>VZTM01027864.1:4649-22635 GCA_013400555.1 Jacana jacana | reverse complement strand
GACTAGCTAGGGTAGTCTGCAGGGTACAGACCTAAATCCCATACTGTAGACATTATTAAACTGTTCTCCCGAGTAGTGCTGTTTAAATCAGTCAACCCAAATGCTGTAAAATTTAGCCTAGAATTTTTCTCACATTGGCAAGCTAACAGTACTTTGTTCATATTACTGGTGGGTAGGGCTGGAGATCCATGCAGAGCTCCTTTAGCTCTTGAAACTTCTCTTTAATAGCACATGCTAAGGATAAACTGTGCTTAGCCTCTGTTCTCCCCCCACATTTGTGAAAGTGGCATCACTTATCTAGTCTCTAAGTTTTAAGATGATTTAATATCTGTAAAATGCTTTGAAAAAATAAAGCACTGATTTTGTTCAGCTTGCTTCCCGCAAGGGTAAGGTTTCCCCCCTCACCAGCTTCGGCAATCTAGAGACTGCCCAAACAATTGGAAGTAACTTCAGAAGTCATCTATCACCTTCTAATAAGATTTGACAGGCTTCTCCTGAAGATGACATTTCCTGCTTCAGAGCTTGCAAACCTCATCTTGAAACCGGTCCAGCTTGGAAAGAAAGGTTGGGCCCACTTCAGAAGGAGTCTGAATCACAGTGTTCCTTCTTTCTTCACTGACCCATGCGGTTTGACGCTGTGCTACAGTGTGTACAAGGTAGTTAACAGCCTTGTGGATTCTGTATGGTGGAAGAATCATGAAATGTTTGCAATTGAAGAGGAACCTTCTGGTGAGGAAAGATCTACTTATTAACCATCTCTGACAAGGGGGGAAAATATATTTGGAAAGGAAGATCAGCCCTTCCATGCCTGTATTTCAATCTTTTCTCTGGTACTTTTCCTTTATATCTCTTAGTCCTTCCCTTAGCTAGGAATTCTTACTTTCACTTGTACTGTAACTTCTATGACTCAATGTCAGGTTCAAAGATAACGAGTGTCTTCAACCCTAAGTATCAAATCTCTTCTTGAAGTTAACTCCTGCCACCAAAGAACATTGTTCAGATGGGAAATGGTACAAATTAAACAAGTAATACTCTTCAGCTGCACCATAAGTCTGCCCACCTTTCCTAATGGCAAAATAAATGTGTTAGCTTAAACTCACACATTTTAGACTAAAATCTAGGTGAACATCCTGTAGTAAGTTACAGTGGGTCAGCTGCCTTGTCAAACCAGTACATTACATTGCAGCTGATTGCATTCCCATCTTATAAATGGAAGAAAAAAAAAGGGTTGTCCAGCAAGGTTTCATCTTCCCTTGTAATCACATAGGAATGACAGTTTAGACCTGTTAAATTTTTGAGTTTGAACATTCAACCCATAGTTTAGTTTAGCATCTAGAACAGACTAATAAAATATTTATAATTAATTGACCTTTTCTTTCAGTACTGAAATTAGTACAGTTTCAAAGGACATTTTCCTCGATATCCCACAAAAAGCTCCAGTGCTTCCACTTTATTAAAAAAGTATTTCAAATGTTGCAATCCTATCCAATTCTATAAGATCAACTCCATTTATTACTTTTTTGCTATCTTTCCTGCTCACCTATTTACATGACTGAAAAGTGATAACCCAATTTCAAGTCAAGCGCCTTAAACCTGAACTGAGATTGATGGTTAAGCGCATCTGAGGAGCTTTCAGGGTTGCTGGTGACTAAGATTAGATTTGTTTAAATTATAGGAAGTCTTTTTTGCATCATTTTGCACAGACAGCATTTATGGTTTAGCTGAAAATTTCAATTAATAATTATAACCAGATTTATATGTTTGCAGCACCACTTTTCTGTGCACTTCAGTTATTCCAGTTGACATAAGAAATGGTCTGATAAATGTGGTATTCTGAAAACAATGGGAAGTGATACAGAACATAAATTTTAGCTCTACTGTTCAAAACACAAGGCATTCTGTTATACCATTTTTTTAATTACATCAAATTTCTGAAAAGAAAATTACACTTTTTCCAAGCAAATACCATTAGTGCTCTATATATTATAATTTCCACAAAGTTATATGCAAGATCAAAATTCAGAACAGATGAAAGGGACAAGTTCTTTTTGACTGGTACTTTCAATGTACTGCATCTTGGATTTGACCTCATTCTGTCATTTCAAAGAACGTAAATATTAATGAAAAAAACAGACTAGTGATATTTTTCAAAATTGTATAAATATATTCCATATTACCTTATGTATATGCGACTCTTGATCTTCCTCTACTGCAGTGCTGATGTTATTGCTACCATATGGTTGGCCATGTGCCTTCATTTACCCTGGTTCAGTGGTCCAACAAACAAGGGAGAAAAAGATTGGAATCACATTCAGTGCGTATAACTGATGAAATAAGGACATGTAACAAAAAAAGCAATACGCCAAAGGAGAAAAGCCTTCTCCAATGTACATGAGAACATGCCAAAAGCTAAAGAATTCAACTTTTAAAGACAATTCTAATTTGTGAGAGAAATCCAGTGGCTGTAAGGACAATATGTACTTATTTCACCCCCCCTCTCCCTCCCCTCCCCTTTAGCCCCTTCATTCAAGGTTTTTGGCTTTGTTTTGAAAGACTTGCTTGATGAAGGAACCACTTGAAGTGATGAAATATACAATATCCCAATGCCCATCCAAGTGATATATAACAAGGCTTGCCTGCATTACATTATTCTTTGGTCTATGGATTAATCCTGGCAGTTGTTTTCTAGCAAATATCAACTCTTGATGGATCATGTTGAATCATTTACCTTGCAGTATGGGTTTCATTGTCATTCAACTAAACAATAATGCTTTGTTTACTTAACTGGATTCAGGCAGTGTAAGTTACCCAGGATGTCTACAGAGTGAATTTCAAAGTATTATCTCTGTGAAACAATTCTGCCAACTCAAAAATGCATGGCTGTATTCCTTGAAGACTTTGGGTTGAAATAAGCTCAGTTTACCACATCTAAACATTATGTTGCAACCGTATCCACTTCCTCTCATCATGTCCCTCCAGTTAGCCCTCAAGCCAACCAAATGTCCTCATCTGAAGCTAACAGAAGATTCTAATAAAAGCTATGTGTGCCAATGCTATACTAGTGCAAGACTGAGCCACAGGATGTTCACTCCACAACTTTTATTGCCTGGGTTTAAGAGTTTGAATCGCTATTACAGGGTTATTCCATATACATAATTTTGGCACTAGGAATTATTGCCATGTATCCCAGAAGAATATCCCATGCAGAACTGAGCCTCTTTAAACACTGAGTTATGACATATATATATATATATATATATATATAGGGCAAACATTTCTGTTGCAGAACAAATGTTTAAGGAAATGCTTTTGGTTTTTTTCAGCTGATATATTCATAGAAGACTGCATAGATACAACTGATTATATGATTCCTATAGAAAAACAAATGGATACGAGTCACTCAGAAATAAAACAGCTAGCACAGGAAAATGGGCATGGATAATTCTGAAAAGGTCCATGCTCATTGCAAGGTCCGATTATTCTGCACAAGAGGGTCCATAAGAAGCAAAGAAACATAATGCCAAAATATGATGGCAGTCTAGCGTTTGACCATGTGGACAGCCTAGAATGTTATTCTCTTATAACATCAGTGTTGTCTATGAAAATGTATCCTTTGCATTTTTTTCTGACCCTCATCTACTCTCTACAGCTTCCTGAGGAGGGGATGTGGAGAGGGAGATGCTGAGCTCATCTCAAGGCCCAGTCATAACCCCTTCCCCCCTCCTATCTAGTTTAAAGCCCTGTCAATGAGCCCTGCTAACTCCTGCCCCAGAATCCTTTTCCCCTTCTGGGACAGGCACATCCCACCTACCACCAGTAGGCCATGCACCTCAGATGACAGCCTAGGATCAAAAAACCCAAAGCCCTGCCAATGATACCAGTCTTGGAGCCAGAGATTGACCTGCTGCTTCTTCCTATTAATTTCTTCCTTCATGCCTGCCATGGAAGGGATAGAGGAGAACACAACTTGCACTCCTGATCCCCTAAGCAGCCATCCCAAGGCTCTAAAACCACTTTTAAATGATTCTGGGCTCGTTCTACCCACTTCATCACTACCCATCTGAAATACTAAAAGGGGGTAATAATCAGTGGGTTTTACTAGGTCAGGAAGTTTGTTACACACATCCCTAACTTGTGCCCCTGGGAGGCAGCAGACTGCTCTGTGAAGTGGGTCAGGACGGCATATTGGTCCCTCTGCCTCCCTCAGTAGAGAGTCACCCACCACAATGGCCCATCTCCTTTTCCTCTTGCAGCCAGAGTTGATACCAGATCAATGCTGACTCGGTCTTTCTGGCACTTCTGGCCTGGGTGCTCTATCCTCCTCTCCAACAGCCAGTTCCTCCTGCAGGACACCATACTGGTTCTGCAGGGGTAACTGGGAAGGAGAGATGGGCTGGGAGGGGATTCACCTGTTTCCCTGAGGAGGGACCCGCTTCCATTCCCCCCCCTCCCCAAGAAGAGGAGGGAGGGTCCCCTGATTTATGTGGAGCCTTGACCTGTTCCTTTTCTCTCAGGGAGTGGGTCTACCAGTCAATTTCTTTCTCACACTCCCTGATACTCCTCAACCTCTTCACTTCGTCCTTCAGCTCAGCCACTTGGCTGAGCAGGTCATTCCCCTGGTCATATCTGACACAGATGCTGTCTCCACCGCCCTCCACTGCAAGTGCCAGGCCCCGGCACTCTCTGCATCCGAGGCCCGGACACTGACGCATTTGCATGGGGCCTCTGTCTGAGTGCCCACAGCTTTTCAGGCAACCACCTTTGCCCAAGTATCAACCATGGCTGGTCTACTAGGAACTGAAACCTTGCAATTCAGGGGTCAGCTGAGATGGGCAACCTAGTCCCCAGACCGCTTAGAGGGGCTGAACTTACCTTACACACCGGCCCACACCCACAGATTCCTCGCTCTCGATCGTGGATCATGAAGCTCTGGGAGGCTTTTTGTCTCCCACAGGTGGTGCTGGCTCCGCCAGCCCCGGCAATGCCCACGCCACATCACCGCTCTCATGAGAGCTGGTGGCTGCTGTGGGGTGGTGGTGCTGCCCCAGGTCTCCCCTGGCAAAGCAAGCAACCGAAATCTCCCCATACCTCATCATCAGTCACTGCGGATGTGGCTGGGCCAGCTCCGAAGAGGCTGACCTTGACCACTTCCTTCCCTTTTCTTGAAAAGCAATTGTGTAATAAAACAGTTCCCATTATCAGGTAGTCATTAATCTTATATTGATATTCAATGCAGGGTTACTTTAATTTCACATTCAAATGATGTTTCCAATGACACTTACAGCAAGCTTCTCTCATTAAATATATTTTTATTCCTATCATTATTATTTGTGTTTCAGAGGTGGGTGAAGCCTTAGGCATTCAGGTTTCTATTTGCCAAATTTGTTTCATACAGAAAACCTAGAAGGGCTTCACTGGGAACTGAGGTGGAAATTCACCTTCTTTGGCTGTACTGCTGGGTGGATCCTGCATTCAAATACCTGCTTCCTAGATGTATTTCACACCCATCTTAGAACAACCTTGCTCATGCAAGCATGCAGTGAGTATTTCCCCTGGGGAGAACACTGCAGGACCATGGAGGAACGGGAGGAATGTGTCCTCTTTTACACTTGGTTTGGTAATCTGCTACCGAGCAGCAGCATTCACCACTGGAAAAAAGAAAACAAAACTTATAGTAATAAATCACTCAGATTCCTAGAAAACTAGTGGAAAAACCTGCCACCAAGCAAGACAGTATATCATATGCTCTCATGTGAGTATTCACCCTTTCATTTTGCAATACTGCGTAAACATGGCAAACGAGGAGCCACTGTGTAATATATTCAGATATCGAGTCATGGTTTGAAACCCACTCAAGATACTTTCTACTTGCTGGATTTCATCCTATAGTTCTCCTGTATTATTACTAGGAGAACATGCTGAATCTTATATGGAAAAAAAAAAAAGGAATATTCTGTTCTTATTCTCTGCCAAAATCTTTATACATCTCCATATTGTACAAGTAGGTGCATGTTGAACTCTCTATTAAATATTTTTCGTTCTTCGGGGAAAATAATTCAACGGAATACATTATTCATCAGTGTTTCAACAAAAAAACCCTGAAACTAAATAAAGCCTGAGACATCCTGAACCACAGAAAGACTGACTACCATGTCTAGTGAAAGTCTGGGGAAGCCAGACAGACTTTGTTTCCCATGCACGTGAATAATTCATATAAAGTTTTTCAGACGTGAAAAATAATGGGATGTGGAATCAACCCTTACTACAAGCCAGCAACCGTATTTGAACCTGATCTTCCCAAGCAGAATACCAATACATTCAAGGACAGAAGCAGCTTTACCACTTTCCATTCTAACAGTGAGGAGGTTATTGAGATTTAAACACATTTTGAAGTCATGATACGTGAAGATGTTTAGTAACTTGGAGGGCTACAGGGTAAATTGATAATGCACAGAAGTGAAAAAACCCTACTGTTGATCTTAAATGCTTAAGTTAAGTTTTATTAGCTTCACTGATTGCTCAATCAGGACCTGTTTTTTCACTGGTTTTTGAGATGGACTCAACCAACAGGCAGTGAGATAAATGGGGCAATCACAGCCCTTCAAGATTATATATACTCAGCTGATAATTACTTTGACAGATAACATCTGGCCTGACATATAAGAGGACAGGTTAGTAAGTTGGATTGTGCCAGAAGAGGTTATGAGTTTAAATGATGCTCTATGAGTATTGGGAAAAGGTTGAGTTCATGTTTTATTCAACTACAGTAGGTAACTGTGTGTAGACTGCACATTATAACATTTCAGTCAGGCGGGTTACTGCCTTCTTTTTCCTAGAGGAACATGAGGCTATCAATAATTCTGAAAACTGACAGAAATGGGGGAAACATAGCCATATTCTGCTTTTAAGGTAGACTCTAAGATACTTACAAGGGTGTTGGCAAACAAAGAGCTTCCATCACCATATTTAATGCACAAAGATCAAATCAAGATGATAAAATTGTAAGATTTGAACAGTTATATCCACCTCTGTCTATCAATTACAGTTGAAAATCAAGCTAGCAGTCTTCAGAGACAGGCTATTCCAATGCAGAAAAAGTAAGGTCATGATATTTTTTTCTCTCTTTTGCTATTTTTTTTCTTTAAAAAAGACACTTATAAATAGATAATTTCCCTCCCTGAGGATAGCAGTGATGAGAGAATTAATCTTGCTGGAGGTGTAGAATTTGGATAATGAGGGCTACCCTGGAAGTGTTCAAGGCCAGGCTGGATGGGGCTTTGAGCAACCTGCTCTAGTGGGAGGTGTCCCTGCCCATGACAGGGGGATTGGAACCTGATGATCTTTAAGGTCCCTTCCAACTCTAACCATTCTGTGATTCTTTCTTTAGAAGAATGTTCACAGTGGTTGGAGTTCTTACTAAATTTGGCTCTATTATTGATTATAACTTATTTATGTTAATTCTTTATTCCTATGGGGGAGATCAAAGACAGATTCAACAGTCCTTGATGGCTAATATATCTTGTATTTCATACTAATTACTTTAGCAGATTTATTGTGTCAGAGAGACAGACGCAGCAAAACTTTTATAAAAAGACCTTTCTGCCAGTCAAACAGCATGATTTCTATTTTCAGATATCAAGATAAATTAGCTGTGCCTTAGCAATTGAAGGTGAGCAGGACATTAGGAAAAACATTAGGACATTCTTGACACTAGGAAAAAATTCTTCACAGAAAGAATGGTCAGTCACTGGAATTGGCTGCCCAGGGAAGTGGTGGAGTCACCATCGCTGATTGTGTTTAAAAGTAGATTAGATGTGGTGTTGAGGGATATGGTGTAGGGGAGAACTTTGTAGAGTAGGGCAGATGGTTGGACTCCATGATTCCAAGGGTCTCTTCCAACCAAAATGATTCTATGATTCTAGGGGTGGTTCAGTAGGGCTGTCAGAAAGATCGAGGCCTATGTTTTCCTTTGACTGTGCTCTTGGTAGAAAATTGAGCTAACAGCATTAGTTGGCCCACCTAACATAACTAGCAACATTTGACTGGTTTTGATAACATTTATGTATTTTAATCTGTTTTATGACTTTGTTATTATTTCTCCATATTTTTCTTTTAAAATATTTATCTTCTTATTGCATGCATAAATGCTGCACTCAGCTGACTCTTGGAAATGAGTTGATAAGTCCATTGTAGTGAAGAAGAGCTACAAAACTCTTTGAATAAACGTAACTGAGTTCTGCTATTCCAGGGATAAACAAGTAAGGAAAATCTATTGATCTGGAAAGGTGAGAGTATGTAACATTTATGGATGCACTGGACAGCCCTCTGTCCATATTCTTTATATCTATCATACAATCATAAGTTGCAAGTCTTTTCACATGCGTCCTGTCACATGATGGAAGAGGACACTACTCAGCAGACATTCTGTTGTTGGACTGCAGGGCCCTTCAAGAAAGAAGGCAGCGGAAAGTGAGGTGCTAGCACAGTTTACCAGTCTTGCAACGTGTTCTCTGAACATGGAGAGGTTCTTAAAGAAGAACAGCAATGACACCTGAACCACGAGTTCGTTTCATAATTATGATGAGCTCCTGGTCTGTGTGATCTCCACTGTGTGGAGGTAAGTGCTCCACAAATATTTGATCAAGGTCCTGTATTCAAAAAGTTAGATGCCAGTTTTGCCTACCTGAATACACAGGTAGACAAAAGGAAAAGAAAATAAAAAACAGAAGAGGAGATAGGTGACTTGTCCAATATTACTTGGAAGATGTAAGTAAATCCTGAGTTTCATTGCAGTGTCTTTGTCCATCAGATCATAGTACTGTGGGTTGGCCTTGGCTCATGAAAAACTCAGGATGAGATAAACAGTCCACGGAAGAAAAGCAAAGGTCATGCATAACAGCAAGGCAAAATAAATTATGGGTTTTTTCTACTTCCAATCAGCAGGTGATGTCCATGCACATTCTGGGAAGTAGGGCCCCAGAAGGCCTTGTTATGACAAACACCTTAGTAATGTTTTTTTCTTTTTTTTTCCTAGGAGAATGACATCATATGGTATGGAATATCCCGTTGGTCAGTTTGTGTCAGCTGAACTGGTTATGTCCCCTCCTAGCTTCTTGCCCACCCCCAGCCTACTGGCCTTTAGGAGTGAGTTGGAGGTGGAGGCGGCCTTGGTGCTGTGGAGCACTGCTCAGCAGTACCCAAAACACTAGTGTATCCTCAACATTGTCCCAGCTACAAAGCACAGCATATAAGAGCTGCTGTAGGGTAAGTTGACTCCATCCCAGCTAGACCACACACATACGAAACAAAATGTACACTTTGAGTTAAACAGAAGTCAGTAAAATGGATTAACAATAATCAAAGATAATATAAAAAGAAAATCAAAATAACTGGACTGAATGGAAGATGAGGAAATTGATTTGGTTTACTTTAGTACTGTCTGGAAAATGATAGCAACAAAAACCCACAAGCTGCAGGTTTCACATGATTTTGGACAAGGAATTTCCATGCTGAGATTATGCTGAGATTTCCTCTGTTGCTAAGTGTATTTGTACTCATTTGTAGGATCGATTTCAGAATCTGTCTACAGAATGAGCTGAATAGAATTAATTCTAAGATTAGAGCAGTAGCAAATCTAAAAACAATACCATGAGCATTAAAGAAGACAAATATTCAGATACATAGAAGATAATCAGTGCAAACATAGGGCCTGTGTAAATAAGTTCCTGTGTTCATTTTACAGCTGGCTGTAACTGGGGTCTTTGCCACCTTATTGATACCTTCTTACTTTGCAAAATTTAACAGGACTGAGTCTAGTTTCACACTCTCATTGTTTTGTATATAAAAAGCTCAATCAGTCTCAGCAGTCTATCTCTACCTACTTTGTGTTGCTTAGGCTATGTAAGACCATCTGGTTCTCAACCCTTCCGGGGTCCATGACTAAAGATCAGCCCACAAACTACTTAGCCTGGGGCATATCATATCTAGAAAGAAAGACTTGAAGAGTGCCAGGCTCTTCCTGGGGGCTAAGTACTTTTCTTAACCAGGGATGTCCAAAATTAGATCTCTAATCTATAATTTTAACCAGTCCTCCTGAAACTGCTTTCATTTAAGGATAGATGGCAGCATGCAGAAATTATTCTAGGATGTCTGACGTTTTGTCCTCTCTCAAGAAACTGGGTAAAAAAGCTTCCCAGGCACAAAAGGAATGTCTCTGGATTGACAATCCTGAACGCAAGATCTGCCTGATGGAGCCAGGGTTATATGTTCATGATGTAGCACCTAGTCACCTGTTCTTCTGCAACCCAGGGCAGCCAACCCAGAGCCAGCCACAGCCCTGCAGAACACAGCCTTGGCCTGGGGTTCCCAGTGCTCCTGTTCCGCTAGCTGTCTCTGGTATAATGATTTAACTCATTGTGTCTGTATGGGCAACACATAAGCTCACTGTTCTTGTATGTTTGCATAGTCCTTTCCCAAATTCATGGACTCCCTGTAAGCAATTAATTAAATTTTCTTTCACTTAATTTGCATTTCTTGTGCTGTGACTCTAAGACGTTCAACACGGAGTTCAGAGCCTCAGAGGGGTTGAAGCTAAAAACACCAGTGAGTTACATTTCTTCCTTCCCAATTCTAGATTGCTTCAACATGTGTGGAACCACCTGACACATCTTACACCTGACGGCTGCAGCTTCTGCTCCAAACAGACTCAGAAAAACAACAAACTCAGAGGAGTTTCCTTCAAACATAGCTTCAGTGGAGTTGAACTGGTAGGATCCTGCCAGATGGAAAGCTGTAGGGAATCTTTTACCGTGCATAAAAGAGCAAACTTTTCAGTTTTTCACTTTTTAGAACAGTACGTATATAAAATAACCAAGCGAGAGCACAAGAAATACATTTCAAGTATATAATTATTTAGGAAAGAGTACAGTGAATATTATGAAGAGGATGAAATCTATGTCCTAATACCCTTCCAGACACCATGCAACATTCTCACCTAGAAGAGGGACTCTGGTCAATGATTAAATTGAGACTAAAATCTCAGCGTCTATGTTCAGACAAGCACTTGCTGACCACATTCACCTTCTTGCTGGTTGTATAACAAAGGTCATGGAGTCTTTGGGGAGGTACAATGTCTTGCTCTTCTACAAGAGAGGTAAGACTTGGCTGCAAGGGCAGAACTAGGCAATTAAATCTGGTGGTCTGAACTAAGCAGGGTTCTTCAAAAATATCACCCTATTGTCTCATCTCATCATGATATCACAGAATTGTCAGAGTCAGAAGGGACCTCTGTAGATCATCCAGTCTAACTCCCATGCTAAAGCAGGGTTGCCCACAGCACGTTACTCAGGACTGCATCCAGGTGGGGCTTGAAAATCTCCAGAGAAGGGGACTCCACACGCTCCCTGGGCAGCCTGTTCCAGGGCTCTGTCACCCTCACCCTGAAGAAGTTTTTTCTCACATTTGAATGGAACTTCCTGTGTTCCAGCTTGTGCCTGCTGGGCACCACTGAAAAGAGTCTGGCTCCATCCTCCTTCATCTCACCCTTTAGATACTTATAAGCATTAATAAGGTCTCCCCTCAGCCTTCTCTTCTCCAGGCTAAGGAGTCCCAGCTCATTGTGAAGTGAATCTCATTTTTCTGGAGGTGATGAACACATGCAGAAGCCATTGACACCAATGAAAACTCAGACTGAGACAATTTTTGGTGTCTCAAGTTTGGCATCCAAAATAGTTCATGTTGAAGTCAGTAGTTGAAGGAGTAGAAGTTGAATCAGCAGGCAGTTCTGCAAACATTTGGCCTTAAAATCAGTATTTTTTGGTTTTCAAAATACTAACCCATTTCGGCAACTATTTTGTAGATCTTGGTTGAAAGGAAACTTACAAACAAAAAGTGTATGTTATTGAATAGACAAGGGAGAAACCAGTTTCACTCAAATATGAGAAATTATCTAAAAGAGAGATAAGGAAAAGCTCTAAGGAAGTATTTGCATATGTTTACCAGGATGGCACAGTAATTCAAGTATATATGCTAATAAACTCAAAAAGTATGATAAAACAGAGGAACACATACTTTTCAATGAGTTCATGTGACACGAAGCTGGGGGAAATTTGTTAGCATTATTCAGACAGACCACAGAAAAGAAAGAAATATACATCCTACAAGGATTGTTAGAGCATCTCAAGGCAACAGTTCACCTCTTTGTATGGGAGGCACTCAGAAATATGTACAGGACATGCAATAGTTGCAGCATACACTAATTGTCCTGGCACAAATAACACTGGAGAGGCATTGCTGTGAATTTATAACAGAATAAAGAAAGTCTTTTCATGCTCACTGCTTCAGAACAGATGGAAGTTATTGACTCACTTAAATTGCTCCTCTGCTTGCTCAGTGTTATACAGAAAACTGTACTGCTATTTTTCTAGGAAAAGAACAAGTTGCAATATGCAGTAGCTGTCTAAGTGGGTCGGTCCAGTCATTTGTGATTCAGGTGTTAGCAGTTAACTGTTATGCTCCTTATGAAAGTTTCCAAGCAAATGAAAAAGAAGAAGGATAATTATTTTTCATGAGGTTTTTTTCAGAGTGAAGGCTCTTTGAGTCAAATTGAGTTTTAAAGCAGGAGTTTTGCCATAAATATTTACAGAGGGTCAGTTCAGAATAAACTTAATTGTAATGAATTAATACAGGATCTGGCAGATGTTGTGGACCTTGTTTGCAGAGTGGTGTGGAACACAACTGTTCAGTAAGTCAAGTGCACAGAAGTGGATATTCACAAAATGGACCATAGCTAACAGCAAGAAAGTGAGATTTAGAGAATGACTGTATTTACAGTCTAGAAATTGCGGTGACTGGTATGTAGTTGCTGCTGGTTGTGTATAATCAGGCAAAGAGAGTGGAGGGTATCTAACCTTAATGTTTCTCCTTGCTGGAACACTTGAAAGACACTGAAAGGGTAAATGGAGATGAAAGGAACCCCTTCTTTTACCCATATGCAATTACATGGGTTGGAGGGATCAGACATTGCTTATCCAGGAGGAAAAGACTGAGGCAAGGAAAAGGATAGTTCGAACATACCAGAGCAACAAGGGACAGAAAAGCAATGCATGAGGACCAAACTCCAACCAAAAAAAGGTTTCAGAGTGCTGAGGAAACAGATTCAGATCTGTGTATTTTTCTTAAGCTACTCAGAGCAAGCATCTATGTGCGTTTTATGCTCCAAATATGTACTGTAATCATGAAGGTGGACACTTCATTTGTGAGTTTCAAAGGTGGCAATTTAAGTTACAGGCAACTCTAGGCAACAAAATAGGTTTCAATGTCAAGGATGGCAGGATCATACAATCTTGTATTCAACAAGGCAAAATGTACCTTGGGAGGTAAATGGAACTGTTCTCTTCTGAGATTCAGGAGCAACTTGGACACGTGGATATGTAGGCAAGGTCAGGAACACCACAACAGGTCTTAACATTCCTCTGAAAGACACAAGACACCATCAAGTCTTTCTGTAACCTTTTAACCATCTGGAGGCTTCTATTCCTCCACCTATAGCCTTGTGAATAATTGTGTTAAATGCTTCTGAGCAATCTGGTGGTAGTCCTAGCACTGCAGATTGGCTGCTGGCCACCATCACAGGGGAAGTCAACCATAAAGGCTGCTGTGGTCATCTCCATGTCATGCTTGGGTCTGAATTTTGCTAATGTGTTCTACATTTTGCCTCAGCTATATGGCACTTTCTTAAGAGGAAACTTTACTCGGTGTGGGTCCCACAATTACAAGAAATTGCTGTGCTCATTAAAGTTTTCAGATTCCTTGTATTTTTCATTGTCTCTGTCCTGATTCGTTTACCTTCTCCTCCTCCCTTATTCAGTGCTGCCAAGTACCTTTACTTCTTGTTGGATAAGTAAGCAGAACCAGATGCCAAACAAGGCTCATGGGGACCTGAGGAGCTCAGCCGCCTCCCTATAACCCCGAACAAGTCACTTGACACACACATCCCTTTTCAGAAGAGAACTGAGGTTGTGTTACATTTTGGAAACTAATAGCAAAGTCTCCTCAGCTGCAGCTTTACCCCAGGCCGCCTCCACACATTACATGGCTACTTGAGTCATCAAAACAAAAGCAAAATAAATTAAGAATAAGAATCATCTCTGCCCTTTTGAGAATTTCTATTAAAAACTGGAAGTCCTTTCCTTTACTGATGCTCAAGGCATGCCTACAACAATGGAGTTGGAAGCACTTTCTGATCTAAACCCAAAGGCATAGTTGTCCTGTCAAAGTCAAACAGTAGGGCACTTTCTATTTGTTTTGAGTTTAAAAAAATATTGTATATATATATTATGGTTAGCAATATGATATTCTTTTTCTTATGTATGTTATTCCATACTTCTATGGCAAGGACGCATTCTAGAAAACCCTCATTTAGCTGAAAGAGCAAAGAAGATTCATTTCCTCTTCTGTTAAAGGGGACTGATGAGTGCTTATGCTGAAAACAGCAATAAATCTTCAGTTCTTTCTTTCCAGTTCCTTATGTTCTGTTTCCCCAAGGTTCTGGCTTTACAGTACAAGAGGAGTGCATGGGGTCCTTAAACAACTCTAAACGCTTTTACAGTTTGAAGCTGGGGGTAATATTTTTTTGGCCTCCTTCCCTCAATCAGTTTCTTCCTAACATGGTGAAAAGGTTGCATGCCGTTCCTTCCTTCAATGAGACTGTTTACAGGGCCTGCTGTTAATTCATAGTGGCAAAGTATTTGCATTTTGCTCTTCCGCAACTCTAATATCGAGAGACCATTGGACGTGCTGCAGAAAAGAGTGACTTAATCCACTCCAGTTTACAACACAGCTAAGTTATCACAGCTTGAGGAACTACGTTGTGTTTCTGCGTTAAAGTCTCCTGAATGTGCTCCTACCAAATCTTTCCAAAAGTCAGGTGAAGTATTTAACCTTTTACATGGGGTTAACTGTTTTCTGTGGTGATGTGAAATGGGAAGATGCCATACTGAAGTAGCTGACGTTTACTGTGAAATAAGCCTGAGATTGGTTGGGAGGTTTGAACAAAAAACATGCCCATAGTTCAATAGACTGGGGTTCTGCAACCTCCTTTTGTCTTTCTAACACCAGGTGAGGTACTGGCTTGGACCAGCCCTTCTGCAAATGTTTGGTTAGTGCATACAGGGATCTTTTGTGTGTCTTGGTGTCTCCTGAACAGCTCAACCTGCCTTCGTGCTCCCTCTCCTAGGAAATGCATAGAATTGTGTAGGATTGATAGAAAGTAGATAGGATTTTAGGAAGCTGAGGAACCATTACAAGCAACATTTGCCACATTTGCATGCCTGCTGAGGACAAAGGCGTGCAATGCCAATCGTGCAGCAAATAGAAACAGAGGGAGTTTCACTTGTGACGTGAGTTTGGTTTCCTTCGTGCCTTCTCCAGGGGTGGGGGCATCTATTGCCAGATGCAAGCTACATCCCATTTCATGACCTGGGCTCAGAAACCTGAACCACCACATACTTCCCCCAGCAATACACACGCTGAGCACCACCTGGTCTCTCAAACTCCCTTTTATTTCAAGGGAACGCTTGAAAGTGGGCAGGCTGGCAGTAGGTATGCCTTGAGGGATAGCAGCTTCGTGGCTGCTTTTGTACAATAATATTTAGTCACACAGCATGTTTTTGTTTATAGTCACAAAGTTTACAATTGCACCATATGGAGCAGATTTTGTTTTACTTCAGTTTATCATCAGAAATCAGCCTCTCGGCACAGAGCCCAGCTGATTTCATATTCTGTTGGTTTAAGGGAAGTAATGTAGGATTCACTGTCTGTATATTCAAGTTCTTTAATCAACATAAACAAATAGAAAAACATTGTCTAGCATGAGTGGATGTTTACTCAGCCCAGCAGAACAGCAAAGCATATCGCTATAAAAACCACACTATAACAATAATCTGAGTTGTGATTGTTCTGGGGAATCCTGCAGCACTTACACAACATGAGATAGAGTTATCTTTATTTAACCAGCACTCAAAACATGAATGCAAGATTGACTGAGAGATATCAGATAAATTGTTATAGTAGCTGTGTAAATGCAAAACCCAACAGAGTCAACAGTGGGTTCAGGGCCTGTACAGGGAGTTTTTCATTCCAGATGCAAAACAAATTTGTCTTTCCTCTCTGAGGGCTAAAATACAACCCATATTACCTGCTGACCTTAATACTCTAGAAGCATGAACTAGCCACCACAATTTGTGGCCAGCCTCTCTCGATATTCCAGCTTCCATCATGGCCAAGACCAAGTATTTTGAATGATGATGGCCAACATGGAAAGATTTTGTTTCATTCTCTGGGAACTCTGTCACACGAGAAGACATATTTCCTTTCCTCAATGATTGAACAGCTCATAACAACAAAGCTTTTAGCAGCTCTAAAGCAGTTGCACTTGTCAAATATTTTATTCTTTATTATATCTGATAACATTTTCTAGCATTTCAAAAGTGAATTAGGCTTTTCTGGCAGAGATTAAGGGAAAAATTACTTGGCAAAATGTAGTTTTACATGTTGGTCTGGATGACCCCCTGCTGTGTGAATGGATTTGCAATGCTAAACTAGGAGCTATGGCTCCTCATACAGTGTTTGGAGACAACTAAGCTTCTGAGACGGGGACCCAGGAAAATTAAGATGCTAACCTAATCCAGTCCACCTAGTAGGAAATCCTGGGAGGTGGGTGTGACAGGGAGGAATGGACTCTCTAGTGGTGGCTGTTAGGAAATATCTCTGCCCTGTCAGGACTGGAAAGCAGAGTCCCTACCCTGCAGGAGAGCAACCAATATTGGTAAGTCACAAAATCATGGTGAGTCCTTTACCTCTTTTCTAAGGAACATTTCAGCAGTGATTTTCCTGTATAAGGAACTGCATTCAGATGTTCTGTATTGCCCAACTTAATAACCTCTTATTTATTTTTAAATATGTAGTTGGGTTCATATACCCTGCTTTGTAGCTGCTCTGTTGCCTTCAGTGGGATACAATGCTTCCACAGCATTGCTGCGTTCAGTGGCTGGACCAGCTAATTTGCCCAGCTCAGGGTGCCCCACCAAGGACTACAGTGTGGCCTGAGATTCAGCTTTTCTGTGGTCTTCTGTTTTGAGGCCTCCATCTTCTGCTGTAGAAATTGCACAGAACCCACTGTTTACTAAAAAATGACAGAAAAAAAAAAAAGTATTACCAGTACATATTTAAAGGAGCCTGGCAAATCTAAAAGGTAACCCTAAGGTAGCCTTTGTGTGACTGACAACTACAAGTACTTCAAAAGATTACTGTTAAAAATGAGCTGTCTTTTATAAAGTTGCTATTAAAGAGCCATCTTCTCTCCCTAGGCATGCTAATGATAAGTTTGTCAAAGGTGCAAAGGTTTTAGCCTAACTCCCTGATTATCTCGTCAGTGTTAAAATACTTGTAATGAATAGTACATGGTGATTTATTCCTTTTAATTCTTTCTGAGTATGAGGGAAATACAAACCAGGAAAATCCCTGGGGAATTCTTATGAACTATAGTCAGTTGAGTACTTTGTTCTTTAAAGCTCAGAGAGCCTTCAGAGGAGCTCTTTTTAAAGCTGTAGGAAGGACTATGAAATGCTAGAAGCTACTGTGTTATTGCTGTATACTACCACTCCTCTGCTATGTCCTTCCTGGAAGGAGACATCTGGTACTTCTAGCAAGGAGTAGAAGTAACTCAGAAGTAGTAGTAGACATTTCATTTGATATTCTGGACTGAATACTTCCTTACTTTTTCTACTAAACAAACTCAATTTTAAAAAGCAGCTACCATAAAGAATCCAAATTCAAGTCATGCAGTCAACAGTATTTGTTTCCATCTATAAAGCTAACACAGGTACCGTTGAGCTGTCATAAGAAAGAACTGACATTTCAACTTCATAGCAGCTTTTCTAAAGGACAGGGCCAAAGAAGGACAGAAGTGTTGAGTAAGTTCTCTAAA
>VZTM01027863.1:102661-120521 GCA_013400555.1 Jacana jacana | reverse complement strand
TTATTTACACTCCATACAATATGGAGTGAATGGGGTGTTAGCGAAGTAGCCAGGGCACGGGCGAGAGCGGGTCCCCGCCGTCTCGGGGCTCGTCCCGCCGCCGGTCTCTCTAAAGGAATCCGGGGCAGGGTTCCGCGGGGGCGGGCTCCGCGGGGCAGAGCCGGGGGTGCGTTCCCCGCTGCGGGGAGCAGATGGCCGGGGAGCCGCTTGCTCCCGCGGGAGCTGTATTCCCGCCGCGGTGTGTGCGGGGCGGTAGGGGGGGCAGATGGATCCTGCCGGCGCCCACCGGGGCGGCCTCCGGGCTGCGGGACGCGGGTCCCTCGGGAGGCGGAGAGGAGCGAAGCACGCGTTAGCCCGGTGTCCTCCCCCGGCCCTTCTGCTCGGAGAAATGGATGCGGTGGGCTGGCGCACGTGCTGGCTCCCGTTGGGTCTAAGTTGGGTTTGGTTTGGGGTTTTGGGGTTTTTTTTTTTGGTTTGGTTTTGCTGTTTTGCTTGGCTTTGTTTTGTTGTTGGGTTTTGGCTGGGTTTTTTTTTTGGTTTTAAATCAGACGAGGGCTGTGAGAAGATCGCGCTCTGCTCCCAGTTGAACCAGCAAGTGCCCCCCCAGAGCGCCCGCAGCGGGCAGTGCCGGCTCCGCGTCTCCCGGGAGGAGAGCCCACCCCCACCGGCAGCGGCTGAAAGGCTCCCGGCTTTTCCAAGAACTCATTTTATTTGTAAAGTTGCGGTCTTGGAGCTGAACTTAAAGAAAAAGAGGGGAGGAGAGAGGATAAGGAGCATATTTTTACTCCCGAGTTACGATAGATTTTTCCCTTTCTGCCAGTTTGGACAGAGATCAAAGGTGTAGCAGGGCCCCGCCGCTAACTCCCGGTGGCTGCTGCGTTTTGGGGTGCCCCGGAGCAGAGGACACACACGCGGTGGTTTATTCACACCTCGGCTGTTTCTACCTGGGCGACATTTTTGCTGGCCCACCCTGGCTGTGCGGGTGCTGTGTCTGTGGAAGGTGGCACCCACGGTCTGGGGAGTGGGTGAGAGTCGACGCTGAGCCCAGGTGATGAGCGGGGAGCGGGGGGGGACACAGGTACTGCTTTTCCCAGCCTTCCTTTCTTAGGGCTGCTGGGCTTTCTCTCTGGAGTTTTCCTCTTGTAACCCTGGGCAGCAGCACATGCTTTCTGCACTAGGGTTTCTGTGGAACGAGAGCTCTGCTTCAGGCAACGGTGGGTCGTGCCGAGGGTGTTCAGGGAGATGGGAGTCTCGCAGCCCTGATGCTGGAAACTGAGGTGTGATCCCCCCGGCAGGTTTTGACAAATGCCCTAAAACCTTGTGCTTTTACCAGCTGTTGATCCTGCAGACTGGTTTTTAACTGGGGGGGGTGTTCTTTCGCCTGCCTGTGGCTAAAGAGTCGGGAAACCCAAGCGGGTCCCTGGCCGAGGCGGTGGGGCTCGTGACCCAAATTCCGAGCGAGCGGGAGAGGGGCAGGGAGGTGGGATTTCAGGATGGGTCCGGGGGGGTGCATCGGGGACTTTGTGCAAGTGGCAGGTTGTCTTTGAGGGAGCTCTGGCTACAAAGGCTCTGCTCAAACTCGGTGGTCTCGGCTGGGGGAAGGAGAATTCAGTGTTCCTTTGTGTGGCTTTTCCTGGCGGCACTTTCCTGCCGAGGGTTTGATGGCCGAGCGTCTGAGAAGTCACTGCCTGTCTCTGCTCCGAGGAGCTGCTGACATCCTGGTCTGGAAAACTTCCCAGAGCTCTGGGGTGAAGCCGACTTTGCTGTGAATTTCTTAGCTATGGTGGCACCTGTGTAAAAAGTTGAAGAAATTGTTTTTACTGGCCCTTTCTTTGAAGTATATTTTGGTCTGTTTACCTTTTTCTTTTTTTGTTACTATTTCCCTCCTCCCCTCCCCAAAAGATGGGGGGGAGAATACTTTGAGAACACTTCTACTGAGAACATAGTTTGCTCTTTCTGGTTGTTGTGACCACAGCTCCCAGGGAAGCTCTGGTGATGCTGACATGAGCCTCATGGAAACAACTGGTTCTGTTTGGGCTCTCTCCTGTGTTACGGGACTGTGCTCGGGTTCGTGTTTTGCACTGGGTTTTGGGGTCTTTTTTGGAAACTGGAGAGATTTTGTGTGTATCAAAGTCAGGGGGAGTTGAGGTGGGGTTTTTTTGTGGCTGGAGCCCAGTTATGAGCAAAGAGAGCCCTGTTGCCCTGCAGGGCAGGGAGCATCCTTACACCCTGCCCCTGGCACAGAAGCGTTGCTTGGGCCAGCCTGGTCCCCTGGGGCTGTTGGGATGAGGAGATTCCACCACGTGGATGCGTGAGGCCAGGGTGGGTTATGGCAGCTGGAGGAGCTGGTCTTGTTCTTCCACAATGCTGAGAGCCACCAGCATCTCTGCTGCTGGCCTGTCCTGGGGCAACTGTGTTGTCGGAGTGTGGGACCACTAAGGTGCCGGTGCTGCAGCCAGGGGTAACGTGAAAATGCTGGGGAGACTGGGACTCGGATGGATGGCAGCCTGGGGGGTGCCCCAGGGCACGTGTCCCTCCCTCGGAAGCGGTGTGGGAGGTGTGCAGCCCCCCAGGGACCCCTGGTCTGGGGGTGCAGCCGGGGTGGGCTGTGACTCCCCAGCCCAGGGCAGGAGGGAGCACCATTGCGACGGAGAAGGAAAACCATTTGTGCCTTATCCCAGTCACCCCCCAGTGGGGAAACGGGGCCTGGGCACGCGCTGCCCATGGCCATTTTCACCTGGATTACTCCTGCCTCCCTTTCTCCAAAAGGCAGTTGGGGGCTGGTTGGTTTTTGGGTCTTTTGTCCCTTCTCCAAGTTGTGCAGACCCTGCCTCGGCTTCATGGGGCGAGCGGAGGGAGGAGACTGGGGGAAGGAGGGAGGAGGGTCCGGCCCCGCCGCCCTCTCTCTCCTTAAGGATATAAGGCAGGAAACAAAGGGTGGCTGCACATGGAGAGCAGCGGGCACCTGGCAGCCCGGGCTCTTCCAGGGCGGCCGCCTCCCTCCCTGCCCCAGGACTGGGAATGACAAGCTGGGGCGGCGGATGGTGGGTCCCAGCAGCCTCCGTGGTGAGCGCTGGGGGGGGGCAGATAATGCCCCGCAGCTTTTGATGGACGGGCTCCTAAAAGGGTTGCAGCTCTGCGGTTGCCGTGCTCCCCCTCACCCCGAGGCGTGGAGGCCGTTAGCTCGGGAGCCGAGCGCCCGCGGCGCCGGGGCTGTTGAGGAGAGTTGGGTTTTGGTGGCTTTGGAGCGAGGTGTCTCTTCTCTGGGTCTGCTCGGAGCCTTTGTGTGTGCATGGACAGCAGGAGCGCCCAGCGAAGCTCTGCCTCTGCAGCGGGCACACCTCACCGCAGCTGAGGGGCACACAAGCACGTCACCGGTGTCACTGGTGCTCAGAACTCGCAGGTGCTGCCTTACTGGTCTGTGCCTTGCGAGGCGCAGCAGACAGTCCCGCGGCTGAAGTTCCATAGTAGTTTTGGCTGCTTGGGGTTTTTTTTTGGGGGGGTGGGGTGGGTGTTTTGTTTGTTCTCCCCCTTTTGGCCCTCTCGGGTGTCTGTAGGTGCTCTCAGTGGCTGTGTCCCACCCAGCTGCTCTTCCCAGTGGGACCCAGGAGTACCCCCGTTCCGTGCCCGAGCCCGCTGTGGCCCGTGAGCTGTAGTGTTGTCCCCGTCTGCTGTTGTGCTGGAGGGGGGGTGTCGCTACGGTATTGCCTTTTCCAAGACACAATCAGAATAAAAGTTTCTCTTCTGAACATTTCAGTACTTTTCCCTTGGGCCAAGCGTCCCCAGGAAGAGACAGGACCCTGAGCCACTTCAGGTGGGTTTTGGTTTGGTTTTTTTTGTTGTTGAATGTGGACTTTGAGCAGTTTTTCAAATCCATTGCAATGTTACTACAACAGATACTGAACAAACAAAGGAGAAGGGCTGTGTTATTTAAAAAGCTGTCTGTTGTTCTGGAAGTTACACTCTGCTTCTCAGTGCACAACTTGCTGTAATACTTTTTTTAAATTATTAAGACACTAAGCTGTAAATTGGAGCTCTGGGTCCTGGAAGAGGAAGCAGAGTCCTGTTCTTCATGTAGCAGGAGTTTCTCTTGGCTTCGCTGGCGGCAACAATGGCTCTGGCCTAAAAGCTGCTGAAGCTGGTTATTCCTCTTTCCACATCCAGGGATCTAAATCCCTTTAAACTTTTAAAAAGCGGTTTCAAATCTGAGTCTGGACCCAGTCTGTGCTCCTGTTCCTCCTCTGTGTCATCTTCTGGCCTGAGTGTTTGTGCAGATCTGGAGTGAACTGGTCCGGCTGAAGAATAACCAGTGATGAAGTGTTTGCTCCTCCTCTCCCTCCCCCCCAGAGAGGGATTATTTCACCCATCTGGTAACTGGGCATTTAGATGGACACTTCCATGACCGGGCAGTGGTGGCAGGGAGCAGATACAGGGCAGGATAAGCAGCTTGGGAGCAATCAGGGCCAGGAGCTTCCAAAGAAGATGCTGGGGGGGGTGACCACAAGCTTTTGGTCCCCCGAGAGCCCTTCTCCAGCTTTCATGTTCAGTGCAATTCACATCAACCGTCTCTGTTCTTTTCATACTTTGGTTCTTTCTGGTTTGTGTGGGGTTTTTTAACCTATTTTTTTGCATACACAGTCTGACAATCTCATTGATTTGCCACTCCCCAGTACTAGAAATCATAGAATTATAGCATCACAGACTGGTTTGGGTGGGAAGGGACCTTAAAGATCATCCAG
Organism: Jacana jacana; assembly: GCA_013400555.1. NCBI lineage: Eukaryota > Metazoa > Chordata > Aves > Charadriiformes > Jacanidae > Jacana > Jacana jacana. The sequence continues at coordinate 115,782 of VZTM01027863.1, read as the reverse complement.
TTCCAACCCCCCTGCCCTGGGCAGGGACACCTCCCACCACACCAGGATGCTCCAAGCCCCCTCCAGCCTGGCCTTGAACCCCTCCAGGGATGGGGCAGCCACAGCTTCTCGGGGCAGCCTGGGCCAGGTTCTCACCACCCTCGGAGTGAAATTTTATCCTTATCCTATTTTTTCAGACCTTTTCCCTAATAAAGGCTTCAGGAAAGCAGATAATGTGATTAAAAGGCTTTTTTTCTCTGGGAAGACCCCAGAGAGGTTGTTAGTATCTTACCAGTGTGACACCAGCAGGGTCTATGCTGAAAGGAATATTTTAGTTGCAATAGTTCCTAATAATTCTGTCCTTTCATCCTGTGACAACTTTTTTTATAATTATTCTTGGCCTTCAAGTAGAACCTTGCAAGAAGTAGCATTATTGGCTTCAGGAGTAGCAGAAGGTAACCTCAGTCACAGACCCCTGTCCCCAGAAAGCACTTGAACTTCATTGGTGTTGATTTATCTCTGGCAGGTTTGAGTTGTGTTGCCTCCACTTCTCTCCTCGATAGAAGAACCAGGGACTCTACTGTAGGTGCTGCCTCTGGTCATCTCAAGAAGTTCCATTTAATCACGAGGAGGAACTTCTTTCCCGTGGGGGTGGCAGAGCCCTGGCACAGGCTGCTCTGGGAGGTGGTGGGGTCTCCACACCACCACACACAGACATTCAGACCTGCCTGGACACGCTCCTGTGGGTGACCCTGCTCTGGCAGGGGGCTGTTGGGAGATAATCTCCAGAGGTCCCTTCCAACCCTGTATCATTCTTCATTCTTATTCATGATGGTTGGACTTATGATCCCAGGGGTCTCTTCCAACCTGAATGATTCTATCATTCTGTGTTTGGATGCTGTGAAGCTGCTTTGAATTGAGCTGTTGGACTCTCGGGTGCTACAATGCCTACAATGGTCAGCCTCTTAGTGAGGGCTTCTGGGATGTGGCCTCCACACAGAATCATTTTGGTTGGCAAAGACCCTGTAAGATTGTCAAGTCCAACCATACACCCAGCAGTGGGTCTGCGTGGCAAGCACGGAGGGGGTTTGTAGGCTAGGGAGGAGATTGCCCTGCCACCAGGCAATATTGCTGAAACAAGGTTCTACCACTACTGACTGCTCTTAAAAAGAAGAAAATGGATAAATAGGGGTAAGGTGGCAACTGGCATTTTTGGTCTTAAAACACCTCTCACGCCCCCAGCCTGTGTTCTGCACAGTAGGTGTCTGTGGAGTGAGCTTCTGCCAGACGGGCCCTAGGAGTCGATATGCAAGGTGCAGAAAACCAGAAATGAGAGAAATTAAGGGAATTCAGAGGTGTTGTTATGCTAAATGAGAACATGGGAAAGGTTCTGTTGTTACTCTCTGTGAAGTTGTGCTCTGCAGTGCTAACACGTTGGCTTATCTTTGCCCGGAGCAGAAGAGCTTGCTTTGCAGATTCTGTAGCAGTGCAAAAAGCTTATTATTTGGAAAACCACCACCACCATGAAAGAGGAGTTGGAGTACTCTGTGCCTGCTTACCAGGTTGTGGTCTTCCATGTGAAACCAGGTGTTTTTAAAGAATGTCTCTTCTGTTTTGCCTCTACCAGAAAGTTTTCCATAGTTTTGACCTTTATCTTTGCATCGTTGAAGCTTTGCAGCTCCTCAGCAGTTGCCCTCCCTTCTCTCCCCTCGCTGCTGTCTGACCCTGAAGTTAAAGTGGTCAGAATTGCCAAAGGCTTGTAATCAAACCTGAAGGTGTTGTTTAGGGAGGGGGGGAAGGAGCCCCAGGAGGTGTTTGGTCAAACATCACACTCCTGGGAGAAGAAACCATGCTTGAAAAATGGCATTTATTGTTTGAGCCAAGCGAGGGTAGGTGGGATCAGTGTGTCGGCAGCGACGTCTCCCGCGGTGTGAGCCACCCTGTGTGTGTCTGTACCCGGTCTGAAGCTCCCTCTTTACGTACAGAAACATCTTAACGTGGTCTGCACTTAATTTGTCTCTTCCCCAGTAACTGTGTGGAGGAGTCGATACGAAAGCACTGGCATCCAGTCAGACTCCAGTGTCAGCTCCCTTCTCGGGTGTTCAGCTCCTGCTGCTCTTCATGCAGGAACTGGAGCCGTAGTTGCAGCGAGCGCTGGTGTCCGACTCCAGAGGGCTTTAATTTCCCTCCTTGTTTCTTTTCTGTGCTGTCCCTTGTTTTTTCAGCCCAAGTGGTAAGAAGTTCCGAAGCAAGCCCCAGCTGGCCCGATACCTGGGGAGCTCCATGGACCTCAGCACGTTTGACTTCCGCACGGGGAAAATGCTGATGAATAAGATGAACAAGAACAGGCAGAGGATGCGCTACGACTGTTCCAACCAAGCCAAAGTAAGACCGAGATGGCTTCCTCCTTTCCATCTGCTGCTCTACTGGCCAGTCCATCTCTGAGCAATGCCTGTGCTCCTGGGAGAATCCAGCATTTTGTAGTTAATGAAGCTGGAGTTGTAATTGTGAAGCTGGAGTCGTGTGTGATAACGGCATCTCCCTTACGGAGTGTTAGCAAACGCCGACGTTCCCTGACTCTGCTGGGGTGCCAGTACAGTGGCAGGTTGTTGTGGTGCTGCTGGATCTCTGGATGGAGGGGCTGAGGGAGAGCTGGCATCTCTCTCTGAGGTTGCTTTCTCCTGCAGGATCTCCTCCAGAGCCCCCCATCTCCAGCCAGCTCCTGTGGCTCTGCTCCCCTCCGGGGCTGGGTTTGGGGGCGCAGAGAGCAGCAGGGGTGGCCGGAGCCGTGCTGGTGTCTTGGCTTTGGGATTGATCTAAGGAGGGGACACGTTTGGGGCAAAAAGCTGGAGAGATGAGAGGGTGGTGTGGCCTTGTGGAACAAAATAAACGAGCTGGCCTTTGGCACCTGGTAATGTTGACCATTAGGGTTTAGTGAAGGTTATGGTGGTGCTGATACACTGGCTGGCTGGATAGGCTGGCCCAGGGCATTCTTAACCATCTTCATTAGATGCCAAAAGCTTATGTCTGTGCACCCAAACATTAAATATGGAGAATAATGCTTATTTTCTAAATATGTCAACCAGTCAGGAGTCACCATTACCGGGGTGACTGGGACTCTTACTGGGCATGAGGTGCCGCAGTGATATTTTAAAAGAAAGGCCCCTTGCTGCAGGGGTAGCACCTTCTCATCAGCTAAACATTCCCCCCAGACCGTTCCAGAAATGCAGGAATTGGCTGATGAATGAACTAGCACACAGATAATTGGGAATTCTATTTGTCCTGAATACATCTTGTCTCCATCTCATGAATAAATATATTAAGCAGCCCTGGTGTCTGCATCCTTGAGAACAAAGTGTGTCCTACAGCCATTCCAAGGCTCCCTCCCCGCATCTCGGGGACGAGGAGCGGTGTTTCTCTGTTCCCACCGACACAAAATGCCGTTGTGGAGTGAGAACTTCATTGCTTTGAGCTCCTCCTAAAGCCTGAGTTTTGTTGAGAACCAGAGGATGAAATGGTGCTGGAGGTTCCCGCTGTGTTGGTTTGTCGGTTGGTGGCCGTAGCTGCATTTAAAGGACAGGGTTTAGAACGGTTTCTGGAGTCACAAAACAGTCTCTAATTCTCACTCATGATTTTTCTAATTATTACAGACATTGTGTCAAAATCTTGTGGTTTAGTGACTGTGATCTGCAGGTGACTTGTCGAAGTGCAGGTGTAGTGTTCTGACTTCTGTCAAAATTGGGATTTCCATAAACTGGAGCGAGAGGGGACTGGTGTGTTGAGGAGAATGTGAAAGAATGGAGAAAAGTGTTCAGTTTTGATACATCTAAGGCAAGATTTGAATGCAGTTATGCATTTTGGGCAGTCTAACTCACACAGCTTGAGATCAGGCAAGTTTTTGAGCCCCTGAGCTCTTCTTTTCCCTGCTGTACATCTTGATGGCTGTAGTGGCATTTTAGCAAATGGCACATATTTCTGTGGGTTTTTTGCCTCCCTCCTCCTGTTTGAAATTTGCAGGGCAAGCCTGACCTGAACACGGCGCTGCCCGTGCGACAGACGGCCTCCATATTCAAGCAGCCCGTCACAAAGATCACAAACCACCCCAGCAACAAGGTGAAGAGCGACCCTCAGAAGGCCGTGGACCAGCCCCGGCAGGTGAGCTCCGGGCCGGGAGGGGCCGCGGGGGCGAGGGGGGGCTCCCAAAGAAGCCGTGCTCATTCGGGGACGCTGAACAGAGAGTCCGGGCAGTTTGAAGTCTCTGATGTTTCAGAAACAGTGACTTAGGGTGCTCTCAGCTCTTGAAAATCCCAGCAAAGCCCATTTCCAACTTATATCTAATACATACTTATATACATATATATATATTCCATATATATTTACTGTGCTGCCTGCGCTGTCATTTACAACCGGGCTCCAGCCTTTGGGTTACAATCTGTTGTACTTAAGCCTTTGTTTCCTTAATGCTGAAATGAAGTATTAGCTACAAATTCTGCCGGGCATCGCACCCACGTCAGGGGACGCTCCCCGTGTAACCAGCGCTGCTGTCAACTGTTCCCCTCCTGTAAGGATTGTTTCAAGCAGTCCCTGCTCGGGCACAGTCTGTACAACGAGGTGTCTGTGGTGCAGCTGCCCTGGCAGATGCATTGATCATTCCTGGTTAACTGTACCTGCAGGAATAAGTTCAGCAGTTCACTTGGAATGTCATTATTACTACGAAATCCACATGTTCTTCTTACCATACCTCACATTTGCCAACAGGAGAAAACACCAAAATGAGAGGAAATACTTCAGCTTGTTTTCATCTGGCAAAGGGAGTGCTCAGGGGGAGCGGGGCTCTGAACCTGGGCACTGGTAAAATCAGGTGCTTCTGTTGAAAGCAGCCTTTGGGGTGTCATTAACGTCACCCACAGCTCTCGGCCTGCGCAGAGCTCACACGGGGACGCTGCAAACGCTCCCGAGTCCAGCTTTGTGCCTCCTGGAAAGGATGATGTTGAGCTCTGTTAGTCTGTTCAGGTGCTGTCACCGTATCAATCATCTGTGATTTTAAACTCTTGCAGGTCTGGTGCAATTAAAATACATCATTCTAAGAGGGAAAGGGTTTTCAATAACATTTAAAAATAGCCCATGAACTGCACACCCCACACTGAAAACCGTTTCTGCAAACTTAAAAACTGCCTTTCTGAAGAGCTAGATTCTACCTGAAATTGAGTTGGGTGGTTTCTCTGGTGGTTGGGGATTTTTTAACCAGATTGGTTGGGGTTTTGTGTCGTTTGCTAAGGCAGCAGTGCTGTGTGCTCATGGTGGTGTTGCTGTTTCTGTTCAAACCCATGGCCAGTCCAGACAATAAAAGAGGACAGTAAAGGTATGACAGTGATGAGCAGAACACGGGTCTGGAGGGAGATTTGTGTGTGCACACACAAAGAATACAGTCAGCCTGTCTATACTATATGTACACATAGCTGCTTATATATTTCATTTTCATAGAGTTGTAGAATGGTTTAGGTTAAAGCCCCCCCAGTGCCACCCCCTGCCCTGGGCAGGGACACCTCCCACCAGCCCAGGCTGCTCCAAGCCCCCTCCAACCTGGCCTTGAACCCCTCCAGGGATGGGGCAGCCACAGCTTCTCGGGGCAACCTGGGCCAGGCTCTCACCTCACCACCCTCATGGCAAAGAAGTTCTCCCTGAGATCTAATCAGGAGTGAAAGTACCAGTTCCTGGCAGAAGCTGAAGTCTTCTCCAAGGACTCGTGTCAGGCCAGAGTGGTGGGGCTGGTGGGCAGTGAGGGTTGTACCCCGTCGGACGTGGCAGACCCCTTTTATTGTAAATGCCAGAGGAAGCTGCTGGCAGCCCCGCTTTCCCGCTCCCGACAGCCAGCACCCTCGGGAAGCTGGTGCTCTGCGTGGTGGTCAGTTCCATTTCTCTGCTTTGTGCCCATAAACACTTTCTTTGGTGTCAGCTCTTCTGGGAGAAGAAGTTAAGTGGCCTGAACGCATTCGACATCGCGGAGGAGCTGGTGAAAACAATGGACCTCCCGAAAGGTCTGCAAGGTAACGGGGGTCTGCCCGGAATTTGGGGGGGGGGGGGTTGACCTGAAGATGCTGTGCCTGCCCTTCTCTGTCTCCAGTGGTCCCCAGTGCTGTGGAGCATTCCAGCTCCACTGCACTTCAGCAGCAGTTGGTGCCCAGACTTGGCAGCTCGTGCCCTGTGTCCTGACGGGTCACTGAACCAAAGCTGCTTGGCTTTTTTATGTTTTCACTTTCCAGAAGCAGAATGCAGATGGATTCCGTTTCCAGTTGGTTAGGTGCTTTTTTGGGGTTGTTTATTTTTGTTTAACAGAATGAGGAATTGATCTGGGCTTAGATAACCCCCGAGAGAGTTGTAGAGGGCTCAAGTGTTCAGGACTGAGATTTATGTGGTGCTGGCTTTCTAGCTGAGGGTACCTGCTTCCCCACTGAAGTCTGGTGCCTGTTCTCCTGCTCCGCTGCCCCTTGTCTGGTGAGATGCTGATTGTTGTGTCTGCTCCCTCGGGCAGGGGTTGGACCGGGTTGCACCGATGAAACCCTCCTCTCGGCCATCGCCAGCGCCCTGCACACCAGCACCATGCCCATCACCGGGCAGCTCTCCGCTGCCGTGGAGAAGAACCCCGGGGTTTGGCTGAACACCTCCCAGCCACTCTGCAAAGCCTTCATGGTGACAGATGAAGACATTAGGTACTAACTGCAAATACGGCGTACTGCCTTGGAACGAGGTTTCTCGTGGTGAAACAGTAACACCCATGCTTTGTTTTATTGTATTCTTTTTCAATGGAAACTTTAAAATCNAGCTGGTGAGGGGTCTGGAGACCAAGTCTGGTGAGGAGTTGCTGAGGGAGCTGGGGGTGTTCAGCCTGGAGAAGAGGAGGCTGAGGGACACCTTCTCACTCTCTACAACTCCCAGAAAGGAGGGTGTAACCGGGGGGGGTCAATCTCTTCTCCCAAGGAACAGGCCGTGGGGCAAGAGGAAACGGCCCCAGCTTGTGCCAGGGCAGCTTCAGATTGGAAATTAGGAACAATTTCTTCACCAAAAGGGTTCACCCCCAAAATTTTTCACCAAGGGTTATTATCCCCTTGGAATGGGCTGCCCAGGGAAGTGGCTGAGGCACCATCCCTGGAGGTGTGCTGAGGGACATGGCTTAGTGATGGCTTTTATCAGAGTGAGGTTGATGGTTGGACTGGATGATCCAGAATGTCTCTTCCAACCCAGACAGTTCTATGATTCTATGCTTATATATATATATTCATACTCCATGTACTGAATGTGTGCTGGAAGCACACTGCTTTGTGTCTGTTACTGGCATTTAAAGGTAGTAATTGTTTTGACTGATAAATCTTGTGTTACAGGATGACTTTTTTTCTGTGCTTAATTTAAACTTGAAAGACCAGGAAAAAGGGTTTGTTTATAGTGTTCTGATTTCCTGTGTCTGGGATGTCCCGTGAGCCACAGATTGTTGATCACTTCTTTGCTCTGAGTTTGCTAGAAAAGGAGCTGTGAAGTTTAAGGTGGTGACTCGAAAAGGGAATGATCAATAAGGTTGAAGTGGCCAGAGACTTAATTTTCTCCAGTCTCATTTTTGGAAAGCTGAGCAGGGCAGGCTGACTTTTTCTTGTTTAAATTAATATTAGTACTGGGAACTAAAACCAAAATAAGTAAGTCTTGAGTCAGCTCCTAGATGAGGCAGATTTCAGCCCAAATTAACAGCGGTGCAGTTAATGCTGAAGACTTGTAATAGAAAATACTGGACAACTTTTTAAAGTGTTTCTTTCACTTATAGTATAATTCTGGGCAAGTTTTTTGCGAGGCTGCTCTTTCTTACAGAGGTCTGTTCAAAGCTGTGTTTGTCTGCCCAACCTCCTGGATTTAAGGGATTTAGGACTCCTCTCCCTGGAGAGAGGCAGATTTGGCCATTGACGTTGTTCTCCCTTGCGTTGGGGCAGGAAGCAGGAGGAGCTGGTTCAGCAGGTGCGGAAGAGGCTGGAGGAGGCCCTGATGGCCGACATGCTGGCCCACGTAGAGGAAATAGCCAGAGATGGGGAAGCTCCTTCAGAGAAGGAAGGAGGGGAAGAAGAAGGAGAAGAGGAAGAGGAGGAGGAGGAGCAGGACCATGACCAGGAGATGGAGAATGTATAGTCCAGGTAATGAGACAGCATCTTTCTCACCTTAAACTCTACCTAATCGAAGACAGAAATGTTTTGGGGAGGAATCCTAGTATATATTGAGAAATCTTTGCCTTTTAGCATGCACTCCTGGTGGTGTAATAGCCGTGCTGTAAGGAAAAAATCAAATATTTTGATGGATGTGGTGTCTGGTGAGTGTCCCAGGGCGCTCTGTGCCTCCTGCCTGTGTCGGGTGGACTAGACGTGTAACCAGGACCTGTGTGTAAGTGCTTGAAGGGTTCTGTCTTGAAAGGGACCAATTCTTAAACATTTGTCTTGTGATGTCAGTTTCCCCCTCACTCTGTCCCGTTGATGGCACCCGGGAGCACCGTGTACCCTGAGCAGGGCTCAGCAGTGGGATGAAGGGCCAGGTGAAGCCCAAGAAGGGCAACGGGGCTGGTGAGGGGTCTGGAAACCAAGTCTGGTGAGGAGCGGCTGGTGGTGTTCAGCCTGGAGAAAAGGGGGCTGAGGGGAGACCTTCTCTCTCTCTACAACTCCCTGAAAGGATGGTGTAGCTGGGGGGGGTCAGTCTCTTCTCCCAAGGAACAGGCCATGGGGCAAGAGGAAATGGCCTCAAGTTGCCCCGGGGGGGGATGGAGATTGGGAACAATTCCTTCCCAGGAAGGGTTGTGGATCCTTGGCAGAGGCTGCCCAGGGCAGTGGTTGAGGCACCATCCCTGGAGGGATTGAAAGCTGGGTTGAGGTGGTGCATAGTGACGTCGTTTAGTGCTGGTTTTTATCAGTGAGGTTGGTTGGATTAGAAGGTCTCAAACATCCCTTCCAACCCAGACAGTTCTATGATTCTATGAACTCCCAGGTTTCAGTCTTTGATCATTTTTAGCCAAAGAAAAGCCATTAGTGTTCTGTCACTGAACCAGGGTAGGCAGTACCCCAAGTGGTTCCATATGTAGACTCCAGAGCCTGAGGGGCAAGAATCACAAATGGGGGGGGGTGACTTTTTAGTATGAATAGGAGAAGAAAAGCCCCTTTGGAGGGAGTGGCAGCTGTAATTTGGATGGAAGGAGGAGATCTGTGTAAGCAGTGCTTCGAGCTGGAAGGTTGATTGCAATGTGAAATCTCTTTGGCCTTTGGGAGATCCCGTCTCTGGGTGCTCTCCTTCTTTCTTGGGTTGGTTATTTTTTTCCTGTTTTCCCACCTCACTGATGGTACCTTTATTTGGACAGTGAGTATCTCTTATTTGGACAGTATCTCTTATTTGGACAGTGAATATCTCATATTTGGACATTCCTGTTGACTACAGGTCTGGCAACAGCAAAGAACCAGAGCCCACGTGCTGAAGGTGAACACCAGGAGATAATGAAAGGGATCTGTTACAACTTCATTCTTTTAAGGGCTCACTTGCCATAAAGATCAAAGAAAGTTCTTGGTGACTTACAAGGTCCTTTTTCCTTCTTTCCTCTAGGGAGTTCCATCTAAGAATTCCCAGTACCAGCCCTATCAGCAGGGTCAGCACAACAATTTTCAAAGCCAAGAGTGTCTGCGAAGCCAACTGCACCAACGATTCGACTGTACCTGTGAGCGTTTTGATGTCCACACTTCAGGAAATGTTGAGGAGCTGATGGTTCATTCGTTGCTGGGTAGTTTTGAAGATGGAACTTGACTAAACTCTACTCCCCCCCTCCTTTTTTTTATACGGGGTAGGGCACTCGGGAAGGCAAAGGTGGGAGGGAATACAGGAGTGGAAAAGGGTGGGAGGGAAAATACTAGGAACCAAATTTCCTGTCTTTTTTTTGTGTGTGTGGGTCAGTGATAGGTGATACGTTTTTAAGCTTTTTTATCAAAGTACCTTTATAGTGACCCCCGGAAACAAGTCTCTCTCTGAGGTGAGTGGGAGAGCTGCTGTTCCGCTCCCTGGCTGCGCTGCCGTGGGCTCCTCTGCCGCGCTGTGGATTGTCCTTCCCTCTGTCGCCTCGATCCGACGCATTTCCTTTTCCTCCCAAGACCCCATTGCTCTTGGGAGCACAGTCTGGGAGACGAGCTGCCGGTGCCTCTTCCACCCGCGGCCTGGCGTAGCGGGGGCGCTCACAGCGGGGGGTCGGCCGGGCGTCGGTGGCAGTCGGGTCTGGGGTCGGTTTAGTTAGTTCCAGCCGTGCACGTCTTCGGGTCGGGGCCCCGTGTGTCCGAGCGCAGCCCAGCGGGGTTTGGAAGATGGATACACCCGCCCTGTGGTATATCTCCCTCTGGTTTTAAGCCCGATCAGAAGGACCTTCTCAACTGGGAATGGGAGGATGACTCATTTGTGAATGAGAAAAACTTCCTCCTTTCCCTTCTGGTGCCAAGAACCCTGACCTCTGTCTGTGTGTGCAGAGGGAAGGGGGTCCATTCCATAGGTGTGTTACACATCTGCTTTCCTCTGCAGCAGTGTTCTGACCTCTTTTAAAACAAGAAAGGAAAAAGGTTGATTTTTCTATAATTGATATCTAAAAAACAAATTTAAAGCTTTTTATTGAGTATTAAATCTTTCTTATTTGCATGTGCAGTGAAGTGACCAGCATTTTGTGTCCAAAAATGGAACGATGTGAAACCTGCCTTAATGTGTTTATAAGTATTTGGCTTCACCATGGGTACCTTGATTGATTCCTCAGTCTCTTCTAGTACCTCTGTGAGCATATTGGGGTAACTTGGGGCTAAAAATGGATTTATGTGAGGGGGGAGGATGGGGAGAGGGGAAGGAGATGAGAGTCTATAGTTTGGAGAACATGGTGATTAAGTTGAGAAAGTTATTATAGTTTTAGGGTATCTGTTGCATAATTCATGCGTGGCCATCTCAGCTGGGAGGATAAAGTGCTTAGATGTCCTGCCACTGACCAGTTGTACAGGTTGTTGGTATCCCAAAACTTGGGGAGGAAAGTAGCTCCCAGAGCCTTTATGGCACAAGGAGGGCGAGCAGAAACTCGGGGAGCAGGGCTCTGGCCTGGGCAGGACCAGCCTGTGGGAGCAGCTCAGCTTAGGGATCGAAGAGGTTGAGGCTCCTTGGAGAACATCCCATGCCAAAGCGATTGATCCTACACTAGCTCTTTTCTGGAAGATCTGAAAATGGGAGATTCTCTGGCACCGCTCAGGCAGAGTACTGGGAGAAGACTGGCCTGGACGTGGCTGCTGCTCTCCCGGGTGTCGCTCTGGGGAACCTCACCTGGTACCGCAGCCAGCCACAGCTCTTTTTCTTTTTGAGCAGTCTGTTACGGTTACTATTGTGTAAATCTGTCCTCTTGTAATTCATGGTGTCGAATTAAACGTTTCTCACAAAGCAGAGGTTCCTCTAGTCTGCCTCGAGCCCCTGCCTGCGTTCTCTGCTCTGCCCCTTCCAGCCGCTCCCCCCCTTTCGCTGGGGGCTCCGATGGGAGAGTTGGATCTTGATATTTGGGACCCACGGAGGGAAATACGGAGTGAGACTTGTGGAAAGCTGGTTTGTTCTTGCAGCAGAGTCCCCTGTGTCCTCCTCTTACGGCTGCCAGGGAGTCCCATCCGAGGAGTTGCTGGTCCAGTCCTGGGACTCGGCTCTGGCAGAGCAAGGTTGCAGCCAGAGGGGTTCTGGGCACGGCAGCACCCTTGCTCTTCTTTTTCTAGGGACTTGTTTAATATCTAGCAATGACTTTTTTTTTTCCTTTTAGTTAAATCTAAATACATTGTCAGGGTGTTGTCAGTGGAACTTAAAGCCATTGAGATGTTGATGCTAATTCGATGCTTTGCAATGACAGTTGAAGTTGTGTGCCCACTCCTTTGTGCTTTGGGTGCCCACTCCTTTGTTTGCCCCACTCCACTCCCCTCTTCAGCTCCTCTCTTCCCTTCCCTCCTTTAAAGAGCTATTCATGTTCTCATTCCTACGGAGGAGTTAGTTGTTCATAGGGCCAAAACGGGGCCCAGGACTCTTGTCACATCCAAAGACACTTAAAATAAATGCACCTGCTTATCAAGACAGGTAAGTAAATAAAATACTCCTTTTAAATGAGCCCAATGTCCTTCTGGTGGTGGTGTGGTGATAACTGGAGTAGTTTGTCTTGTCACGGCCCTCTCAATGTTTTGAAGCCCCTCCAGGTGTTGGGATGAGGAGGCACCTGGTGGCACCCAGGCTGCCAGCGGGGTTATTCCATACCATCAGCAGCACGTTCTGTAGAAATCAGAAAGTTTGCTGAGGAGTTCTCTCTCCCTCTCTCTCTCCTCTTTCATGGCTGCCACCAAGAACTCCTTGCCCTGGTATGGGAACCCTGAGCCCTTCCCTTCCTCCTGAAGCCGCAGCGCTCGCAGGGTCCCACATTGTCAGTCCCTGCTGGGGGAATGGGCTGGGTACAACCCTTGTCTATTTTATACTGGTATTGGGATCCATACTGGTTCTTTAGCATTAATAATGCTAATTTTCTAGTCTTATCCTATTAAATCTATTCATGTTTTAACCCTCGGGTTTCCTTGTTTTCCCTGATTCCCCTTCCCATGTGGGGAGAAGTCAGTGGGTGAGAGAATAATTGTCTTAATGGTGACAAATTGCTGTGGGTTCCTCAAACCGTAACGAAGCAGAATCTCACACTGGGGTGAAAGTGGCCGCGTGTTCCGCAGCCAGAGTCCCTGCTCCCTCCCATCCCCGGGTCTGACAGCGGCCCGGCCCGCTCTGCCCTTCCCCTGACCCTGCCTGGGAACTGGAGGGTTGGGGGCTTTTTCCACTTCTCAGGAGGCAGCGGCAGCAGATCAGCTGCGAGGGCGACTCTCCCGGCACTTCTGAGCCGTGTCCTCTTTTCCTCACTTTAAAGAGAGCCCCTTCTACCTAGACCGGGTGTAGGGTGACCTGTGTCAAGGGGGAGGTCACGGGAGAATGTTTTTTGGTTAATCATAGAATCATAGAATCATTTAGGTTGGAAAAGACCCTTGGGATCATCAAGTCCAACCATCAGCCCCACTCTACAAGTTCTCCCCTACACCAGATCCCCCAACACCACA
>VZTM01027863.1:87274-97735 GCA_013400555.1 Jacana jacana | reverse complement strand
GGGAACTTCGCCCCGCAGCTGGCGCCGCCCGCCGCGCTGCTGGCCGAGCCGCTGGGCGGCAGGAAGAAGAGCGTGAACATGACCGAGTGCGTCCCGGTGCCCAGCTCCGAGCACGTCGCCGAGATCGTGGGCCGGCAAGGTAACCCCCGCCCCGGCTCGGGGACACCCCTCCTTCCCCTTTGTCGTGTCGCCTCCCGCGGGGTGCGCTCGGCCCCGGCTCCGTTTGGGTCAGTTTGGGGGCTTTTTGTCTCCGCGGCCGGTAACGTGGAGGCGGAAACTTAACGGCGACGAGTCCCGCGGGCCTGAAACTCCTCCCGCCGCGGGGGCTCGGGAGCCACCGGCTCCTCTTTGTGTCTTGCCCCGGCCGGTGAATACTAAACTGTCCCGCCGTCGAGGTGGGATGAACACGGGCAGTCGCCGGGCTCCGGGCGGGTCCGGGGGAGTCTCCGGGACACGGGGGCGCGGGGAGGAAAGCTTTGATTTTATTGTAGTCGGGTGTTTCTTCTCCCTCCCTTCCCCCCGCTCGGTGTCTCGGACTCGACGGGGAGACGGTACCGGGTGTCTCCGAGCGCGGTTCCCAAGGGACCATTAACCGGCGGTTCTGTAGGGGGTGAAGCGGCGCGAGGTCCCCTCGCCTCCCGGCTGTCACCGGAGGGACGCCCGGGCACGCCTCGGCCCCAGCCCGGGGTGGGTGTGCCTGGCACGGGCTTTGTCTCCGGGAAAGCCCCCGTGAGCCCCTCGGCAAAGTTTCGCCCGTACGGGAGGCGACGGGCCCCCCAGGGAGGACGGTTTAGGATCGATCTGTGTGTCCACGGAAACAAAGAGGGAGGGAGCTGGTGCCCGCTGGAATCCCGGCAAGGATGGGCGGCTGGGCTGGCAGGGAGCCTGACCTCCGGGGAGATTTCTGCCACGAAGGGCTCTGGCAGCCCGGCCTGGCCCTCTCCCCCCGGCTCCCAGCCCTCCCGGGTCAGGGGGCTGCCGGCTGGGGGGCCGTGGGGGCATTTTTTCTCCTGGGGGAAGCGAGGAGCTGGGCAGGCTCATTGTTCTCTTTGTTAGCCAGAGCCATGCTGTGATGAGCGCGGTGACATCATGCTCTGCGCTTCCCATTGGCCTGCGCCGCCTCCCAGCCGGCCCCGCTTCCCAGCTTCCCAACTTTTCCGAGCACCCCTCCTTGGTCCCGTCACCCCACCGCCGGGGTCCCACCGGGCTGCCCAACCCGGTCCGGGCAACCCAGCGGCGTGGGCAAGCGGCCGGAGGAGGAGAGGAGCGTGGGTGCTGCGTCCTGCTCCGGGGGATCCTCCGCCCGGGGCTGGGAGGGGACCTGGGTTTGGTGGCCTCGCCGAGAGGCTCCACTCAGCCTGGGTCCCGGCAACTGGAAAGTAAGCCTGTAGCGGGGCCCGGCCTCTGCTGGGATGCAGTGTTGGCGCTGGGGGGGTGAGGAGGCTGGAGAAGGGCTGCTTTGGAGCTGGTGAGCCGACAGTTGGCACGCTTCTTGCTGGGGCCGGGGGGTTCAATTGCAGCGAGGGACACTGGTACCCCAATGGGTTAAATCTACACCCGGGCACCCACCCCAGAGGCCTCCTGTCGAGTTTGGGTGCTCCTGGAAAAGGGCTGCAAAAGGAACTGTTACACCAGCTCGAGGAGGCGCGCTGGGGGGTGCCGCGTCCTGCCGGTGGGCTCAGAGGGGACCCTGGGCTGGAGCTACCTGCTGCCTCCCAGCCCACGGGCAGGGAGGGCTCTCCCCAGGGGTTCTGCCTCTCTCCTGGTCTCGGCTGTTCTGCAGCTGCCAGCCTGGTCAGATGCCGTGCCGTGGCCCCATTGTGCTGGGATTTCGGCACAAAGCATGGCTTGGCACTTGACACCCCGGGTTCTCGCCAGCCGGGGGTGCGGCTGGGCAGCACCCCAGGAGCCAGGGCTGTTGGTGGAGTCTTTGTGCTCCGGCCGCTCTGCGGCACCGCTGGCACCTGGTTTCCATCAGGGGTGTGGAAGGACAGTGCTGCCCGAGCAGGGCTGATACCAAGGGACGTTCACAAGCAGAGTCCTCCTCACTCAGCCCATCCTCCTGCACCTGGGCTGGCTGACCTCTCCTTCTGGTCCCCAGGTCCCCCCTGTGCCAAGTTGCCTTTGGTAGCCCCGAGGCATTGGGTCTCTAGCTGCGCAACGATGTGGAGCCAAGCCTTGGGGTGCTTCGTCAGGCCTGGCATCGTTCTGGTGGCAGGGTGTGCTGCTGGGGCTGGGTTGGGCACCCTTGGACTGTGTTCCTGTCACTCTTGTCCTTCCTGTGCTGCCCAGCCTGGCCGTGACCCGGGGAGCGGGTGTTTGAGGTGCTGCCACGCTCGGGATGCAGGAAGGGATGAAGACATGGGTGTGGGGTACCTCAGAAGGGTCTTGAGTTGGGGCAAGGCTGGGTTTCTCTCCCTGTACACCCTGTGCTGAGGAGCGGCTTTCTTTCAGGGCACTTTGGGACCAGTCCTGGTGTCCCCAGAGCCCGGCAGCCCCTCGCTGCCATTGGGGTGAGAAGGGACACGGCTGAGATGTCCCATCAGACCAGCACGTGTCTGTCCTGTATGGGCTGAGCTGGGACAGAGGCAGTCGGGTGCAATTTCTTCCACTTCTCCTTTTTCTTCAGTTTCTCTCCTCCAGATCCACTCGTTTTAACCCTTTCCAGAAGGGAGCAGCAGCGGCTCGGCAGGTAAATCTTTGTTGCCCGGAGCAAACCAGTGTTCCCTTGACTCGGCCCGAGAGGCTGCTGCCGTGGCTCCCTGTCCCAATTGACACGGGTGACGGTGCGGAGCGACATCCCCCATCTGGGATCTGCGACTTTCCTCCTCCTTGCCCACACGGCTACTGAAAGGCAGCGTGGCCTGGTGGGATTATGTGGCCACGCCATCGTGTCCTGCCCTGGGAGGGACTGGCTCCCAAGAGTGCTGTGGGCATGGAGTGCAGTGGTGCGGGCTGGTCTTGTGAACCAGCAAAAAGAGCAGTGTGATAATGGAAACCAGTGGGGAAGACAAAGGGAGACGGGGAGCATGGAAGGGCTGGGTGTTGGAGTTGCCCTGGCTCTTGTCAGTGCTGTGCCAGCGTCACTCTGCTGTCCCAGCTCTGGAGGTGCGTTTCCAGCAGTTTCTGCCCCGATGAGGTTAGGAGGGTACCGGGGGCTGGTGCAGCTGGAGCCCTGGGTGCTGCTCTCCCCTCCTGCACCATGTGTGTCTGGTGGGACAGAGCCAGCCACGGCTCCTCTCTCGGGCTCTGCTTCCCCGTCTGCGACGCATGGGGACCGTTCCCAGCTTGGCGAAGGGCTGGGGTGAGTTGCCGTTTATAGAAGACGCTGGGATGCTGGAAGGGGAGATGCAGGGAAGGGTAGAAGGTGGCAGCTCTCCTCCCTGCCGGAGCATGGCGGGTGTTTTGGCACTTGGAAGATGCCCAGGGAGACCAGAGGCCTCAGCTTCTGAGCAGCTCTAAGCTTGCAGTGGGTTGCTGGGGCTGCCATGAATCCTCTCACTTCTGAGCCCTGGGCTGCTGCTCGCTGCTCTCTGCTGCCCATGATGCCACCTCCCTTGGGGCCGGCCCGGCCGCCTCCTCCCAACTCTCTGGGTTGGAGTCGCAGCAGAACTGGAGTCCCCTGAAGTGGGTCACAGAGACTGATCTGGTGGCTGAAGTATCTGCCTGTGCATCTTGGCTCGGGCACTGGTTGGTTTCCTCCTGTCTGGTCTGAGGTGAGGAGCCCGGCCTCCTGCCTCGCTGCTCCTGGCATCTGGAGAAGAAAAGAAGGTGTGATGTGGCTGCCAGGATGAGTTAATTACTGATTGCAGAGAGGTGGGAAGAGGCCCTCAGCAAGAGGGGAGATGAGTTGCAATGGAGGTGCAATGTATTCTCCACATCTGGCCTCAGTCCTGGTGCATCCTGTGCCGTTTGCCTGGGACGAAGGGGACCAGAAACTTGGTAGCACCGGGTCTGAGGCCAGAAGAGGAAGGACAATGTCATGCTGCAGCGGGTGGTGCACTCCAGGAGGCTGGGTGTGGTGAAGGACAGTCCTGGCTGATGCCATCAAAGGCTTCTCCAGAAAGGGCTCCTCCTTTGCCCTTTCTTGGGTTTTTTTATGGCTGAGCACTGCATGTGCCAAGCTCCTCAGGCAAAAGGAGACCGTGCTGTGGCCAAGGGGATCGGCTGTCTTTGTCCTTAGGTGGAAGAGGCCACCTTCTGTCAAGGCAGGTGATGGCCGGGCCACGCTGGGCATCAGCCAGTGGATGAGCTGTGTCGGGTCTTGCCTGGGTGCCGACAGGAGCTCAGAGGGTTCCCAGCCTGTGCTGTAGTGCTTTCCGTGGCTCTTGCCGTAGTTGCAGCCCTGACCTGACCGGGGCTCCTGGCAGAAGGCAAAGTCCTCTCTGGTGGTGCCATGAGAGCACAATCCGTGAGAGCAGCTCCATTTCCCAGGTGCTGCCTCCATTGCTGCATCATCCCAGTGAGCATCCTTTGGGATTCTGTTTCTTGTCCAAAATGAGTGATTTCTGAGCCTGAGGGCAGGTGGGATGGGTCCATCATGGACTCTGCAGCTCCATGAGGGTTTGAGGGGAGCGTCCAGCTCGCACCCGTCCATCAGTGCCATCTCTGCAGGCAGAGCACGAGGGGCTGTGACCCAGTGGGGTTTTGTGTGCTTGAGACCCCTGGAGTTGAGGCTGTTTACTTGCAGCTGAGTGTGGCCACTGGCCATCAGGATGGGTTTGGGCCCATCAGGACTCTGAGCTCTGCTAAAGAGCCATAACGTGGTGACTGAGTCATGCTTGGGCCCTGGTGTTCAGAAGGGATCTGTTGGGGCTGGGTCTGTCCTCCTCGATCCACCCCCTGGTTTTAGGGCCATTTTCTTTTGGATCTGAAAGGCACTTCTAAAGCCACCTTGTTTATAGACATGGTGAAGAGTGGTGCCTTGTTTTCCTCCTTCTTCATCATTAATTTGGCAAGTTTGGTGAAGGACGACGGAGCTGGTGAGGGGTCTGGAGACCAAGTCTTGTGAGGAGCGGCGAGGGAGCTGGGGGTGCTCAGCCTGGAGAAAAGGGGGCTGAGGGGAGACCTTCTTGCTCTCTACAGCTCCCTGAAGGGAGGGTGCAGCCAGGGGGGTTGGTGTCTTCTCCTGAGGAACAGGCCATGGGACAAGAGGAAACGGCCTCAAGTTGTGCCAGGGGAGGTTTAGGATGGATATTTGGGGAAAAAATCCTCACAGAAGGAGTTGTCACGCCTTGGAATGGGCTGCCCAGGGCAGTGGTGGAGTTGCCATCCCTGGAGACATTTAAAAGCTGGGCAGATGGGGTGCTGAGGGACATGGGTCAGTGGTGGGTTGGGCAGGGTTGGGTTGATGGCTGGACTCGATGATCTGAAAGGTCCCTTCCAACCATAATGATGCCATTGCTTTAATGCTGTGCACTGGCAAGGTAAAACATGGGAATGGCAACCACGGCTGCTTGGTTGAGGTAAAGGCGCTTTATCTGGTGGTGCCGGGGTGAGGAGGGGCCTGTGGGGGCACTCACCAGCAATGCCGAGAGCCCCCGTGTCCTCCCCACAGCCCCCATGGGGCATGGCCTCATTCCGTGGGGTTGTGCCCTGCAGGGATGGAGCCATGTGGGATGGTGTTTGCCCAGTGTGCTCAGGCCGGGGCTGGTGGAGACTGGAATACCTCATACTGGTGTGGAACATCCCCTTAGTTGCAGATTACTGGTTGAGCCACATGTCCCACGGTTTGAGTACAGCTGGCCCTTGGAGGGGCTTGGCATGTCCTGGGGTGTGGGCAGGAGCAGCCTTGGCTCAGCCACCGCTTGTGGCCAGGGGTGTGATGGGGCACAGGGGTTCTACTGGTGAGGTGGTGTCTCTGTACCAGTTCTGGGTGTTGCAGACCCAAAGCTTGCTGTACCCTGTGGCTTTAAACCATGGAATGGTTTGGGTTGGGACCTTGAAGATGGTTCAGTTCCAGCCCCTGCCCTGGACAGGGACACCTCTGAATGCTTTTCTGAATCCCAGCCCAGGGACACTGCCTGTCCTTCCTGATGATGGGGGCTTTTGGGACCTGCTGCCAGCGAGTCCCCATGGCTGAGGGGTGGCTTAGGTGGCACTTGGGGCTGGGGGCAGTGGCAGGACAGGTTGGTCCCTGGGGGGCTGTGGTGTTGCCCTAGTTCTCTTCTCACATCCCCTGTCTGGGAGCACTCCCCGGTGATCGCGCTGGTGGAGGCTCCTGGCACTGAGGGGTGCCAGCCCCAGGTTGTGCCTTGGGCAAGCGATGGGGCTGTGCAGGTGGGCAGGGAAGGGAGCCAGCCCTCCATGCTGCCCCAGACCTGCCACCAACCTCTTCTACACCCGGGTTGGAAAAACCAGCTTGGACCCGTGGTGCGTTTTGCTGTCCCGTGGGCAACCCCAGCATGGGCACGGTGTCCCCGGCAGCCACAGGTGGTGTGTGCTGCTCCTGCCCTGCGTGTTTGAGGAGGGTGCAGGTGGCTCAGCCGGGCACCCCTTTAATTTTTAACCCAGAATTCTGGCTTTGCCTCTAGGAAGGTCTCTCCAGGAGCGCCCGGATAAACTCCTCCTCCATTTTGTGCTGCCGTAGCATCAGCTTGGTCCCTACAGTGGAGCGGGGCGAGGAAGGGCCTGGCTATGCCGTGTGTCCACATGGGATGTGGCTCCCAAACATCTCCCATTTGCAGCTCCTGGCAGCTGCTGATGCCTTTGGATACTGAAATTGCTGCTTCCTGCTGTGAAGGGTGAATTTTGGACCCTGGGCATGAGGTTGGCACCCACGGCTGGCACCAGCGGAGCCCCACGGTGGCTCCCAGCCTGGCTGCCTGTGCCCACTGCTGCTGTGCTTGTCCCCCTTTCCCAGGACAGAGCTTATAGGAGGTGCCAGAATAAATCAGGGAGGGACACATGGGAGTCGCCTGGCTCTGGACAGCCCCATTGTAGCTGGTCTGGGCTTAAAAAACCTAAACCTGGGTTGGTTGCTGGTTCTGCCCTGCTTCGGTGGTAGGACCATTGCTTCCCCCACCATTTGCCCCCAGCTGTAAGTCCACCTTCCAGTTGTCTTCAGTTAGGAAAAGCCTGGACAAAGGCTTCTCCACCCACATTCCTCTTCTGTGTGTCTCAGCAGCTTCCCCAGCCCCGGGGAACGGGGCAGCTCTGCTCCCCCAGCCCCACCTCTGCCTGGCTGAGCCCGGTTGGTCTCAGTCTTCTCAACACGAAGGGTTGAATTTGGGCTCATCCCACTGCCCAAAGCCAGGAGTGAATCCCTGGGGTGATGCTCAGAGGTGGCCTTCAAACGCTTTCAGCTTGACTGGTATGAAATCCAGAGGGTTTCCCCGTTAGGAGGGAGGTCTCCTGCCTCCCCAGCTCTATCTGGCCACTTGTTCTCTCTGCCTCCTCCCTCCAACCTGCCTGTCGCCATCCTGGGACCTTTGTGGGCAGCGGACAGGGCACTGGGAGAGCTGCCGGAGTCCCGTGGCAGCCCGGGGCCAGGCAGGGGCTGCACTGGCTGGAGCAAGCTGCTTTCCAGGAGGTTTTCTAGGAGGAAGTGTCCAGAGAGACTGGTGTCATCACCCGTTGGCTCCCTGGCTGTGGCTGTGGAAGGGGTCACAGCTGGGCTGTGACATGCTGCTCACTTACCCTGACTGGTTTTTTACTTCTTCTTATTGGTGATGCTGGTACAGGCACTGCGTGGGGTCTCTGGGATGAGCCTGGCCCCAGCAGGGCTCAGCTCCCTGGCTGCTGCCGAGCACAGGTTGATTTCCCTCTTGGGACAGACCCGAGTCCCTTTTGACTTTCTGGGACTCTTCCCTTCTCCATCCTTGCCCTTCCTCAGGGAGCATCTGGGAAGAGGAGGAGGAGGAGTGCCCGGAGCGAGCCGTTTGCAGAGGAGCCAGCACTTGGCTGTGTCTGCCAGGAGCCAGCTCTCCCCAGCGTGGGGCTAGTTACTGCCGTGGATCCGCAGCGTTTGCAGCAGCCAGGGATGGTCCCGGGGCTCCTCAGCCGCCCTCTGTCCCTGCAGGCTCCCAGCTTTGCTCTGGGTGCCCTGCAAAGCTCCAGCGGGGGGGTGAGAGTGGAGGCCAGGGGGGTTGGTCACTCCTGTGCTGGGGCTGAGATCCTGGTGCGACACACCTGGCTCGTGTGAATGTAATTAAGTGCAGATGCAATTAGCAGGGCTGGGGTTGCAAGGAGCAGTGCTGCCCTCGCAGATCCTCGGTGACCAGTCCGAGGTCCCAGAGGAGAGCAGGAGCCTTTCGCTGGGCCAGCGCTGTGAGGACTTGCTAGCCAGAGCCCAGCTGGCCCACGGGAGGGAAGGGGCAGGGACTTGCCTGGAGCTGGGGGGGACGAAGGCAGAGCTGGCAGCAAAGCCCCCCATCTCCTGTGCCCTGGGCTCTGCCTCCTGAATCGCGTTCCTCATGGGGGAAGCAAGTCTTTCTGGAATCGGCAGAACCGCTGCCCCGGGGTCCCCCGTCCCTCCAGGGCTGTCACTGCTGCTGTTGGGGTGCAGTTTCTCATGTTTAGCTCCTGCCTGAGAGATGTTGACAAACCCACAGGATCCAAACGCCTTTTCCTTCCCTTCCATCCTCGGTGGTTTTTCTCTTGTACCTGCTTAAACACCTTTCAAGCAAACCCAGCTTCCCGTTCTCTTGATGTCCCAGGAGGTGTCCCCATGGCCACCTACCCCTCTTGGCCCAGGCGTTCTCCCAGTCCCTGGGACCCGGGAATTTGGCTGTGTCCCACAGGTCCTCTGTCCCCGCTGTGGTGTGGAGCAGGGGGTGACAGGGGGTGAGGCTGGTCCCAGGAGCCTTGCGTGTCTTGGACGAGGCAATGCAACCCCCCAGCACCGCACTGTGACCCCCCGAGTGCCTTTGAGGTGGGAGGGACCTCTCTCTCCACGGGTGTCTGTGCTGCAGGTGCGGAACCAAAGAGACCTGCTGGTCCTGCATCTCCCCATCCCGGGTGGGCATGAGGTCCCTGTGAGGTCTCAGCTCTGACGTGTCAATTTTCCCCCCTTCTCCTTACTCTCCAGGATGCAAAATCAAGGCCCTACGTGCCAAGACCAACACGTACATCAAGACGCCAGTCAGGGGCGAGGAGCCCGTTTTCATCGTGACTGGGAGGAAGGAGGACGTGGAGATGGCAAAAAGGGAGATCCTCTCGGCGGCCGAGCACTTCTCCATGATCCGGGCCACGCGCAACAAAGCAAACGGGCTGGCGGGGGCCATGCAGGGGCCCCCCAACCTGCCAGGACAGACCACCATCCAGGTGAGGGTCCCCTACCGTGTGGTGGGGCTGGTGGTGGGGCCCAAGGGAGCCACCATCAAGCGGATCCAGCAGCAGACGCACACCTACATCGTGACCCCCAGCCGGGACAAGGAGCCCGTCTTCGAGGTGACGGGCATGCCAGAGAACGTGGACCGGGCCAGGGAGGAGATTGAGGCACACATCACCATGCGGACAGGCTCCTTCATCGACGTCAATGCCGACAACGACTTCCACTCCAACGGCACCGACGTCTGCCTGGATCTGCAGGGCAGCACAGCCAGTCTGTGGGTCAAAGCCCCCCATCCAGCTCGCCGGCCCGCGGCTGCCCTGCGCAACGACAGCCTCAGCTCCCTGGGCAGTACCTCCACCGAGTCCTACTACAGCGGGAGGGTGGCTGACGCCAGCCCCACCAGCCCCTACAGCACCAGCAGTGGCTTCACCTTCAGCGAGCCCCCGGCCCCGCTGGCTTCGGAGGAGTGTGACTTCGGCTTCGACTTCTTGGCCCTCGACCTTACCACCCCCACCACCATCTGGTCACCCTTCGAGCGCTCGGGCAACCCCTTGCAAGCCTTCAGCAGCTGCTCCTCCATCAGCGGCTCGCAGAGACGCAACAGCGGCGCGGCCACGCCGCGGCACTCGCCCACCCTCCCCGAGAGCGGCAGCGGCGTGGCCCTGGACCACCCGTTAGCCCGCCGCATCCAGAGCGACCCCGTCAGCACCTTGTCCTGGTTGCCCACCCAAGGCTCGCTCTCCTCCTTCTCCAACAGCACCGGCTACTCCTCCTCCTCCTCCCTGCCCAGCAGCGTCTCCGCCGCCTCCGGCTCGCCCACCGACTCCAGCAGCTCCGAGTGGCACCGCAAGAGCTCCCGCGAGTGCATGGTGTGCTTCGAGAGCGAGGTGATCGCCGCCCTGGTGCCCTGCGGCCACAACCTCTTCTGCATGGAGTGCGCCATGCGCATCTGTGGCAAGGCCAAGCCCGAGTGTCCCGCTTGCCACACTCCCGCCACGCAAGCCATCCACATCTTCTCCTAGCCGGGGCCGGCTCGCCAGGCTGGGGCGGGGTGGGGGGGCAGCCAGCCCTCCCCTTCATCCCCACTCCCCCCACCCGCCCCCCCAACCCTGCTTTTTAGGGACTTGAAAACTGTTTAAATCAAACTTTTAATTTAATAACGGATCGGATGCGCGCAGGGGGTGGGG
>VZTM01027863.1:75435-87081 GCA_013400555.1 Jacana jacana | reverse complement strand
CCGGGGGGGGCCCGGGGGGCGCAGGGGGCAGGGTTAACACGCCACGTCGCAGGAACCAGGCAGATTTCTCTCTCCTTTTCCTTTTGGGGTTGGTTTTGTTGTTTTCTTTTGGGGTTGGTTTGTTTTTTTTTTTAGTTTTATTTTTTTATTTTTTACCTCTTTATGTATATGTAGGGAATTTATAGGAAAATATGTACTTTATTGAATAAATTTTAAAAACTAAAATATATTTTATTTTAAAAAGAAAATAACGGACCTTTAACCTTACATGGCTAAAGTACTGATTATATATTTGCTGAGCTGACTTGACGGTTATGAAAATTGTATCAAGAGTTTTATTTTTTGACTTCAAAGCCTTCTTAATAAAGACTTTTTACTATATATGAATTCCTGTGCTACCTATGGTGTCTCACTGTCTGCAGCCTCTGGGCACGTGTTCAGTGTCCTCAGCACTGGCCACCCCGCTCTGGTTGTGGGGTGTCCATCTGATGGTCAGATGTCCCTCTGCTTCCCATGTTCTGGGGGCAGGGACCATCCTGCAAACCCTGCGGCTGAGCCATGGCTCCCTGGCACGGGTTGATGGAGACAAGGCGCCCCTTGTGCACCCCAGGGCCTCGCTGCTTCCCTAGAACTAACAGAACCATAGAATGAATCAGAGGATCAGGGAAGGGACCTCAAAGTTCCCCCCGGTGCCACCCCCTGCCCTGGGCAGGGACACCTCCCACTGCACCAGGTGGCTCCAAGCCCCCTCCAACCTGGCCTTGAGCCCCTCCAGGGATGGGGCAGCCACAGCTTCTCTGGGCAACCTGGGCCAGGCTCTCACCCCCCTCACACCAAAGAAGTTCTTCCCCAGATCTCAGCTCCATCTCCCCTCTTTCAGGGTCAAACCCTTCCCCTTCATCCTAGGGCTCCCCTTCCTTTTCAAGAGTACCCACCCATCTCTCCTGGAGCCCCCCTGAGGGACTGGAAGGGGCTCTGAGGTCTCCCCGGAGCCTTTTCCTCTCCAGGCTGAACCCCCCCCATCTCCCAGCCTGTCCTCCCAGCAGAGGGGCTCCAGCCCTCCCAGCATCTTTGTGGCCTCCTCTGTCCCTGCTCCAACAGCTCCATGTCCTTCTGCTGTTGGTGGCCCCAGAGCTGGAGGCAGCACTGGGGGGTGTCTCCCCAGAGCAGTGGGGTATAAGGTGGCAGAGGGGTGGCCGTGGCAGAGTTGGCCACCACGTCTCCTGCTGCACCGGGGCTGCTGCGGTTCCTGCCGCCACAGCTCTCCTTTCCCTCCCTGGGGCTTTTGAGGCGGCTGAAAAAAAGCACCATCGGCCCTTCTGGGGAGCGGTAACTTCCCAAGGGCTGCCCGGGTGCCCAGTCTCTGCCCAGCTGAAAGCTGGGATGTTAATGGAGCTCCAGTCCGGGTCTGAGGCTGAAGGTGGCAGGAACCCCCTCCCTGGTTTGTTAATGAGGCACAGGCTGCTGACAGCCCTTGGGCAAACAGGGTTTCGGTACTTTTTCATCAGAAAATGTCTTTGTGTGTTCCCTGTTGCAGATTGTGCTCATTTTTGGGGGTGCAGAGGAAGAGCAACGTTTTCATCGCCCCAGTTGCCGTGCAGCACTGACCTGCTGGAGCGCACTGGGTCACTGGAGCTGGCACGCTCTGGGGTGGCTTTGGCATCCCCAGAGCCACACCAGCATCGTGGCGAGGCAGCCAAGGCTCAGCGAGGCCAACGGGGAAAAAAATTGGGTGCCAGGTTGGGTGCCTGGGGCAGGAGCAGGGACCAATGGGGACATCTGCCTCCTCCCCACTGGTGGCTTTGTTCCAGGCCAGGCCAGGTGACCCTGCTGTGGGTCTGGCCTTCTCCTTGTCCTGCTTGGTGTCCCCCACCTCTTGCCCTGCTTGGGCATCCTCTTGTCACCCTGTCCCTTGCTGCACCCACAAGCAGCCACCTCCCCATGGTAGCTGGTCCCCCAGGCTTTGTCCCAGCTCTTCAGGACTGGTTGGGCCACCGCAGGTGTTTGGGGACAGCGGGGACTCGCAGGCAGCAGCACCCATGGGCAGTGGGGACATATGACCAGTTGGGAGCCACAGGCAACAGGGATCTACAGAGAGTGGCACCCATAGAGAGAGGTACCTGCAGGGACACCCAGAGAGTGAGGATCCAGAAATGGTGACACCCATGGACAGTGGGGACCCAGACAGGAGCACCCATGGACAGTAGCACCCAGAGAGAGTGTTGGCCATGGGGACCCGTGGGCAGTAGCCCCTGCAGACAGTTGTCAAAGCCAAGGCCACAGGTCTGCATGTTTACCAGTTTCTCCCTAACGAGGGGAGCGGGGCTGTGGTGGTGTGTGAGTGCTTGGGGAGACCGGGGGTGCAGGTGACCAGGGCGGCCCAGGGTGTTATGGATGAGGGCAGTTTTGGGGTGCCCTACATGGGTCTTTGGGTGCCCTCAATGTGATGCCCTTGGGGGGTCCCACATAGCAAGGGGTTGTCCCAAGTAAGGCTTCTCAAGCTGAATGGGATCTTGGGGCGCTCGTTATGGATCCCCAGGGTGCCCTGCACAGGGGGCTCTTTTGGGATCTTGGGGTGCCGCAGCGGCGGTGGAGGGGAGCCAGTCCCAGCACCCCCAGGACCCGCTCTGGCCGGCGAGGGGCTGTGGGGCGGAACGGGAGTGGGGCGGGGACCCATTACCCTCCCTCCCCCTCCAATTAGCGGCAATTAGCGGCAATTAGTGGCCATAAAGGGGCTGCGTGCTGCGGAGGTTGCAGTGCTGGCAGCAGCGGGGAGGGGGAGTCATGGCGGCGGGGGACCCCTACGTGCAGGTGAGGGGGCTCAAGGCTGTGTGGAGTGTCCCAACCCGGGGGGCTGCGGAGGGAGCTGGAAGAGGGGGGAGAGTCTTGCCCGTGGGTCTGGGGTGCCTGTTGCAGACCTGGGCGGGGGGGATGATTTGGAGGCAGCACTGGGGAGCTCAGCCACCTCCCCGAGAGCTCAGCACCCATGGTGGCTGTGGGTGCTGTCACCTGGATGTCACCTCTCTGGTCATACCCGGTTTGGTGGCACCTTGTGGGGTTCAGCGTGCCTGCTGGCCCATCAGCAGTGGGTCCAGCCATGAGCTGCCCACTCTGTGTGGGTGCAGCCCCCCAGCTCAGG
This sequence comes from Jacana jacana, assembly GCA_013400555.1. Taxonomy (NCBI): domain Eukaryota; kingdom Metazoa; phylum Chordata; class Aves; order Charadriiformes; family Jacanidae; genus Jacana; species Jacana jacana. The sequence continues at coordinate 83,942 of VZTM01027863.1, read as the reverse complement.
CTGCTAGAGGGGCGCCCTGACCCACAGGGACCTGGCAAGCACAGTCCTGGTGTTGCTGGTCACAGGTGGGAAGAGTTTGGCGCTGCCTGGGCCACCCATCTGTCCTCCTTGCCCAGCTGGCCTGGCTGCTTCCATTCCCTGGCTGCTGGCCCGTTCCCCTCCCTCTGCCTGTCAAGGCTGCTCCTGCTGTCGGGGGGAAGCAGGACCGGCGGTGGCCTCTCGCTTCTGCTGCTGCTGCGTATCAGAAACGATCACTCTGGCTCCAGGCCAGACCCTTTCCTGCCCGAAGCACCACAGTGGCCTGCGGGGGTGGAGGGCACAGGTATTGGAGATCAGAGGAGCAGCATCCGTCGCTGTAGGTGGTGGACAGGCAGGGGTAGCTCTTGGCAATGCGGTTCAGTGACAGGTTTTGCTGGTGGTGGGTTGGTGGCTGGACTCGATCTGAAAGGTCCCTTCCAACCTGGGCAGCTCTATCGTGGTACGATGGAGGTGCCGACCTGGGCAAAGCAAGGAGGGTTCCTGTGCCTGAGGCACAGTGGGTCACTCTGTCCCAAAAACGCTGGCCAGACTGGGGCTGGAGCCACCGCACAACTGATTTCCAGTGCCCAGTGGAGCTCTGAAGTTCTCTCCCAGCTTCCCCAGTTTGTGCCGGGTGTTGCCCCGCAGCAGGGCTGGGGAGCTGCTGAGGGGTGAGCCGGGTGTGCTGGCAGGGGTGCTCTTCTGTCCGGCTGGAATTTTGGGCTGAAATCCGTCAGTGCCTTCCCGGGACGCTGGCACCCTGCGATATTCGCTCCCCCCAGCGGCTGCTGCTCGTAAAAGGGAGCAGCTTCCAGCGGCCGCTGCTCGGCCAAGCTGCCCGGGGAGCTGGAGCCCCTTCCTGCCCTCTTTAGTTACACCTTCAGTCTTCTCGGGGCTCCTGGGGTGCGAACCCAGAGCTCGGCCCTTTCCTTCCCCCTCTCCGGGCTCCCCACCCGCACGGTGCTCCTTGGCTCAACTTTACTGGTGCGTTGAGACATGGGCTTTGCACGCCGCAGAGCTGGAAGCGTTCCCTGCAAGCCAAGGTCCCTGGATTTGCAAAATCAGCAGAACCAGGATGTTTTCTCAGCCCTTGGTTGCTAGTGAGAGGCTGGCCCCAGCCTCCCGCTGAGGTGGGGGTGTGATGTGTTACAGCCCCGTCGCTGCTCTGCGAGAGCTCCCGGCTATTGTGGAAATGGATCCAGCTGAGCTCCCATCCCAGCCTGAGGTGGGAAACGGGGACCATTAGTAGATATTAATGCACACCCCCTCCCCTCTGCCTTTCTCCTTTCTAAGCTTGCAGCATGGCCTTACCCCTACCTGCTCAGAGCAGCAGGAGGTTCTGACACCCCCCTCTCCCCCCCCCAGTGCAGCCCCTGCTCCCTGCAGAAGCTGTGGTGGGGGTGGTGTCTGGCAGCTCAGTGCTGTGGGGTCACCAACAACCTGTGCCAGGAGCAGAGGCAGCAGGAGCTGTGGTTCCCCAGCTTGGGAACACAGGGCACCCTGTGCCAGCCCGGGGCTGGGTGGTCGCTCTCCTGCCAGCTGTCGGGGTGCCCGCAGCAGGGTTTTGAGGATTTTTGGCCCAGTCTTTACTCTCCTGTCCCCATGCTGTTGTGTCACTTTACTTGTGCTGAATGTGGAATCCTGCAAGGTGACTCCAAAGAGGCTTTTCCTGGCTGTGAGGGAGGTGTGAAGGTCTGGGTGCAGGGGGGAGTCGGGGCTCAACCTGCTGCACAGCTCCCACCTCACCAGCACCCGCTGGCTGCAGAGGGGAGACTGAGGCTGGCAGCAGCCTGCTGGGGATGGGGAGCTCTGATCCCATGGGTACCAGCTGATCCCTTGCACAAGGCTGTCTGCTGTGGCTGACCCCAGGAAGCTGCAAATCTGGGAGGCAAAAAAGGCATGGGGTGATTTTTCTTTCCTCTGTCCTTGTGCTCAGGGTCTGCAGAGCTGGTAGCCGTGTCTGGATCCACCCAGTAGTTACTGGGAGATCTGCGGTGCTTGTGTCTTACATCCCTGGAGGGGTTCAAGGCCAGGCTGGAGGGGGCTTGGAGCAACCTGGTGTGGTGGGAGGTGTCCCTGCCCAGGGCAGGGGGTGGCACTGGATGGGCTTTCAGGTCCCTTCCAACTCAAACCACTCTGTGGTTCCATGATGTGCTTTCAATCCTGGTGTCCCTGCTCAGCCAAACCAGGTGGCGGCATCCCTGGTGCTCTGGGCATTCGGGAATGCCTGTGCCTGCAGGAGCTGAGGTGCTGTGAGGCACCAAGCGGAGTGCTGGGCTCCATGGCTCGCCCTGCTATGGCCATGCTGAGCACCAGGGTGGCTGCCCGAGGAGAGGAGCGTGGGGAGGGCTGCGGTGCTCGGTTTGGAGGCTGGTGGCCAGGTCTCTTGGCTGTGGCTCTCTGCAGGGGTCCCCTCCCTCCCGTGTTCCTGCAGGGTGCCCGGGTGTGGATCCCTGACTGTGTTGAAGTCTGGAGGGTCGCAGAAATAACCAGAGACTACAAGGAAGGAGATGCTGTTCTCCATCTCCGCCTGGAAGATGGCTCGGTAAGGCTGGTGCTGCGCAGCCCAGTGGGTTCCCCCTGTGCTTGCCATGTGGTTGGGCATCCCCAGATGGGACATGGTTTACCTCTGCACCCCTAAACCAGCCCAGGCTCCACAGCGGGGCACGGGAAGCTCAAATACTGCCTGGATGAGTCCTCCCTGGATGTGTCTGAACTCCATGGCTCCAGCCCAGCCTGCTGGGGATGTGCCTGGCTGTTCTGTGTCCCTGACTGCCTGGTGAGCTGGTCTTCCCTGCCTGCTCCAGCTTTCCTGAAAGACCTCCAGCTTAGCTTGCTGTCTGGCTGGGCTGGGATTCCTGGTGACCAACATCATGGTGTACAGACAACCTTTCTCCTGCTGTGCTGCTCCCTATGGGGCCAGCTGATGCTGCTCAGCGCTGGACCTGTTCAATCTCCATCCCTGCAGGCACTGGCCCACCCTGTCCAGTTCCAGCTGCCACCTCTCTGCAACCCTGACTGCCTCTCAGGTGCTGATGACCTGGTGGCCCTGAGCTACCTGCATGAGCCGGCCGTGCTGCACTCGCTCCGCCGGCGCTTCCTCGAGGCCAACACCATCTACACCTACTGCGGTGAGCTCCGGGCACCCCCTCCTGCTCCCCATCCCTCTTCCCTGCAGCTCCCTTTCACAGCCATCTCCCTCCAGGTATCGTCCTCGTTGCCATCAACCCCTACAAGCCGTTGCCCATCTATGAGGAGGAGGTGATTTATGCCTACAGCGGCCATGAAATGGGGGACATGGATCCCCACATCTTTGCTTTGGCGGAGGAGGCGTACAAGCAGATGGTGAGGTGAGAGCATCACCTGGGAGCGCCCCTGGGGCTGCAGCGGGGAAGGAATGAAGGCTGCTCCAGACTGGTGTCCCTGTGGAGAGCGGTCCTGTTGGGTCACAGGCTGTCCCCCAGCTCATGTCCCCCTCTGGCAGGTTTGGGAAGAACCAGTCCCTCATCATCAGTGGTGAGTCGGGTGCAGGGAAGACCATGTCGGCCAAGTATGCCATGAGATACTTCACCACCATCGGGGGCTGCCTGGGTGACTCCAACATGGAGGAGAAGGTGCTGGCCTCCAGCCCCATCATGGAGGTGGGTCTTTAGGCTTTGCTCCTCATGGCTTGTATCCCTGGTGTGATGCCATGGCTGTTCTCCCCCTGTAAAATGAGCAGCAGGGGCTGAACTTCTCCAAAGCACCTGGAGATATGGGGCCAGCTGAAACCTCCTGTTCTCCTTCCCTGCCAGGCCTTCGGGAATGCAAAGACAACCAGGAATGACAACAGTAGCCGCTTTGGGAAGTACATTGAGATTGGCTTCAGCCAAGACCATGTCACAGGGGCCACCATCAGAACCTACCTGCTGGAGAAGTCCCGTGTCACCTTCCATGTGGGTCTCTGGGGCAACACTGGGCCTGGTTCCTCAGGGTGGGAGGGTGCTCCTGGGCACCCTCCAGGGAAGTGACCCCAGTGCTGCTGAGTCAAGTGGGGAGAGGGGATGGTGCCCCTTGTCACCAAGTCTGGGCTTGCAGGGGAGGGTGGCCCATGGTGACCTGGCTTCTCAGTGATTTTTCTGCTGATCCACAGGCAAAAGTGGAGAGGAACTACCATATCTTCTACCAACTTTGTGCCTCGGCCGCCCTGCCTGAGTTCCAGGGCCTGGGTCTTCGTGAGTTCCCCCTATCCCTTCAGGAGCCCCATGGCACAGTGTGTTGCCAGCCCATCTCACAATGGGCAATACCAGACCTTCCTGCCCTCCCCAGCTGCTGTCTGGGTGCTGGAGGGCACCCCAGGGTGGGATATGGGTGTTTGGGATCCCGATGGGGCAGATTATGGTGATCTACAGCCTGACATCTTGCCTGCAGGTCGGGCAGAGACCTTCTACTACACCAGCCAGGGCACCACCGCCCCAAGCACCAGCGATGCTGCCGACCTGGACAGCACAAGACATGCCTTCTCACTCCTGGGTACCATCTTGGCTGGGCATGGGTGGGGAGATGGTGGACAGGGCTGGTCCCTGGGGCTGGTGGTCCCACTGTCCTCACCCCAGTGCTGGTATAGGAGCACTGGTGTCAAACATCCTGGTGCTGGAGATGCTGGCTGTCTATGGGCCACTCTGGTTTGTGTGATATGGGGGTGGGGGGAGCTGGGGAGTCCTTCATGCCAGTGCTGTGCCCACAGGGGTCCCTGAGGCTGACCAGCTGGAGCTATTCAGTGTCCTGGCTGCCATCCTGCACCTGGGCAACATTGTGATCAGAGGGAAGGACCGCCGAGGGGATGGCTGCTTCGTGGAGGTGGGTGAGAGCTTGGTCCCTGTGTCCCAAACTGGTCCCTGAGCTGCACTGGCTGCAGAAGCTGCTCCTTGGTGATACCGTACTGACAGGGTCTGTCCCTTCACAGCTGGCTGATGAGTCCCTGCGGCTGTTCTGCACGCTGCTGGGCATCGAGGCATCCCAGGTGACTCGCTGGTTCTGCCACCGCAAGCTGGTCACTGCTGGTGAGACCTACCTGAAGCCCCTCTCCAGGCAGCAGGCGCTGGACTCCCGGGATGCCCTGGCCAAGCATATGTATGGGCAGGTCTTCAAGTGGATGGTGAGCAGGGTCAACCGTGCCCTGCGCTCACGGGAGGGCCACCAGACTTCCATTGGCATCCTGGACATTTATGGGTAAGAACAGTTTCCCTGCTTCTGTGCTGCCTGGAAGAGCATGGTCCTGCTCCTCCATCAGTTGTGGAGCCACCGCAGCCACCAGCTGCTCCAGCTGGGATGTGGGGCAGTGCCCATCCTCACAGTGAGGGTAGCTGGGTGGCTTTGCCTGGCAGCTGCCTCAGGCAGGTCTCTGCTGCCCACAGGTTTGAGATGTTTGAGCTCAACAGCTTTGAGCAGTTCTGCATCAACTATGCCAATGAGAAGCTGCAACAGCTCTTCAACCTGGTGGGTATTTCCCAGATGTGGCTCCTTGTTGGGTGCTGGGGAGGGTGGGCCCTGTGTGTCCCTGCTGTGCTGTTGTATGGTGGTCCCTGCCTTGAATGTGGCTGGTGCTTCAGTGCCTGTGAACACAGGGCTCTGGGAAGCTGCTGGAGCCGGGCATGATCCCCTCTTTCTCCCAAAATGCCCCTGCTCCAGGAGAAGGGCTGCTCAGGTGTCCTATGGAAGCCAAGTATCTGCCTGGTGGGTGGCCACCTCTGTCCCCTCCTGGCTCAGCCCTGCTTTGTTCTCCTTGCCCTCCAGCATGTCTTCAAGCTGGAGCAGGAGGAGTATGTGGCTGAGGAGATCCCGTGGGTCTTCATTGACTTCTGCGACAACCAGCCATGCATCGAGCTCATTGAGGGCCGACTCGGCATCCTGGACCTTCTGAATGAGGAGTGCAAGGTGGGCAAGGGGTTCTGGGAGGGAGCAGACTTCTGTGGCCATCCAGGGCCACCCCACTACCCCTTCTGACCCATTTGCCTTTCAGATGCCCCAAGGAAGCGACGGGAGCTGGGCCCAGAAACTTTACCAGACCCATCTTGGCAGCTCGCACTTCCAGAAGCCCAAGAGGCCCATGGATGCTTTTGTTGTCTGCCACTTTGCTGGCAAGGTAGGAAAACTGGGCCACTACAGCCTTGGCTGGGGGAACTCGGCGGTGGCTCTGTACCAGTGGGTACCCAGTATTCCCTGTCGAGAGCTGGTAGTGACCACTCGCTGGTGGTGGTATCTCCTGCAGCTTCCTAGATTGGGAAGTGGTTCCTGCTGGCTCTGCTCTTGCTGTGTTGGGCTGCAACTCCTCAACTGAGGGTAAAAATATGGATACTCTGTGATGGTTCCCATCAGTCTTGTAGCAGGGCAGGAGCTGAGCAGTGTGGCCACCAGCAGCTCAGACCGCTGCAGGGCCTTCTTCTGAAAGGCCTTGGACTGTGTCCCATCAGAGCCCTGTACCAAAGCAGTCTGGGGAGCTGCAGGCTAATGCTGGTGCTTGTCTTGTCTCCTGCCAGGTGGAATACCAGTGTGATGGCTTTGTGGAGAAGAACAGGGATGCGGTCCCCGAGGAGCTGGTGGGGCTGCTGCGAGCCAGCAAGGTGAGAGCCACCCTGAGCAGGGGCTTTGTAGGGCAGAGCCTGGCCAGACTGTGACCCTGGGGCTGGGAAGGACTGGTGGCAGAGGAGGTACAAGCCATGAAGGGTCAATCCCTGTCTGCCTGCTGGTGCATGGCAAGGGTGCTCTGAGATGTGGGTGCTGCCCACCCTGTTATCCTCTCTTGGGTTTCCCCACCATGGGGGACCTTGGTGCCATATCCCTGCTGTGGGAGGGCTGGTGGGTCCTGCTGCTTCCAGGTCTGTAACACTGTCACTATTCCCTTCCACCCCGTGTGGCCCTGGCAGAAGGTAAGGGACATCTTGGAGGGCTCTTGAGCACAGCTGGGAAGGTGCCTATGGCTTACATCTAGTTTTTCCTGGGGGAAGCAGAGGGCAGGAGCACAGCTGGACTTGCCACATCTGGGCTGCAGCAGGGAGCACCAGGGTTGTGCACTAGTATGGCATCTGTGGGGCCTGTGGGCTTCTGGGGCAGTGTCTCCTGGTGGTGATGGTTCTGAGCACCGGGTGATGCTTGCTGCGAGGTCTGCCTGGCTCTCATGGCTCCACTCTGTGCAGTCTGCCCTGCTCACTGAGCTCTTCCTGGAGGAAGGGGATGGCCCCGTGTCCCTGCAGTCCCGCAGGTCCAGTGGGCACAGGATGGCTGGCCGCCCTAGCCGCAGATCGCTGCCTGGTAGCCAGAAGAGCAAGAAGTCCACTGTCAGCCAGGTATGGAGTCAGGGCAGGGAGGGAAATGTGTGCTAGCCCTGGACAACCAGTGCTGGGGTGGCCCTGAGGGGACTTGTGTGTGTCCTGGCCCCGGGATGTTCCTGCTGGCCCCACACTTGCTGTGTCCTCTGCAGTTCAAAGCCTCCCTGAAGCGGCTGATGGAGACGCTGGGCAGCACCACCTCGCACTACATCCGCTGCATCAAACCCAACGATAGCAGACAGCCCTTTGTGTGAGTGCCTGGCTGGAGGGGCTGGGGACACTGTGGGACACTGCAGTCCCTCTGGTCTGGGACCCTCTTGCCCTGGCCCTGCAGAGCTTGGGGGGGTGCTGAGCTGCTGGGGCTCATTCTAGATCCACCCCCTGGCCCCAGGTTTGACTCCAGGCGAGCAGTGGAGCAGCTCCGAGCCTGCGGGGTCCTGGAAACCATCCGGATCAGTGCCTCAGGCTACCCATCCAGGTACCCCCTGCTTCAGCAGCACCCTGGGTGCCCCCCTATCTCCAACCACAGCACCTCTGACACTGCCCTGTCCTCTGCAGATGGACATACCAGGAGTTCCTGGAGAGGTACAGGCCTCTGGTGAGCAAGGAGGAGCTGATGGGTGCTGATGAGAAGCAGATCTGCAGCCTTGCCCTTGAGAGACTGCTCCAGGTAGGGGTCCTGCTCAGGGGGAGTAGCTGTGGTGCCAAAGGGTCCCTTTGTCATGATGGGAGGCGCCCACAACTGTTCACTGGTGTTGAGACAATTATTCTCACACCCCATGACCCCTCCCAATTCCTCTCACAAGAAAATCCAAGGGTGGAAGTATGAACAGATTTAATAGAATAAGACTAAATAGTTAACATGATTATTGAAGAGCCCAGGGCCCATATGGATCCCAATAGCACTGTGAAGATTCTGCTTGGCCAGTTCTATCAGCCGTGCACCACCTGCAGGGATGGTCAAAGTGGGACCCTGTGAGTGCTGAGGCTTCAGGAGGAAGGGAAGGGCTCTGGCCAAGTGCAGTTTTCCCAGGCATGAGAAATTTGTTGGGCCAACCATGTCACTCCTGCAGATGCTTCTCACCGTGTGTGGGGGCTTGGTGGGGCAGAGATGGGTGAGCTGGGAGGTGGGGAGGAACTGGGCTTCCAGGGAGGTTGGGAGATCTGTGGCAGGAGCATCAC
>VZTM01027863.1:45569-75399 GCA_013400555.1 Jacana jacana | reverse complement strand
CTGGCTGGGGTTTGTCCCTGGGACTGACACCACCCTTGCCCACAGGACCCCAGCAAGTACCAGTGTGGAAAGAACAAGGTGTTTTTCCGGGCTGGCCAAGTAGCTCAGCTGGAGGAGCTGTGTTCCCAGCAGCTGAGGGCAGCCTGTGTCCTGCTCCAGAGGCACCTGCGGGGCTGGCTGGCACGGAGACGCTTTGTACGGGCACGGGCAGCAGCAATCTGCCTGCAGCGCCATGTCCGAGGCACGCTGGCCCGGAGGTGAGTGGGGAGGAGGGCTGGGGAGAGCTGTGAGAGGGGGCTCTGGGCTGGGCTTTGACCAACTCGAACACGGGAAGCTCCATCTAAACTTGAGGAGGAACTTGTGTATCTTGAGGGTGGCAGAACCCTGGGACAGGCTGCCCAGAGCTGGTGTGGAGTCTCCATCTCTGGAGAGATTCAAATCCCACCTGGACATGGTTCTGTGGGACCTACTCTGGGTGACCCTGCTCGGGCAGGGGGCTGGGGGAGATGATCTCCAGAGGTCTCTTCCAACTCTGACTGTTCTGTGGCCCGCCTGCCCCTGGGGTATGGGCTGAGCTGTGAACTCTGCCACCCCCTGCCCATCTCCCTGCAGGCTTGCCAGCATGCTGCGAAGGACCAGGGCTGCTGTGACACTGCAGAAAACCCTGAGGATGGTTCTGGCCCGACGTTCCTACATACAGCTGCGCCGGGCTACCATCACCATCCAAGCCTTCGCCCGGGGCATGTTTGCCCGGTGTCTTTACCGACAGGTAGGAGCCTGTCAGGGCAGCGGGTGACCCCATCCCGCTTTGGGGAGGCTGTAGTGGTGCCACCGCCCCATCTCTCCCTCTGCAGATGGTGTGGCACCAGAAAGCTGTGGTGATCCAGGCGGCCGTGCGGGGCTGGCTGGCCCGGAGCCGCTATGCCCGCCTGCGTGGGGCCGCCATCTACCTGCAGTGCTGCCGCCGGCGGGTGCTGGCGCGCCGGGAGCTGCAGCGGCTGCGGGTCGAGGCGCGCTCGGTTGAGCACTACAAGGAGCTGCACAAGGGTATGGAGATCAAAGTGATACAGCTGCAGTGCCAGCTGGACCAGCAGGTGGGTGATGGCTTCAGCCCCTCCTGGTTCCCAGAGCATGGGGGCAACTGGTTTTGGTTTTGTGTTCGTTTGCTGACCACTCCTTACCAGTCCCTGTGCAGCCAAAACCATTCCTGCCCCTGCCTTCAGCCCTCTCCTGGCCCTGGAGCGGGAGCTGGTCCTGCCTGGCTCCTCCCAGGCAGGAGTTGTGCATCTGGGTCTCATTCCTGGGTTTTTGATGCTCCCTATAGATGGTGGGGCTGGGGACCCTGGGGATGGGATGGGCACCCTCCTGGGTGCTCAGCTGTGTGTAGTTCCTGGGTGGGAACTGCTCTGGCATGGTGTGTTTGCCCTCCATCACCGGCTGGCAGCATGTGCCCTCACCGTCTGGGTGAGCATCTCAGCTCTGGCTGTCACTGCTCTGTTTCTGGGGGTGGCTGTGGAAGGGGAGGGTGGGAAAGATTATGTGGTGTGGTCCTGTTTCTGGGGGGCTGAGGGAAGCAGGACTGGAAAGAACTAGCTAGGAGATGAGTAATGGGCTGTAAAGCCATAGCAGAGCTCATGTGTGGCTCCAGGTGGGATGGCATGTCATGGAGAGCTGCTTTCCTAGGCCTGAGCTCGATTTGTGGTGATATCATGAGGCTCAGGACTGGAAACACGGGTGGGAAATGGGGTATCCAGGTTCATTGCAGAAGGACAGTCTGTGTATTCATGGGTGTTTATCGATGGGAGGTACGTGGGGATGTGCCCTTGCTCCTGGCCACCTTCCTGACGTGTTCTGCCCACTGACCCAAGGTCCAGGAGAAGCAGCAGCTGATGGAGCAGCTCACAGAGCTGACCGCTGCCCATGCCCAGGAGGTGCGGGGCCTGCAGGCAGAGATGCAGCGCCTGCGGAAGGATGTGGCCAGTGATGCCCAGGTCCAGCAGCTGCAGGAGCGGCTGGCCGAACTGGAGAAGCACAGCATGAAGAACTCCCTGGACCAGGAGGTCAAGGAGCTTAAACAGGTCAATCTGTCCAGGGGATGCTCTTGCTCTGGTGGAGTTCCACAGATTCTGGTAGCATCCTGTTCTCCCTGCTGTGGGGTGGCCCCTGGGGGAGAACTCTGGCAGCCAGGGCTAACCAAGACAGGGTATTTACCTGCCCCTCTGCCTTCCCACAGCGCCTGGCAGAGGTGGAAGCCATGAAGTTACAGCTGGGGGAGGAGAAGGATGCCCTGGTCCAGCGGATGTTGGAGCAGTCACAGGATTTGGAAGGTAATAGGAGTCCTCCAATAACCCTCATGTCTTTCCCCCGGGTATGGGCTGAACCTGCAGGTTTGGTGTGTTCCCGCATGTCCCCTCTCGCAGGGGTCCTTGCTCTGCTTGTCCCCACTCCACGCTGTCTGTCCCCACAGAGAAGCACCAGCATGCAGCACGGCAGAGCCAGGGGCTGCTGCAGGAGCTGGAGGAGGAGCGGGCACGCTACCAGAGCCTGGTGCAGGACTATGCCCGCCTGGAGCAAGGCTATGAGAACCTGCAGGACGAGGTGGCCTTCTACAGGGTGAGGGGCTGGTAGGGTCACAGGGAGGTTCAGGGCAACCCCTCTCTTGCTCCCTTGTGGGGAGCAGGCAGAGGGAGAGGCTGGCTCCCTAGTTCATCTGCTGAGGGATCCCCAAGCCAGGGTGTCCTCCTGAGGCGACTGCTGCTCAGCCCCGGCTGATGTGCCAGCAGGTTCTTGGGATGCAGAGGAACGACCTTGTCCTTTTCCCTTTCAGCAAAGCACCTTGAGACGGTCCACTTCGTCAGAGAGCTTCCTGGGCTCTGAGAGCAGCTACTTGTCCTCCATGTCCACAGCTCCCTCACGAGATGACTCTGACCAGCAGGCTGAGGCTAGTGGTGATGCTGGTGGGGATAGTGGGGTGGGGGTGACAAGCGCACTGTCCCTTCCCCTGGCTATAGGGACAGCTGTGCCCTGGGGCTCCTGTTTGGGAGCTGGGCCCATCAGGTGTCCAGCAATGGTGGCTGTGCCAAACACTGTCTCTGCACGTAGGGCATGGTGGAGCGGTGGCAACCGGTGCCAGAAGGGGCACAACCCCAGCCCAGTGGTGAGGTGGGCCTGAATGGCAGCGGGGGCCAGGATCCCTTTGAGAAGGCGTACTTTCTCCTCCTGAAGCACCTTAATGCTGCCAACGAGGAGCTGGCCCGGACCCGGGAGGAGCTGCGGAGGTCCAAGGCTGCTGTGGAGCTGGGGGAGAGGAAACCATTGGACTTCCTCAGGCGCAGGGTGAGCCCCTGTCCTACTGCTGTGAGCAGGTCCAGGCTGGTGGGGCTGCTCTCACCCTGCTTTCCTCCTCCTGCAGAACATTGCTGAGATGCTGCGGCTGGGCAGGAGCCCAGAGAAGGCAGCAGTGGATGATGACTTGAAGCACGCATATGATGCAATGCAGGTTGCCAATAGGTGAGTGTGGTCCCAGGGAGGTGGCCCCAGCTGAGGCTGGTTTCTCTACAATGGGCTGCTGGATCTATGCTGCTGGTGGGGTTTTTCCTGGTCTGGCCAGCCTTGGGTGGTGGCTGTGTGCCCCCTGCAGTGCTGAGCGAATCCTCTTTGAAGCCACCTCTTCACATGTTGCTGATGCTGTGGCCCCAGCTGAGCTGGGGGAGTGAGGGCAGCCTGTCCTGTACTGCCCAGCTGGATGTGGGGTAGCCCTGGTCCTCCTTCCTGTCTCCAGGGCACCAGCTGCATTTTTTTGGGAGGCTGGAGCATTCCACCCTGCTCCAGGCACAGTCACACCAACTGTGTAAGCAGACTGGATGCCCTGGGCTTTGCAGAAGCAACAAGGGCTCAGACAAGAGGAAACAGTGTCAGGTTGTGCCAGGAGAGGTTTAGGATGGAAATTAAGGAAATGATCTTCACTGAAAGGGTTGGCAAGCCTTGGAAGAGGCTGCCTGGGGCAGTGGTGGAGTTGCCACCCCTGGAGGGGTTTAAAAGCTGGGAAATGTGGTGCTGAGGGACACAAGTCAGTGGTGGGCTGGACTCAATCTGAAATGTCCCTTCTGACCTGGATGATTCTCTGATTCTCTGCAGAGGGCAGGGATGGTGCTGCTTGAGGCTCAGTGCAGACAGAGGGGAAATGCCCTGTCAGCCCAGCAGGGCCATGCTGCCCCCAGGGCACTTGGGCAGGGGAGAGCTCCCAGCCCTGAGGCTTCAGGGGAGAAATCGATCCCCCTTCAGCAGCCTCCCTGAGGGATGGAATGTGGCAGCTGAAGGAGGCTTGTGCCTTGGTTTCACTATGTGGTTCCCCCGTGTGTGCAGGCTGCTGGTGAATCAACTGCGAGAGGAAAAGCAGCAGCACGAGGAAGAAGTAGAAGGGCTGCAGCTTGACATCAGCTCACTCAAGCAGCTGAGCCAGCAGCAAGCAACCCTCATCCAGGACCTGCAGCGGCACCAGGGGCAGGAGGGGCTGCAGCACCATGTCCTGAAGCTGAAGGAGGAGAACTGGGTAAGGACTTCAGGGGTCAGGACTGAGTGGGGGGCTGCCTTTCCACCCCTTTGCCCTGTGGTGAGCTGCAATAGCCCCTTAGGGAGCAATGAGGGGGACCCTGCTGTGTCCCCCAGCTCTGTCTCACTTGGTGGGTGCTGAGGGGATGTCCAGCTGAGGGTGCTGGCTGAGTCCTACTTGGACTGTCCCTGCTCAGGAGCTGGCTCAGAAGCTGGAGAAGCAGGAGAGGACTACACTGAAGTTCCAGAAGCAGCTGAGAGCCTATGCCAAGCAGATCCAGGAGCTGACAGGCAAGTGCTGGCACGGGAGGGAGGTGTGGGGCTGACTTGGAGGGTGACCAGCCTGATCTGAGGCCGGAGCCCCAACACGAGGAGCAGAATGCCCCCTGCAAACAGATGTTGGGGAGCATCTGCTTGGACTGTGCTGCGGAGACCTGATCTGGGTCCCACAGCCCAGGATGTGACCTGCCCTCCTCTTCCCTCAGTCAAGAGAGAGGCTCCAGGGCCAGCGCAGGAGTTGGCAGCATCTGCTGTGGTCCCGTCCCAGTCCCGTGTGGTCCCATCCCTGGCTGGGGGTTCCCAAGCCATGCTCATGTGGAGGGCGGAGGACGAAGGGCGCATTATCAAGGCCATCATTACAGGTAGGGTTTGGAGAGACAGGGAATCCTTACCCCAGCTGGGTCCCTGCTGGGATTTCTTGCCAACCCCTTTCAGTGTTGCTGGGGCAGCATCCTGCCTGGCTCAGGAACAGCTCTCTGTAGCTGCCTGGTACCTGACTGTTGTGCTTTTCCCCACAGACTACAAACCACAGAGCAGCCCTGGGGTGCTCCCAGACCTGCCTGCCTACATCCTCTTCCTCTGCTTCCGCCACGCAGACCACTGCTGTGATGAGCCACGGGGCCGCTCGCTCCTGGATGCGGCCATCAATGCTATCAAAAGGGTCATGAAGGTGCTGGGCTTGGGGGGTGGGTTGGGCTGGACTGAGGTGCAGGAGCTTCACTGGCCAAAGTTGGGGGGACACTGGGGCAGCAGCCTGGTCCCCAGGGCATGGTCTGTGTCTGACCATGTTGTCCAGCCTGAGCATCTCCTGGGGTGAGGGTAGACTCAGGGCTCCTGCAAGGGGGTCTGATGGTTCCACAGCCCACTCTGTGTGGCTCATGGAGCTGCCATGGGATGTGAGGGCTTGCTGCTGTCACCACTGGAGCCCTTCTGACCCTGGTGCTCTGTCCCCTTCCGCAGAAGCACAGCGATGACTTTGATGTGGTGGTACTCTGGCTTGCCAACACGTGCCGGCTCCTGAACTGCCTGCGCCAGTACGGCCAGGATGAGGTAGGGCTGGGCTACTGGTGGTCTGCACCTCCCTGGGGAGGGTGGGAGCTCCTTGGGGACAGGGTTTGTCCCTTCCTGGGGCTGCATTCTTTTTGCCCCTGACACCCCTCCATGCTCACCTGGGGCCCCAGCTGTGCCCACTGGTGCTGCTGGCCCTGACCCAGCCTGTTCCTGCAGAGCTACTGGCAGGGGAACACGGTGCGGCAGAACGAGCATCGCCTGCGGAATGTGGACCCCCAGAGCTCCTGCTGCAGCCTGGGCACCCTGGCTGTCCAGCTCTACCAGCAGCTCATCCGCACCGCTGAGAAGCGTCTCAAACCCATGATAGGTATGGCCTGGGCTGGGGGAACTTGTTTGGCAGTCACAGGATGGTGGCTCAACACTCAGCTGTGAGAACTGCCCACTCTTACAGGCTGTACCCAGAGGGGGAGGGCTCTGAAGCGTGGACAACCTTCTATGGGGGGACCACTCTCTTCTATGGGCATCATAGCCTAAAGGAGGTGGCTCAGGAGCTAAAGTGGGCTTGGCACCCTAGGCACCCGTGTGCTGCATCCATGGGGAGCTCTATTCCCCCCAAGCCTTGCTTTGCAGTCTCATGGAGCAGGGCTAGTCCCTGGGCTAGCCTGGGCCAGCCCACTTGTAGGTGGTATTGGCCCCTGCATCCCCAGTAGGGGCACGCAGCCAAGGAGCAGCATTTCAGGCACAACAGGGTCTCCTGCCTTGATATGATGAGCCTTTTCTACCCTTTAGTTGCTGCGATGTTGGAGAGTGAGCCCATACAGGGCTTGTCCTCCTCCTGCACTCCTCGCCACCGCCGGTCCTCGGCAGCCCCTGGTCACACCCTGCCTGAGCTGCTGCAGCAGCTGGGCTCCTTCCACGCGGCGCTGGACCACCACAAGCTGGCCCCCAGCCTGAGCCACCAGGTCCTGCGCCAGCTCCTCTTCCTTATCAGTGGCACCACCCTTAACTACCTGCTGCTGAGAAAGGACATGTGCTCCTGGAGCCGTGGCATCCAGCTCAGGTCAGTCCCTGTGCAGGATGGGGGTGTCTGGGGGAGCTGGGGCATAGCCCGTGTCCCCCTGTTGACCTGGTGTCCCCGGCAGGTACAACATCAGCCAGCTGGAGCAGTGGATGAGGGCAGAGGGGCTGCTGCAGAGTGGGGCTTGTGAGGTGCTGGAGCCACTGGTCCAGGCTGCCCAGCTGCTGCAGGTGAAGAAGGTGACAGAGGAGGATGCTAGAGCCCTCTGCAGCCTGTGTACTGTGCTGTCACCCCAGCAGGTACTGCAGGGTTGGGGCTTGCTGGGTGTTCATAATGTCCTGGGGCTCTTTAGCTTCCTGTGGGTACTGGGAATGTGATGGGGTAGGGACTGTGCTGTAAACAGAAGGTTCTGGCTGTGCCCAGCCCTTCGCTCTTCATATGGTCCCCACCATCTCCTCCAGGTTGTGAAGATCCTCCGGGCTTACACCCCGACTGCTGGGCTGGAGGAGCGCATCAGCCCCAGCTTCATCAGCAGCGTTGAGGTAAGTGGGACCTGGGACCCAGTGCTGGAGGTGGGGGGTGCTGTCCCATGGGGGTCTCCTCACTGGGGCAGCCCTGGATGGGAGCACTCTGTCCCCACAGAAGCAGCTTCAGGCGCAGTATGGAGGGGAATCCAGTCAGCTCCTGGTGGACACCAGCCACCTCTTCCCCGTGCATCTGCCTTTCGCCGCCTCCCCGCTGCACCTGGATGAGCTCCGCATCCCTGACACCCTTGACCTGGCCTTCCTTGTCCGTCCCTGAGCCCAGTCTGGCCCCAGGCTGCTGCCAGTGCCCTGCTGAGGGCTGTTGGAACTCCCCCTTCCCCTGAGGTGTGGGGAGGCCATGAAGGCTGAGGATGCAGCACTTTGTGTACTGATCTTCTGGGAAGTTGTCTATGGAAATTCAGGGGCCTTCTTTGTGCCACAGCCAGGGCTGGTGGTGGTCCTGAGCTGGGGGCTTTGGCCGCTTTTTTTTTATCCTTTGAAGTTAATAAAAGACTTTGCAGATAACTTTGGTGCCTGAGGCTGTCTGGCACGGGTGGGTGGTTTGCAGAGTGGTGTGAGGAAGCTCAAGGACCATCCTTGGGGATTTTCATGAGCTATAGAATGGTTTGGGTTGGAGAGGACCTCTTAAAGATCACCTAGTTCCAACCCTCTGCACTGGGAAGGGACATCTCTCACCAGAGACTGTTCAAAGTCCTGTCCAACATGACTTTGCCCCTAGTGATGGGGTTCCACAAGATCCCTGGGCAACCTGTTCCAGAGCCTCAATGCCATCATTGTGAGACACTTCATCCTTAAGTCCAATCTAAATCTGCCTCTTACAGAAGAGCAAGACCCACAGGGGGGCCCTGGGGCACTTAAGAGGGTAGCAGGGTCCCACCTGGGCTCTGGTAAGGCACAAATCAGTAGCCCTGGTCCTTATGGCAGATTTCAGCTTCCCAGATGCTATCTGGGAATACTATGCTGCTGTTGTGAGCAGGTCTGGAGACTTCCTGAAGCTTGTGGGAGATGGGAACCTCTTGTCACAGGTACTCGGGGAGCCAGTGAGGAAAGAAGCCTTCCTAGGCTTGCTGGTTGTGCACGGGGACGGATTCATGGGAGATGGGGATGGTCTTGACAACAGTGATAATGAAGTGGTTGAGTTTAAAATTGTCAGTGCAATGAGGAAAAAGGACAGCAGAGTTGCTACCCTGGAGTTTGAGCAAAGAGAAGCTCTTGGAGTCCACTGGGAACCTGGTGAGGTGTCGGTGGGTGCTGCTCAGTCTTTAAGAAGAACCTCTGAGAAGCTCAGGAGCAGGCAATCCCCCTGTGATGGAAGTCAAGTGAGTAGGACAGTGAGCAGACTGAAGAAAGAAGACAAAGTCCCTTGTGGAGCTCCAGAGAAAGAAGAAGTTGTGTGATCTCTAGACGTGTGGAGTCTCGGGAAGATGAAGCTTCCCAGGTGCTTTTTGTGGGTTGTATATGCGGGGAGAAGCTTGGAGTTGAAACAGGGCAGTGTCGTCAAACACCAAGAAGGACTTTAAGCATATTGGGAGCAAGGGGATATCTGGTGTTCAATGGTGGGGGTTTTTGTGTGGAGCTTTGTGGTTTTTGCCTCTTTCATTAATAGACTATGAGTTGGAGGACCATGACTGTGGGAACAGTGACTTTCTAGTTATGGACACAAGTTGTCAGGGACCAACTCTATCAACTGGGTGTTCTCAGCATTTGACACCATTTCCCATAGTGTTCTCCTGGAGAAATGGGCTGCCCATGGCTTGGGTGGGTTTATTCTTTTCTGGGTAAAAAGCACTGGCAGGACATGCAGCCCCAAAGAGGGCTGTGTCCAGTTTTGGGCCCCTCGCTGCAAAAAAGACACTGAAGGGCTGGAGTGGGTCCAGAGAAGGGCAACAGAGCTGGTGAGGGGGCTGGAGACCAAGTCTTGTGAGGAGCAGCTGAGGGAGCTGGGGGTGCTCAGCCTGGAGAAAAGGGGGCTGAGGGGAGACCTTGCTCTCTACAACTCCCTGAAAGGAGGGTGCAGCCTGAGGGGGGTCAGTGTCTTCTCCCAAGGAACAGGCCATGGGGCAAGAAGAAACAGCTTCAAGTTGTGCCAGGGGAGGTTTAAGGTGGCTACTGGAAATAATGTCCTCCCCTAAAGAAGAGGCTGCCCAGGGCAGTGGTGGAGTCGCCATCCCTGGAGGCATTTAAAAGCTGGGCAGATGGGGTGCTGAGGGACATGGGTCAGTGGTGGGTTGGGCAGGGTTGGGTTGATGGCTGGACTCGATGATCTGAAAGGTCCCTTCCAACCATGGCGACTCTGCGTGTTGGGGGGGCAGTGCCTGGCTCGGGGGCTGTGGCAGCGGCATTTGGAGTCCATGTACCACTAGAGGGATCCAAGCTCCACCTCTTTCACCCCGTTCAGCCCGGAGCGCGGCACCCACCGTCCCGGGGACACGGGCAGGGCACCCTGCGGGCTGCACAGGATGGTTGAATTTCAGGTACGAACCGTGTAAACAGCTTCCCCTGGGCTGGCGGTCCCAGAACCGGGACTGGAAGGGACATTGGTATTGGTTCAACAACCTCGACCAGCTTGTCCCTGCCTGTTGCCCGGTGAAGGGCTTCTCCAGTGCCCAGAGCAGGAGCCTGGCCGGGGCTTTTGCAGCTCTCTGGGGGCAGCAGAGCCCTCCAGCTCCTAAAACCAAATGCCAGCCCTCAGTAACTGCTTGAGGAGGATATTGGGTGTCTTTAGTACAGTGCTCAGGGGTTTGAGGTGAAACAGAACCCATTTTCTGGGCAGTAATTTCACTTTTCAGGTAAGCCTTGTCTAACTCTCTGAAATTTAACAGTGTTATTGTGCAGAAAACTGTTCTCAGTGATGTGAGCTACCCTTACAGCAATGGGTAAGGAAGGGTGGGCAGAGGGGGTCCTGCTTATGCTGATCACTAACAGCCATGGTCAGCTCATGTGGGAGGGGGGGAGCAGAGAAGTGTAGACAGGTCCTACCCCCGGGGAGGAGGGGACAGGGCAGGAGAGGTGAGCCCAAGCTGGTATTCCATCCCATGGGCCTCGTGCCCAGTATGAATGCTGAGAGCTCAAAGGGTTGAGTCTCTTACTCTTCCATGTCTGCCATCTGTGGAGGACGCTGCTCATCTGCCTTTGAGCCCCAGCCCCATGTTCCTGAATCCCGATTGGAAATCCAGCTCCTGGCCATTGCTGGCCTCTACTCTGGGCCTTTCCCCGTGCTGCCAGGGCTGGGACTGGCATCCTGGAAGTTTGACAGGGTTTTGTACAGCTTGTACATATTGCCTTATTTTCTTTTAAACAATAAAGTAGTTTAATTCTTTCTAAACTTTACATCTCTCTCTCTCTCCTTCCTCTGCTGGGAGAGAGCAGGGGGGGAGAGCATCTCTCCGTGTGTCTGGGTCCAGCCCAGCCAAACCACAACACCCCGAGACCCTGTTTTTCCTTCTGGCTCTGCTTTTCCTGGGCTCTTCCCTTGTTGGCTTTGTGAAGGGTGGGTGCCCTTGGGGTCACTGAGAGGGGATGGAGCTGTGCAGTGTTCCTGGGCTATTCATCCTCGGTGTTCACCTTAAATATGCTGCCCTGGCCTGGGACCAGGAATACAGGAACCCCTGGGCCCTGCCCTCCCGCACCCCCACAGCAGCCGGAGCGAAGGGTGTGCTTTTTAATGTCAGTTATAATAAAATATTTTTACAGAGCCCAAAAAATTCAAAATAGTGCAAAACATCTCACTGTCATGCATCCATGGTAGCCGCCGGCGGCAGCGCCGCACGGGGTGGTACAGACACACAGGCATCGGTGACACATGTGCTACAGGAGCAGAATGGGTGGGTTCCATCACATGCCGAACAGGACGGGTTGGGGAGGGGGCACCACGGTCGGGGGGGGTGCGGAGCCAAGCTCCAGCCTGGCTGTGCCAGAGCAGCGGTTAGAAAACGGGTGTAAACATTGAACAGAAACGAGAGAGGAAAGCTGAACCCTTTGGTCCCAGGCAAACCCTATAGAAAAAGGACCATGGGGGCCAGTGGGGGTACCCTGTTTTGGGATGGGGAGGGGGCCGAGAGAGGTATATTGACTTGTGGGGTCATCAGGCCTCTGTCTTCCCCAATACTTAGGGTAAGCTGGCCAGCTGGGAGGGCCATCCCCAACACCGTGCACCCTGGCCACTCGCACAAGACACGCACACCACTGATCACGCGGAAATGGTGGTTAATGGGATTTTGAGGGGGTGGGTCCTCCGGGCTGGGAGGTGGGAAGGGTCTCGCTCGTGCCAAGGAGGTCCCCTGGGTGCTGCTGCACTGCACTGGGATGGCTGGTTCCTGCTGGCCAGAGCAAAGGGAGATGGGTCCCTCTGCCCCAGCACCCCCAGCCCTCACCCCCAAGACCTGGCACCCTGGGGGGGGGCGGGCGGTGGGGCAGTCCACGGTTAGTGACGAGGCAGGGAAGACAGGATAGGGGCTGGGGGCTGCTCCCTGTTGCTCCTGGCCCCAGTGATGCCACTGCCAGCCAGGGAAGGGACCCTGTGCGGGGCACGTGGGGGCTGTGTCCACCCATCCACCCACCCTCCCCCTGGCCCAACAGCCCCAATAGCCCTTCCGGGTGCAGGACACAGCCACATCATCAGGCTGCCCCATCTATGTACAGCTATTTACATATGTACAGGGTGCTCAGTGGGTAGGAGCCTCCCTGTCCCTCAGGGCGTCCAGCGATGCTCCAGGGGATGGGGGCAAAGGACCATCTTGATGTGCCAGCCACGCCCCAGCACCCCCCTGGGAGGGGGTGAGACACCACCCCTAGCCCTTTCCTTGTGTTGCTTGATGAGGTTTGGGGGTCAGGGATGGGCCATTGGGGTTCCTCCATCTCACACAGGCTGGGAAGGGGCAGATCTGTCCCCTCACCTGGTCTGGGGCCCTTCCCTGCAGCGCCCCCCGCTCCAGCCCCAGCACCTTCCCATCGTGGTGGGAGAGGGGGGGCATGGCCATGCTGCAAACCACTGCCATGAGGCCAGTCTGGCCAAGAGAGGGACAGGAGGGGGTCTGTCACCACAGCCATGTCTGTCCCTCACCCACACCAGGGCCAGGAGGGAGACTCCTCTCGTGGCCGCTCTTATGGCTTATACATGGCTGGAGGATGCTGTAGAAAAGGGTCTGGGAGCCGGGGGGAGGTGGCTGGGGGGGTGGTGGAAGGGGTTTAACTGCTGCCCTCCTCGGCCGAGCGCGTGTCCGACTTGAGCTTGACGAACTCCTTGGCCACCTCGTCGTTGTTGCGCTGGGAGAGGATGCGCAGGACGGTGAGGCCGGTGTCGTCCATGTGGATGCGGCGGCCGAGGGGCAGCCAGCAGGCGACGCCGGGGCGCTGCAGGATGTCCCGGAGCTGCAGGACAGCGATGCCCACCGTCCGGTCCTCCCGCGCGAAGCAGTAATCCTTCACACACACCTGCAGCTCGTAGCACTCGGGGCCTGTCTCCGTCCCCAGCGTGCTGCAGGGGGGACAAGGGACAGGCGGTGTTGGCATGGGGGGTCTGGAGGGGGTGTCCCTCTCCCATAACCCCCTGGCTCTGAGACAGCACCCTGTGGGGCTGCTGCCTCCCCACCACCCTTAAAAAAAATACCTTTTGCTTTTTTTTCTCTTCTCCCCAATCCCTGTTTTTAACCCATGAGAAAACATCTAAAACAGCCCCTGGGGGACAAGCAAACTTCGTAGCAGACCCCAAGAGAGGGAGGACACATCCCCCAGCCTTGTCCCACGTTCCCCAGCCCCGCAGTGCCACTCACAACTGGAAGCTCTCATTGTACTTGGGGGCCCAACTGTTGTTCTTGGATTTGGTGGCGAATTTCCTCTTCTTGTCACTCAGGTGGGGCCCAATGATGTTGACCTCAATGAAGGGCCGGAAGATGCCCGATGTCTGCCACTTGAGGTCGTTTGCGGCCACAACTGCAAGGAGGGGACACGTGAGGATCACTTGGGTGGGATGGGGGGGAGAAGCCACCTACCAGAGCCTGGCACCCTGGCCAGGACATCCCACCTTTGACAGTGACTTTGTGCTCGCCAGTGCCGGGGTGGGTGAAGAGCTCCACGTGGATGGACACCTCCCCAACAGGGTCATCCACACCAGAGCCTGCATGGCAAGAGAAGGAGATGTCAGTCCCTGTCCCCTCTGTGTCCCTGATGTCCCTTGCCCACCACCAATCCCAGTGGAGGAGGCAGATCCCTCACTGCCACATAGGGTGGGAGTGGGCAGGCAGTTGGATTTGGCTCAACGTGGCCTCTGCCAAAGGGTCCTGGAGACAGTGGCATGGGGTGCAGCGACTGTCAAGGATGGCTGGGGCTGGCACCAGGCTGGGCTGGGGTATGACAGGACACCCCCAGTGTAGGCCCACTCTCTGCCATCCCACCCCACATCAGCAGGGCCCAGTGAGCCCTCCTTGCCCACATGGGTGGGATAGGGCAGGGGAGAGTGACCCAGCTCCCCGTACTATGGGCACAGGATAGGGTGGGGGCTGCCTCAGAGCTCCGAGCATGAGCACATCCCTGGGCAGGAGGAACCCAATCTGGTCCTTGTGCCACAAGGCTGCCATGGCCCTGCCAGCTTTGTCCCCCCTCCATCCCTCGTGTCCCCCCCTCCATCCCTCTTGTACCCCCTCCATCTCAGGGACCACATCAAGCCCTGGGGTCCCTGACCCTGGGGAACGTGGGTGACCTGCAACCACCAACCCAGTCCACCCTCTTCCCCACCCCTGCATGCACCCATGGGTGAAGGAGGGAGTTCAAGGCAGAGGGACAGGCTCTGTGGGGTCAGAGGGGGCCAAGGAGATCAAACCCAGCTCAGCAGGAAGCTCCCAGGGTGAAAACAACAGTGCAAAGGAGGACACATCCCCCCCAGCCTGTGTCACGGTGTGATCCCCAGCACGAGGGTGCCAGGCCAGGGGAAGGCTGGTGATGGCGGGCTCTGCTCTCCATCTGCCGGCACCCTCCAGCCCACCCCCGGCACCCCCACCACCCGCCACCCGGGCAGCGCCGCATGCTGAGCCGAAATGGAGGCGATGGCGGGCGAGGAGGGGGTGTCTGGGGAGAGGAGGCCAAGCATGGGGTGCAGTCTCAGCCCCCTGGGGCAGGGTGTGATGGAGGCCAAGCGGGGCCCGTGGAGCTGGGTTAATTCGTCACGGCCCGGGAAGGGCGGACAGAGCTCGCCGGAGCAAGGCTAGTAATGGTCCTTCTGGCAGCTGAGGGGATGGGGACGGGGCAGGCAGGGGTGGCCAGGGACACCATCATAGCATCCCACAGGGCCATGTGTCTGAAGGGGATGGCTCCCAGGGAGGCCGTGGCAGATGCCCACCCCCTGGCAGCAGCACTGGGACCAATGCCCAGAGGGGGCAAGTGAAGGCAGGTACACCTTGCCCTCCCCGGGCCGGAGGGGGTGGTCAATACAGCTGAGCTCAGCTCCTCCAAATTCACCCCAAACAGCCCTGGGAGTGCAAGTCTGGGGGTGCAGAGCTCCAGCTCTGCCCATGCTGGACCAAGGGTCCCCATGGAGGGGGGGTGGCACTGGGACAGGGCTCCTGGGCACCCCGACCCGCAGTGCCAGGACTGTTACTAGCCCAGGCCGGCGGCGGCAGGCAGGAGCAGGGGCGGGCGAGCAGCACACGTACCCTTCTCAGGATAAATTTCTTCACTAAGGGTAAACCTAATCCCTTTCCCACAATGAACTAGTGGGAAGGAGAGAGAGAGAGAGAGACAGAGACATGGCACAGAGTAGACGGAGAGAGGAGGAAGGAGACGACGTGTGTGAGGGACAGGAACGGTGAGAGACGGGGGAGAAAACAAAGAGAGAGAGAGAGATCAGGTCTCGCAGACAGACGGCCGGCCGAGCATCCGGACAACACTGCAGCGACACGGGAATGCCGGGCACCACCCAGCTCCGAGCCCTGGTCCTGGGGCCAGGCCGCAGCCAGGGGTGCTGGCACCCAACCCCACATCCCCGGTAGGGCTGGCACAGGAGGCACAGACAGGACAGACGTCCCTTGCAGGAGACGCACAGACAGCAAACGCATGTCCCACTCCCCCAGGACGCAGACAAGCCTGGCTGGGGCACTACGTGACGGCCCAGGATGGCCACCGGGCATCTGTCTCCTCCTCGAGCAGCCAAGGGCCAAAATAAAGGGCAGCATTTGGAGCCAAGGGGCAGTTGTGCCCCAGGGGGGAGCCCAGCACCCTCTCAGAGGGAGGGTAGGCACTCAGCACCTTGGAGGGATCCCCAATCATGGGGTACATAGGGCACCTAGTGTACCCAGGACAGGTCCTGGCACACCATCCTGGTGCCACCAATCTGAGCCCTGGCCAAGAGCAGCAGCACTGGACCAGATGTGTCTGTGCTGGGGGACAGGGGCCATTCAGAGGGGACAAACACCATGACATGGGGCCAGTGGGGAAGGCCACCATTTCTGTGCCTGCCCGGCCATGCCCTGGCACTGGGAACACGCTCTTCTTGCTGGTGGGGGACTCGGGGGTGCCAGGCTGCCTCTGTGCACCCAAGGCCCCTCTTCACCTGCAAACCATGGGAGGAAAAAGCTCTTCCCTCCCCACCCACTCCTCCACAAGTCTGGTTGAGGGGGGGAACCCCACCGGGATGGAGACAGGGAGGGTCCCTGGCTGTGGAGCAGCCAAGCCCCTCTGTGGGGCAGGGGTCCTGGGTGGGTGGGGGGTCAGGGTGGTGCATCCTACCCTGCGACGCCTGGGTCTGCACGAAGGTTTTGATGAGGAGGTCGGTGGCCTGGGTGTAGAGGGACAGGGCGTAGCGCAGCGACTGCAGGTCAGGGCTCTTCTCCAGGAATGTCTTCTTCAGCCCCACGCCACCGGCATGGAAGTATTGCTGGAGTGTGGGGAAACAGCCTCAGGGTCCTCAGCAGCTCTGAGGAGACCCCCAGGTGAGCACATACACCCACCCCACCCCCCTCAGGTCTGTGCCTTGGGGCTAGAGCCCCTGGGGGCACCCCTTTGGAATCCATCCTCACCTTGATGGTGTCCAGTGCCAGCTCCACCACTGCACATTGCTTTGGGGTCAGGCTCTTGGCTTCCTCCCGCACCATGTGGTCCTGTGGGGCACAAATGGCCTGTGGGACCACAGCACAGACCCACACCCCTCACCCCAACCATGGCCACCACTGCTGGGGTCCTTGCCACAGTGCCAGTGCCACCCAGAGGGGCTCATACCACCCGTGTCCCCCAGGCCCAGGGTCCCAGCCCTCACCTTCAGCTTGGAGAGCTGCCCCAGCTCCTTGGCTGCATTGAAAATCATCTGTGTGCCCTGCAGAGAGCAAAGAGACAGGAGCGGCCCCGGTGACTGGATCAGCTGGGGAGTGCCATGGCTGGGCTGGGCACACGGGGCCAGAAGCTTGCTGCAGCTCAGGGGGCTCCCCCAGCCCCCCCCTGCTCCTCAGATTGCCCCAGGGGCCACCAGCCATGAGGCTGCAGGTGCAGCCCCTCGAGTTCTCAGCACGGGTGTGTGGCTGGGGGCTTGGGGACCCTGTGGCAGGCCATCACCCTGGCATCAGGGACCTCACACCCTGCTCAGCACAAGCCACCTGGCCCAAGGGTCCCCATCGTGTTCCCTGTGGTGGCTGAGCACCCACTTCTGCATCTGCAGCACATCACTGGCACCACAGGGACAGTCACGTCGGGGCAGGGGGAGAGGAGAGCAAGTGCAGGGGGACAGCGGGCATGGGGAGGATGTGGCACAGTCCCCCTGTGCCTCATGGCACTGGCAGCCAAGCCAAACACCCCCCTGCCACCCAGACCCCTGCCCAGTCCCAGCCCCAGGGAGGTTCCCAGCCCTGTTGCATCCCAGGGACTGCCATAGGGGGCTCCCCCAGCCCACCTTCTGCCCCATGCCACCTTCTCCTGCCCCATGCCACCCTCATGGGGAGGGGCCGTGAAGCTGTTCCCTGGGGCTCATGGCTCCTGGGGACACAGATGGCAGATCCCACTCACCTCCCTTGTCCGTCAGCCACTCACCAGGCTGAGCAGAAGCTCCTCTCCATTGCAACAAGCAGCTGGGTAAACTGGGACCCAGTAGGACAGAGCCAGTGACTCCCACCTCCTTCCCCCTCCCAGCACCAGTAGGTCCAGTCCTTCCCAACAGTGTGAAACCCCAGCATCTTTCCCACTAACTATTACCTTCTTCCCCCCGCCCCATGCCCTCCTTTTGTACCCCCCATTAACCCTTTGTGCTCCCCAACCCCAAGTTCTGTCCCCTTAATCCTTCCCTTTCTGTCCCCGACTCCCCCAGCCAGTGAACAGGCTGGGAGCTGGGGACCCTGGTGTCACCCAAGCAGAGCGTGATGGGACACTGCACTGAGCTGGGACCCCCCCCACACATGAAGGAGGCGAGAGGAGGGACCAGAGCCAAGTGGGGAGCAGAAGAGCCATGTCCTTACTTCAGTGTGACTGGGCAGCTTCACCCTGCTCTGGAAGAGAACAGCAAGGGACAGTTACTGGTGGCCCCAGCAGCGACCAGCCGCGGGTCCGGGCCCCCCACATCCCCCGTCTGTGCGGGCTCTGGCCCTGCGCTCTCCTCCGGTTGCGCCCAGTTCTCCATTGGTGCCACCGGTGCCAGTTCACACCGGCAAGGGCTCAGCCATGTGTGAACCTGTGATGAGTGTGCCAGGTCTCTCCCTGAGGGGGGCAGGCTTGCTCCTTGCCTTGTTTGGGGCTGGGGAAGGAGCTGCAGGTGGAGGAGAGCAGCTCGCCCAGCACTCCCAGCAAACTGGCAGCACCCACAGCGTTCCCTGCAAGAGGAGGGGGCAGCCGGGGGGGAGCTGGGGGGAGGGCAGAGGCATTGCCCAGATGGATGCCAGCATGGCTCTTCCCAAGAGCCAGGTTTGGAGCAGGCAGCCCGGCGGTGGGAGCACCCCGACAGAGGGACAGCCCATGTGTCTGGAGAAAGCCCCTTTGGCAAGTTCTGGGGCTCAGCAAGCCTTGCTGAGACCCCTCAAGCATCAGGGGGGAATGGGCTTGAAGGTCCAAGGGACCCCAGCAGCCCCAAGGTCCCCCAGTGAGCCCTACACCTCCCCAGTGTGGCCCAGCATCCTGTGGGTCACCTCGCCCTGAGCTCCCCATGGTGGGATGGGTTTGTGGCCAGGATGTCCCGAGCTTGGACACCCCATCCCCATGGTCTGGAGGGGTGCTGAGCACCATGGGACAGCATCCCCCGTGCCTGCCCACTGCTGGGGGGGGGGTATGTACCACCCACGGAGGGGTAAACACATCACAACACCCGCTCCCTACCCCGGGGGACACAGAGAAACAGGTCACTGTCCCCCTCCTGCAGACAGGCAGCACGTCCCGGACAACATGGCACACCTCAACACAACACCACGCCACGCAGGCCACGGCACATCCAGACAGCACAACAGAGGAAGCACGGACAAGCCTGGACCTCCACAGCAGGTGGGTGGGGGGGCCACGAGCGTGGCCATGGGGCGATGACACACATGGAGCCCATGGCTATTTACCTTCTCTGTCCCCTTGCCATGTTTTCTCAAGAGCGTGCCCTGTAGAAGCAACGTCAGAGGTTGAGTGGTGGGGTTTGGGGACAGCACGGGACAGGGCATGGCGGGGGGCTCAGGGCAAGGCTGGGCACAAAGGGTGGCCATAAGCTGGTGGCGGAGACATCGCTGGGCTCCTAAAGGACAGCCAGGGCCAGTGGGGGACTGGTCCCTGTTGGGGTGCTAGGCTTATGGAGGACAGGTCCCCACTGGAATACTGGGTTGGAGGGACTGGTCACCAGAGGAATGGTGGGTCAGTGAAGGACTGGTGCCTTTGGGGTGCTGGGCCAACTGGTCTCCACTGGAATGCAGGATGTTGCATTGATGGGGAACTGGTCCCCACACTGGGATGCTGGTCCCTGCTGGGATACAGGGATGCTGAGCCCGTGGGGGTTGGTCCATAATGGGATACAGGGATGCTGAGCCCATGGGAGCTGGTCCGTACTGGGATACAGGGAGGCAGCTGGCACCGAGGCAGCCTCTGGTGCCTCCACATTCCCTCCCGCTTGGGCTGATGCTCACAGCCCTGGGGAGGGAGGGGGCGGCTGTACTTGAGTTTCTGGTCCAAACAGTGCTGTGCCCAGTGCCAGCCCCACACTGACCCAGGCCTGGCAGCGGCGAGAGAACCAGTGTAAAACCAGCAGAGGCATGGGGGGTGAGGGGGCCGGTCCTGACCAACCTTTCAGGCCAGGCTGGGGCATGGCTGAATCCGGAGGGGGTAGTTGGGGGGTGGGATGGGGTGTCAGCTTGCAGGGGAGCCTGCAGGAGGGACAAGCAGCGCAGTCAGGGCCAAGCGGGGCCACCAGGAGGGGTTCTTGGAGGGGAAGTAAGGCACAGGGTGATGGGTGAATGAGAGGACCTTGTGCCCCATAGAGCTGGCACCACCCCAGCGAGGCTGGGACATGAAGCACCCATGAGGTCTGAGGGGAGGCTCGGCCCCCAGCTGCCCCCAAACGCTGCTGTTGGAAACAGCATGGGGGACATGGGACAGGCATTTCTCCCCACAGGGACTGGCACCCAGCACCCAGCCACCACCTGTACCACTGCTCCTTGCAAAGGTGCCTGTGGTCAAAGCAGGGGTGGGGGCAGGACTTGGGGGGGTTGGACGTGGCCATTCCCTTGCCCAGCGGGACATAAGCCCGTGGCCACAGACTGACAGAGGGTGACAAAAGGAAACTGCTCCATTGAAGCCGTGTGAGGACCCAGAGACGCCGAGAGGGAACCCAGGCCTTTGGGCTCCCAGGACCGGATCCCACCCAGGGAAAATGTCTCACAACTCGTGCCAGAAATCTGCCCTATCACTGAGGAACTGGGGCAGGGACCGTGGTGTCCCAGTGAGGTGCTCCTCTCTGCAGGCAGGAGAAGCCTCTGCCCTCAGCCCCGCCCCCATCACACCCCAGCCAGGGCCTCGGGGGGAAACTGAGGCACGAGGGGTTAGGAAGGGCAGCCCTGACCTCTGGGCACACACGGCTCCTGTCCCCAGTGCCCTCGGCCTCTCTCACCCTCACCACGGAGCAAGAAGACAGGATCAGCCTGGCTTTGGCTGCCCCCAGTTACATGGCACTGCCCCATCACCGTCCCCACTGCTAACCCTCGCGCCTCCCCACATCCAGGCACCGCAAACCTGGCTGGGACCTTCCCCCCTGTGTGGAACCCAGCTGGGGCCACGGGCAAGAGCCCACCAGGAGCCAGTGCCAAGCGGCCAGCAGGAGGATGAGGACCACAGAGGTGGACGGAGTCGGGAGCCAGAGGAGGGTGTGGGCAGGGGGCGGGCAGCCACACAAGACAAAAACCTGCGCGGCCAGGACCGACACACAGAGGACAGACAGACAGACAGACAGGGAGCCTCCGTACTTACAATCATCTGCCATTGAGAGGTGAGCGGAGCAATTGGAGAGAACAACCGTGACATGAGTGTTGGTCCCCCTCCTCCTCCGTCCTCCCCAGCCTCAGCTGCCCCACAGCTGGCTACCAGCCCCAGCTGCCCCACAGCCCTGCCAGCAAGGTGGGATGGCAGAGCCAGGGGTGCCTGACGTGCCACAGCACTCGGTGTCTTTGCCCTGACACCAGCACCGCAGGTCTCCACAGCCCCGACATGGCCCCGTCCCAACCTGCCCGGTCCTTCCTCGCTGTGGCAGCAGCCTCTGCCCCAGGGAGCTGGTGGGTCTCACTCAACATTCAGCTCTGATGTGTAGCCTCGTGCCACCAACCTGCCCTGCCACCCCCAAGACGGAGCCCAGAGCCACCCTGCTAGAGGGACCAGCCCCAGCACAGCCAACCCCAGAAACATTGCACAACTGATCCACGTGTCCGTGCCACCTCCTCTGCCCTCGCACGGGGCTTACTGCCTCCAGAACATGGCACAGCCACACATGGCTGGGAAGGGACAGAGACAGGGACTGGGATGGCCACTGGGACCCAGTGGCACCAGCACCATGTTGGCTGACAGGTCACCAACACGCTGTCTCTTACAGACACAGCACAAGGAGCCACACAAGCCCCGGAAAGGCGACACAGCAGCCAGTGGCTCCAGGGACTCCCAGTAAGAGCCTGAGCCGAGCTTAGTGACAGTGCCAAAAGCCACCAAGAGTGACAAGGACAGATGTGTGGCTGGCTCGGAGCTCTTGGTGTCACCCTTCCCTGCTGGAATAGCCACCCCAGGAAGTGTTGGGGTGCACGGCGGGGTCGGATACAGCAATGTGATACAGAGACTCAAAGCCTGTAGGCAACGTCCCTCTGGAGAAGGACCATTCCTGGGGCTCTGCTCTGCTCCCCTAGAGCCTGCTCAGCCCAGAAGCAAGGAAGAGCTCAACCCTGCTGTTGGAACATGTCCCCCCATCCCCACATCACCCCCATCCCCGTGAAGCCAGTCCCTGTTCCCCAGGTGACCGCAGCCCCATGGCAAGGGCAATGTGCGGTGGCTCCCCGTGCTCCGAGAGTCTCCTGATTCTCCTCCTGGCACCTTCTCCTTCTTGTGCCCATGGCTGGTGCTGATGACCAGAGCATGGGACACCAGCCCAGCTCAGAGGGAAGGATGGAGAGGAAAGGACCAGGGATCCCTCCTGGTGCCACCATGGAGATGGCAGGAAGGTCCTTTGGCAAAGCCAGCCCAGAGGATGCACAGGCTGCAGCAGGCACCTGGGTCAAGGATGACCTTTCTCTCCCCCGTCCCTTCTCTGGCCATGAGCTGGGGGCAAGTCTGGGGCTGCTGCCAGAGTCCCCACCCCCTCAGCAGCCAGCAAGGGCACCTGGCCAGCAATGTCCCCCACTGGCCCCAGTCAGCCACCTGCATCTCAGCTCCAGGGTTCCCTGTCCCTGGTTCCCCTCCCCGTCACTCACCGTCTGGTCAGTGAGCGGGGGCAGGACGATGGTCTTCTCCATTGTGTTCATCACCAGCTTCCAGAGCTCCTTCAGCACCCGCTTCAGCACGGTCTTCTCGCAGATCTTGGCAAAGAGCGTCAGGCTGTGGAGGCAGGACAAAGCTGAAGGTCCTGGCATGGCACTCCTGATGCCACCACCCCTTGCCCAGCCACCCTGACCCTGTAGGTCCCCCACACTCCTGGGGGCATTGGTGATGGCAGAGTCCCTGTTGCCCCTCCCACACTCACTTGCTGTCCAGGAGGTCCATGATGGGCTGCAGGACATTGTCAGCATCCTGTGCTACGCTGCTGCAGGTGCTGGCGGGGACGTTGCCGGTGCCCTTCACCTGGCTCAGGATGTCACCCATCTGCTTCACGCACTCCTCGATGTGTGGCTGGAAACTAGGGACCACAACACAGCTCAGCATCCCCCATGGCCATGCCCAGGACCCTCTTGGCTGAGCAAAGCCCCCAGCTGCACCCCTAGACCCCCAGATCTCTCCTTGGCCCACCACCCACATCCAGGATGTACCTGGTGGCAAAGATTCGGCTCAGCTCATCCAGAACATTGTTGAGTTTCACCTGCAGCTCCTTGAGGATATCACTGGCTTCTGTGTCCAGCTGGAGGAGGGACAGGTTGGAAAAGCTGTCAGGGTCCCTGGCCCAGCCCCTGGGGGGGGTCTCTACACCCTAAATGTCCCCCTGTGCGGGGTGAAGCCCATCCATCATGGCAGGAGAGCAGAGTGCCATGGAGTGGGACAGCACGATCCCATACAGGAGTGAGTAACTGGGGTCTGCTCCCAGCACGACAGAGCCAGGGAAGGGGTGGCCTCTGCTGGGAGGAGACTGATCCAGCCCCTCCTGGAGACCCCCATACCCACCTCCTTCCCACCCATGGCTTCAAACATCTTCTCAAGCTGGACACGGAGCTGCTGGATGTTGTTCATCAGGATGCAGGGCTGGAGGGGTGGGATGGAGAAAGGGGGGTCAGTGCCAACAAATGTGGCTGGAATAGCTGCCCACCTTCCAGGTCCCTCCCACCCCATGCTGGGGGACACGAGAGCAGTAAGGGCACAGACTGGCAGGAGGGACTCCAGCAACTGCCACCAGACAGAAACCAAGGGCAGGACGTGCATCACAGGGCCCAGCTCTGGGGCTGAGGTGATGGCTGGGGTCACCGAGTGGGGACAGGGACAAGCAGAAAGAGAGATACGTCACCACTTTCTCCTTCTCCTTGGAGCAGTAGGAGGCGAAGTCCTTGGAGATGATCTCAGCATACTGGAGTAGCACATTGCTGATGGTCTGCAGCCAAACGAGGGATGGGACCCACCCAGAGAGCAGAGAGGCATGAGGGAGAGAAGACCATGAGTCCCACAGCAGTGGAACAACCCAATGCCTGGATACACCCCAGGACCCCCTAGACCCTCTGGCCCCACGGATGTGCCAGGAGCACAGGCTCTGGAAGCCAGATCCAGATCTGCTCCCCACAGGCAGCTCTGGCACAGCTGTGAAAGCATCAGCCACCAAGCCTGCCTGCAACTCCATCCCATGTCACAGCAAGCCAGTGACATTAAATTAATCTAGATTAATTAACTAATTAACTCATTAATTAGCTAAGCTCCTGTGCTAGCAAAACTGGAGAGTCATGGGGTCTGTTGGTGGCCCGTTTGCCTGAGCATCTCCGTTAGAGGTGGTGCCATCTCTGCCGCTGCCCACAGCTGGATGGGAGGCGGCAGAGAGAGCCGGCAGCCAGGGGGGCTGCTGCCCTGCTGCCCACCTTGGCAAACCTCCGCATGTAGTGCCCAACGATCTGCGGGTCGGGGCACTCGAGCTTCTTGATGATCTCGAAGCTCTGGTTGAGCTGGGAGAAGACATCCACCACGGAGCAAGAGAAGAGCGCGTGCTCTGACGTCTGCTGGAACTGTGGGAGCGAGAGGGGGTGTCAGCAGGAGGTGGGGAGGGGAGGTTTTGGCCCCTGTGGGGGACACACTGGGCACTGAGGAACAAGCCCCTGGCTGTGTCCATCAGTGCTTTTACTCCTACCCCGTCCTTCTTGTCCCGCTCCAGCGCTCCGTGCAGGAAATCCCGTGAAACCTCTTCATTCTCATCCAGCCACTGGATAACGAAGGGCTCAAACCAGCTGTAAGAGAACGCCCGTCCCCGGTGAGCCCAGCCAGGCCAGCGGCCACCCTCTGCCCCCTGTGAGCACAGCCAGGCCAATGGCCACCCTCTGCCCCCTGTGAGCCCAGCCAGGCCAATTGGCCACCCTCTGCCCCTGGTGAGCCCAGCCAGGCCAATGGCCACCCTCTGCCCCCTGTGAGCCCAGCCAGCCCAGCGGCCACCCTCTGCCCCCGGTGAGCCCAGCCAGGCCAGCGGCCACCCTCTGCCCCTGGTGAGCCCAGCCAGGCCAATGGCCACCCTCTGCCCTGCTCCCCAGGGACTGCACTCACGCCGGGTACTCGGGGACGCGGCTCTTGAAGGAGGGCAGCTCGGTGACGTACTCGTTGTAGAGCCACTTCACCTTGAAGTGCAGGTTCATGTAGTCCGCGCTCTTGCACAGGCGGTGCTTGTCGTGCTCTGCACGGGGAAGGCGGGTACCCGCTGGCGTTGCTTCCAGCCCCAAACCCTGGGGGGCAGCCACCCCAAGGGCAGCTCTGGGGATGCCAGGGCAAGGGTGGGGGGAAGATGGAAGAGCTTCTGGGGTGGGATTTAAGCTGGGCATCGTGTTGATAAGGAGGGAAATGCGTTTGGCCAGGGAACAGGGGAGGTGGGAGCAGAGTGGGTGCTCGGGGGGGGATGGGGGGAGACACTCACCCTCCATCGCGTACTTCATGTCCTGAGCAAAAAGGTTCCACATCACCTCGGCACTGATCTTCCCCACGTTCAGTTCCTGGGGGAACCTGGTGGGGGGTAGGAAGTCACGGACACAAGGACACAGACACTTCAAGGGGACCAAGGCTACAGCTGCCGCCCCATGGGCAACCCCTTGGGTGTGAAGCAGCGTCCCCTCGCTCAGCCCCTACTCACTGGTTCAGGCAGGGCGTGTAGGAGTTCTTGTCCTCCTCGATGATGGAGACTATCAGGGTGATGAGCTTGGACCAGAAGTCCAGGTTTTTGATGCTGGGGCCCTGCTCCTCGGGGGGCACCTCGCCTTTCTTAGTCTGGAGGGATGGGGAGGTTCTGGTCACCCACCCGGGGCTAACAAGGAGGCAGGAGCACTCGGAGAACACCCTGGAGGCTCCCACACAGTCCTCCCCCCACCCCGACCTTATCTGCCCCCGTCTCAACCCCACAGCAGTGGGGCTGCAACCCTGCCCAAGGCTTGGCGCTCATTCTGCCTGGGGCTGAGCACCCTGGAGAGGGAGTGGGAGAAGGGCAGGGGATAGGGAATGTCAGTGAGGGGCAGTGAGGTCCCCCCCAGTGTCCCAGGGCCTCCCAGCTCCCCGTGCCCCACACACCGGGTCTGTCTGGTACTCGCGGCTGTAGAGCTCGTGACAGTTGTTGAAGATGTACTCATAGGTGGAGTTGAGGCAGGCCTTCACACAGTCCTTCACCACCTGGCTGGCTCGGGGGGGGCTCTGCAGCTCCTGGACCTGGGGGTACGGGGAGGGAGCAGCGCTGGAGGCAGCCCCACAGTCCCGACTGCCCACCCGCAGGCTACCATGGGGCCAGTGAGACCCCCAATCTTGCAAAGAATGGGGGCCAGGGAGGGTCAAGATCCCACCAGAGGGATGGGGCTAGTGGGACCCCAAGTGATACCTTCATCCGAAAGAAGGTGATGCTGGTCAGTAAATCCACCGTGGACTTGAGGTCCTGCAGCCGTTCAGGACTGCTGGCGGGGAAGTTGTTCTGCCAACGGGGAAGAAAAGAGCAGAGTTGCACAAAAAGGCTCCCTCAGAGGGGCGGGTGGAGGAGGGAGAAAAGAGCCGCCTGCTGTTTCAGACCTTATTAGGCAGGCAGGGAAACTGAGTCACGGCGGGCACCTTACCCGGTACATGGAGAGGTCGATGCGCAGGGAGTTGTGCAGCTGGTCCAGGAGTTTGACGAACCGCTCCTTCTGCGGAGAGACGCCCCGGGGCCAGGTAAACGGGGGAAAGGCGGCAGGGACCGTCCCCCCCTCCCCCAGCCTGGCCTGTGCCACCCCCAGCTCTCATCCCTCTCCTTCCTGCTGTCCTCCCTTCCCTCCTTCCTCCATCAGAGCCCTGCGGGTGGTCACAGGATGCTCGAGAAGAGCATGTCCTCGCTGGTGGATGGGGCTCACTGGCAGCCATCGACGGCTCCTGGGGTCGGCACAGGATGGAGAGGCAACACTGTGCAGCCCCTTTCCTCTCACGGTGGTGGGATGCTCTGTCTGCCCTGCCCGCTTGAACCTGGGGCTCAGGGCAGGGAGAGGGTGTGCAGGATGGTGCCCCTCGGCCGCGTGGACCGAAGCCTTTGAGGAGCTCAGGAAAAAAAGGGCAGGGAAAAATTGTAGTTGGGCTCTTGGGCTCCGGCAGCGCTCGCCCGTCTTTGGGGCCAGGCTGCTCTGAGAGAGGCCAGGCCAGGGTGACCCCTGGGAGCTGGACGCCCCCGTGGGCTCCTTGCTCCCCTGACTGGGCTGCATTGAGAGGTGCGGGCAGGGAACCACCCCAGGGAAGTAGCCTGTGCTGGGGACAAGTGGCTTTGACTGAGCCCAGCCCAGGCATGTGGGGCGGGAGGATGCACGTCCCACCTCGGGCTGCGGATCGGCTGTCAGAGCTGAGGGCAAAGCAGCCAAATCTGCCCCAAAATGGTGCCGGGAGGCATTTCTCTCTGCACCTCTGCTGGAAGGGAGCTTTGGAGAACCCCGTGGGCCTCCCCGAGAGCCCCGGCTTCCTCCCACAGCATGGGGTGTACCGGGTCAGGGCTGCGTCCGAAGAGCCTGGAGCAGCCCCGAGTGCTGGGGGGACAAGGGACACGGTGGGGGGGAGAGGGCGGTGAGTCCTGCGCCCGCCTGGCTCGGCAGCCTGCACTGGCGACCGCAAACCTTGGGCGCGTTCGCCCGCCGGAGAGGGCAAAGCCAGGCCCTGGGCCGAGGCCGTGCGTCCCCGCCACCCAACGCTGCAGCACTTTAAAACTGGACACGACGGGTACTCGGGGTTAAAGCGAGACGGCCGGGCACTCTAGGACCCAACCTTTAGGCTCTCTAAAAAAAGAGAAAGAAACAAGTTTTTAAAACCCTCCACGTTAGAGAAAGGAGCTTTTTTTTTTGTTGGTTTTTTTTTTGGTCTTTTCCGTCCGGTTTCCTCCTGCTGCGTGACCTGCAGGCACGGCTCGCTGGGCTCTAGCTACCCCCTGCAAGAGGAACTGGGAGGTGATCCAAAGCAGCCGCTGTGCTCGGCCCTGGCTGCGTCCCTGGCTACCCAGCACTAAGCCTGACCCGGGGCTGGGCACTAATCCTGGCTCGCCCTGTGTGTGTCCGCAGCAACTGCTGGCTGCCCCTGGGACCACACGGGGGGAGCCGGGGCAAGAGCTCACCCCCACGCCCCCGGGGGCACACCCAGCCCCGGGCACAAGCTCGCCCAGCTGGCTCCAAACACGGCACCCGGCGGGCACCCGTGGGTGCTGGCACAGCCAGGTGGGTTTGTGGCGGGGCTGGGGTGCGCCCAAAGCGCACAGGGCTGTGCAAAACTCCCAGCGAGCTGCAGGGATGGCTCCTTGCCACCTCTTTGGGAGGTTGCCACCAAGGGTTTCCCCTGGCCATGCTGCCACTCAGCATCCCACACCACTCCGACTCCGGTGGTGGCTTTACCACCGTAATTTGGGGAGCAAATTTAGACCTTCTCCCGGGAAGGCGGTGGCTCTTTACCTTCCTGGAAGGAAAGCGGGATAAATTTGGGGGCCCAGGAGGGAGTGACCCCCCCCTTCCCCACTGCCCAGCTGCAGCTTGGAGCGGGGTGTTTTGCACGGCCCTTTTTGCCCCCTGAGCCCCCCACCCCCTCCCCAGAGAAGAGAGAGAAGAAGGAAGAAGTGTTTACGCACCATCGGACTTACCCCGAAATTGGATGCGGCAAAGCGGTCAGAGGCCGAGACGTTGGTGGAAGCCGTGGTGTGGGCATAGTAGGCGTTGATGTTGGCTAGCAGGGTGCTCATCACCGCTGGCACCCCTGGGCACATGTATTTGGAGGAAAGGCAAGCAAAATGCCTGCAGAGGGAGGCAGAAGGTGAGGATGCGGGGCTGGGTGTGGGAAGGGGCTTGGGGTTGGGGGCTTTCCCCATGGGGCTTTCCCCATGCATCGCTACAGGCTTGGGGCAGTGTGGCTGGAGCTGCCTGGCAGAAAAGGACCTGGGGGTGCTGGTCGACAGGCGGCTGAACATGAGCCAGCAGTGTGCCCAGGTGGCCAAGAAGGCCAAGGGCATCCTGGCTTGCATAAAAAATAGTGTGACCAGCAGAAGCAGGGAGGGGATTGTCCCCCTGTGCTCAGCACTGGGGAGGCCCCCCCTTGAGTCTGGTGTCCAGTTCTGGGCACCTCAGCACAAGAGAGATCTGGAGGGGCTGGAGCGAGGGCAGAGGAGGGCAACGAAGCTGGTGAGAGGCCTGGAGAACAAGGCTTATGAGGATGGATTGAGGGAGTTGGGGTTGTTTAGTCTGAGGAAGAGGAGGCTGAGGGGAGACCTCATCACTCTCTACAACTGCTTGAAAGGGCATTGTAGGGAGGTTGGTGCTGGTCTCTTCTCACGGGCAATGAGCGACAGGACAAGAGGGAATGGCTGCAAGCTGCAGCAGGGTAGGGTTAGGCTGGACATGAGGAAAAGGTTTTCCCAGAGAGAGTGGTCAGTCAGTGGAATCAGCTGCCCAGGGAGGGGGTGGAGTCCCCATCCCTGACTGTGTTTAAGAGCAGATTGGATGTGGTGTTGAGGGATCTGGTGTAGGGGAGAACTTGTAGAGTAGGGCTGATGGTTGGACTTGATGATCCCAGGGGTCTCTTCCAACCTAAGTGATTGTAGGATTCTATGATTCTATGGGTGCAGGCATGAAGAAGGGGACGGAGCGGGCACATGAGTGCAGGACGAGCTACAGGAGCATCTCTGGCCCCGTGGTGGGGAGGGGCATGGAAATGGCAGCAGGGCCGGGGGAAGACACCGATGTTGGTCCCCCCACCCAGGGCTGCCCCTCTGAGCAGGTGGAGGGGCAAGGGACTCACGTCATGGCCTGGTAGATGGACTCCACCCCATAGCGCATGGCAAACTCGTCCACGATCTCCTGAGCCGTCTCATCAAAGTACACCTTCCAGGCGTCGTCCCCCTTGGCGTCGGGGATCTTCACCACCCCGTTGTTTTGCAAATCCGTCACGAAGTGGAAGAGGTTCTGGAGGCAGAAATGAGGCCAAGTCAGGTCCATGGGGCTGGCGGCGGCGTGGCTGGGGTGGGGGCCGTGCCCCCTGTGCCTGCCCGGGCTGCTCACCTCGTGCAGGCAGGTGTACTGGACGTGGTAGGGGGCCACCTTCTCCTCGCCTTTGATCTCCACGCTGATGTGCAGCCGGATGGCTCCCGACACGGCCGACTTGT
>VZTM01027863.1:31466-45512 GCA_013400555.1 Jacana jacana | reverse complement strand
GAGGGGGGTGAGACATCAGGCTTCCCCAGAGCAACTCTGTTCCCTCCTGGCCCCAATGAGGGGCAGGTGGCTCTGGCACAGAGGGGCTCTTGGGACTGGGGACAGGGGGATGCCCAGTGTTGAGAGCAGATGGGGTATGGGGGTGGAATGCACCCAGGCATTGCAGAGAGGGATCTGCCCATATCTCCAGGCACTACACAAATGTGGCCTCTCTGTGCCTCAGTTTCCCCCCTGCAGGGCATTGGTGCTCCAGACCTCCTGGGCAAAGGGTTTTGAGAATGACCCTGAGCAAACACTTGATCCCAATGGCTTTCCATGTTAAGTGTTTGGAACAGCAGACCCTATACTGACGTGCTGAAATAGCCTCCCCAGCCGGGCTGGCAGCACGGCCCCCCAGGAGCACAGGGATGGGGGGTCCCAGCCCAAGCTGGCTGTGCCAGGGCAGCCGGTTACCGAGGTTGTACCAGACGTCCATCTCCCCACTCAGGGTCCGGACCTCGATGATCGTCTGGCCCAGGAAGTCGTCAGATTCCCTCTTGAAGCGCTGCTTGACGCGGGACTTGATGTCGTCATCTTCGTCCCAGACTCGGACCTTGATGCGGTCGGAGGAGTTATGGCACTCACTGGGGAGGGGAGAAGGGGGAAGCCCGGGGATGAGCAGGGGAACCCTTCCAGCCTCTCACCCAGCTTCTCCTTCCTGAAACAAGAGGGACCACCCCAGCACCAGGCAAGAGCTGGGGAAGAGAGCAGACACGTGGCCACCAACCCTCCCTGGCGGGTTCGGCAGGGCTCAGCACCATGCCCAGGTAGCCCCAGTACGGCCTGGATCAGCTCTGATTGCCTGGGAGCCGAACCCTTCATGACACCAAATCAGCACCAGTGATCCCAGCAGCCCTCCTCCACCCTCAGCTGGGGCAGGATGAGGCCCCATCTGGCTCTCCACCACCCAGCATGACCATGAGTGGCCACAAAGGGGAACTTACAAATGGAAATTCTCCTCCCAGACCGGGTTGAGATTGCCGTAGATAGTTTTAGTCCTTTTCTTGGTCTTTCCAACCTGGACAGTGACATACGGGTCACTAGAACCGGTCTTGTCCTTTGCTTGCAGGCCCTGGGCACAGACGACTACGCAGGATGGCATGGCATGGCATGGCAGACACAGGAGAGCCACAGCAGAGAGAAGAGAGAGAGGAGTCGGTGCCAGAGCCACACCGAGGTCCCTGCAACAGCCACCTCATGTGCCCTGGCAGAGCCCCAGGAACTGAGGACCCTTTCCCGGGATGAGGGACAGGAGGGCAGTTGGAACACGGGGCATCCCTGTGCAAGGGGACAGCCATAGGGTCCCCCATGGCACACGGTACCAGGCACAGCCGGTTCCTACCCGTGATGCTGATCTTGGCCGACCATTTGGAGGTGCCATCCAGGACACTCTGCTTCACTGCCTTCATCTGCTGCGTGTGTGTGGTCTTGGTGACCCCAAACACCTCCTGGATCAGCTCAAATATCTCGGGCTTGTTGCGCTCCCGGATCTTCATGCGGTCCTTGAGCACCATGATGATGTTCTGGGTCCGGTCCTCTGCTCCGTGCTTGGAGCTCTTCTCTGCTGCCCCTGGGAGAGGACAAACATGGGTGAAACAGAGGGAGCAGGAGGCATCCAGGAGGGAGCCAAGAGCTCCCCAAGCCCACCGTGCATGAATGAATTCAAACCTGGAGGGGTCTACAACTCGCCCAAGACACACCTTCCCTGCCCACCACTTCCCCCAGGCACAAGCTCCCCCTGGAGCTGCTCCACCCTTCCTCTCCAAAGCCAGGAGGGATGAGGCTGCGGGCACTGGGCTCCTTACTCTGCAGGCAGTCGGCGTTGAGCAGGTCCTGGCACTTCTCGTGGCACTTGACGCCGCACTCGGCACAGCGCATGCCCTGCCGGGCGATGCCCCAGAGCAGACCCTCGCACTCGTAGCAGTAGGTGGGGGTGGTGGCCGTCCACACCTCAAAGTTGTGGGGTGTCGTGCAGGAGATGGGGTACACTAAGGCTTGCAGGGTCTTCTTGTAAACATGGTTTTTCTGTGCAAGGATGGAAGGGAGAAAAGGAGAGAAGCTCAGGCTGGACTGTGCAGGATGGTGCGGAGACCCTGCCCGTGGGTGCTGGGCCACATGCAATGTCACGGCTGGGTGAGGACAAGCCGGGCAGAGGACAACCACTGCCATCCCCAGGCGCAGCCAGCAGTATCCTTGGCTGCTTTGGCATCGCCAGAGGAGGATGCTCGTGTGGCACAGACCCCACATCCCCATTGCTGGCCCTGCCCAGCTGGAGCTCAGCCCTCCCACCACAGTCACCCCCACCAACCCCAGCACCTACCAGCTCCTCGTTGTTCAAGGTGCTCGAGGCCAGCGCGGACGTGATTCCCGCTTTCCTGGACTGGACCAGGGACTGTGGGAAAGAAAGGCAGTTCCCAGATCCGGCAGAGCACAGCATGTCCCTCCCGCACACCTTTGGGGTCCCAGTGGCCATAAAACACCTGGGATGGACCCCCATCCCAGACAGTGCTGGCTGCATGGGGTGGCAGTGGGGACAGCCCAGCTCCCAGTGATGCCAGCACTGCACGGTGCCACCCCGCTGTGCAGTGGGTCTGGAACCAGTTCAGGGGCCCGGAGCATTCCCAGTACAAAGCCTCTCAATGCACGTCTGAGACCCCGGGGAGGCTGGGGGGCACTTACCATTGCCTGTGGGCAGCCAGGGTCAGCGAGGGGGGGAAGAAAAAGCCATTAGTGGGAGCCACCTCCCAGCAGAGCAAGTCCTGGCCCCTTCCCTGCCAGAACGAGTGGGAATTGGGGCGACATCAACCCCTCACCCAGTGCAGGTGGGCCAGGACGGGGGGGGTTCCCACCCCAAGTCACAGCACCAGCTGCAGCCCCCCAGATCCCAGCTGGGAAAGGCAGCGTCCCCCACCTCCCCCAACACGCTCAGCCCATCACCACCCTCACCCCAACACCAACACAGCACAGTGCAGAAGCATCAGCGGTGGCCCGAGCGGGCTGGGGGGAAGTGGAGGGCATTGGAGGGGGGGGGACAGCAAAGAAGGGGGGACAGCAGGATGGGAGAGGCTTGGGGACAGGATGGAGGCACCCTGGGGAGGGCACAAGGTGGAGGCAGTGAGGGTGGAGGAGGCAAAGGGCACCTATTTCTGGGTGCAAAGGGTGGCTGGCTTCCCACATTGCTCTCGCTTGTCACCAGGGGGGTGACAGCAGGGCGACCCTGTGTGTTACAGCCCAGGGGCTGGGCGAGACCCCAGTGTGGGGACAGGGTGTAGTGGTGCAGGGTGACAATGCTGGGGACGGGAGCATCTGCGTGGCTCGGAAAAGCCAGCGCTGCCACCCCTCTGGCCTACGTGCCCAGCACCCGAGCTGTGGGGAGCCCAGGGTCCCCGGGATGGGCAGGGATGGGGGGGGACACGCAGCACTGGTTATAAGAAAAGTGGGAAACAAGAGGCAACCTTGGGCTGATGCTTGGTGTGGGGACAGGGCCCTGGAGCTCTGTTAAAGAGAAGCAGCCTCGGGTGGGGAGAGCCCAGCTGTGCCATCCCCGCAGCTCCCCGCTGCCAGGGCCGGGAGACCCTCAAAACAGACTGGGAACCCCCCCCATCCCTCGCCGCCGGGGCTGGGGGAGGCTGGGCTGGGCTGGTCAGCAGCACCCAAGGGCGCTTTCTCTTTAACCCCTCGGACCGCGCTCACCAGATCGCTGACTAGAGGGAGAGATTTGCGTCCAGGCTTAATGTCGGGCATGCTGTTAATGCAGCGCAGAAACCTTACTGCCGCCCCCCTGCCGCCAGGGACAGCCCAGCCAGGCCGGAGAGAAAGAAAAGAGAAAACACAAGCCATGTTAGAGGCGGTTGGGGAGCAGGGCCCGGGGGCCCGGCCATCGGGCGGCGCGGTCCAGCGGGACACAGAGGGAGCGAAGCGGCAGCTGCGTGGAGCGAGGCGTCAGGAGGAACCTCACCAAATCGCTAACTAGGGGGATGGGCTTTCGCTTGCGAATGTCCGGCATGCTGTCTATAATGATCAGCCCGCCACCCGGCCTGCAAGAGAGACGAGAGTCAGCGGCGGAGGGGGAACTAAGGCAGGAAGGGAGCCTTCCCCCCCACACACACCCACCCACCCCAGCTACTGCCCCGTCTTCGCTCGGGGCTTGGCAGGCAGGAGCCACCCGAGGGACCCCCGTCCCCACCACAGCCCTGGCCGGGGCAGGTATCACCGGACTAAAACCTGGGGGGTAAAGAGGATTCTGGCAGAAAACTCTCATCTTCCCCAGGTGAAGATGTTTTCCTTCAGTGGCTCCGTAGTGAAACGCAGCGGGGGGAAAAATAGCTCATTTGGCTTAATTAGCTGTGGCTTTGCAGCATGGAGCAGGAGAGCCGGGTTTTCCCTCTGGGACACCAAAGGTGAGCCTTTGGCCTCCTCACAGGCTGCCCATGAGGGTGAGAGGTTCTGGGTTCCCCGTGGCACCACTCCAACCCTGATGGCAGGAGACAAGGGGGAGCTGCCACCCCAGCTCAGTCCCGTCCCGACCCACTCACCTCCTGGCTCTCCCCTCGGCAGTGGCTCTCGGGAACACGGAGTGGTGGCACCTCTGCTGGCTCCTCCAAAAGCACTGAGTGACCAGCATTCAGCCCAAAAATCTGCTCCCCCCGCCATGCCCACGGATCGGCAACACTTCCCCACGCCATCCCCCCAGTGAACTGGTTAATCACATCCTGATGAGGAGGGGACAGCATCCCACCAGACCCCAGGGGTGACAGAAATCACTGGTGTCCCCATGTACTCACCCGCCTTTGAACCACAGGGATTTAGCCTCTCCATCGCCGTCCCCACGGGCCTGCAAGACACGGGGTGGCCGTCACGGGCGCAGTGCTGGCCCCCAGTACGTGTGGCATCCCTTCCCAGGGAGCTGGCACTGCTGGCAGCCCAGCACCCAGCGGCGGGGAAGGATGGAAAGGGTTTTCTGGGTGGGTGGAGAAAAGCCTGTTCCTAAAAGGATGGGGGCTCTTTCCATCAAAGAGCTTGCACCGGGAATAACATCTCTCCAGGAGCTGGGCAAGCGGTGGGCAGGATTCAGCCCAGGAATGCAGCAAAGCGGGAAGGAATCCAGGGTTTGGGGCACTGGAAAGGCTTGGTGGGTCCGGATGAACCCGCAGGCGGGTGGAGAGAAGTGGGGGGGCAAAGGCAGAGCACACCAGGGACTGGGTGTGTGCAGGGACCGTCCCACTGAGCCGCCTCCTTTGGCAGAGAGGGGGTCATTTTGGAGGAGAAGGGAGGAAAGAGCCAATTATGCCTCCCTGTGGGCAAATCTCTGCACACACACACACACACACGGGGAGGGCACACAGGTTGGAGGTGGCTCCCATCAGACACGCTTACCTGCAGGCAGGCTACACCCCTTCCCTGCAGGAAGGGAAGAAGCGGGCGCAAGGGCCATGGTGGTGGACAACTGAAAAGAGAAGCGGTGGGGAGGGGAACCGAAGCCCTGGGGGGTGGATCCGCAGCCAAAACAAAAAGAAAAGATGGAGGA
This sequence comes from Jacana jacana, assembly GCA_013400555.1. NCBI lineage: Eukaryota > Metazoa > Chordata > Aves > Charadriiformes > Jacanidae > Jacana > Jacana jacana. Next base: position 39,946 of record VZTM01027863.1, on the reverse strand, counting down.
TGGAGTCTAAAAACAGAACAAAAAAATGTCAACTCAATCCAGGGGAGGCAGGCGGGGGGCTCACACCAGCACACCACATGCAGCACACACCGGGGGGCTTCCGCTGGGCGGGAATGGGGGCTGTGGGTCTAGCACAGTTAGGGGGCCCCAGGTCCCCACTGCCCTCAGGGTGTGGGACGTCCATGGGGTGGGGGAGCGGACGTGTCTGCCAGATGCCTGTGGGCAGGAAGGGGTCATGGCCCTGGACCAGCATGTGGCGCTGGGACTCGGTGGTGGGTGGCCGGGGGGGGTTGCTCACCTCCTGCAGCTGCATGCAGACTTTGTTGAAGGCTCTCAACCAGTTGGCTTTGGCTCGTGCTTTGGGGTCCTGTACCTCTGCCTCCGCCTGCTCCCTGCAAGCACACACACCTTGCTCACCCCCCAGCACAGCACCGGGGAGGGGGGAGTCAGCCTCCAACCCCTGGCAGACTGAGCCCGAGTTTAGGGATCCTGATGGGCCTTGAGCTGGTGTGGCCATATCAAAACAACCCTCTTGCTGCCAGCAAGGACTCTAAAGGGGCAGAAAGTCCTACTGCAAAGGGCAGCAGAGTCAAGGCAGAACGATGGGGAGAAGCCAGGGGTTCCCCCTCCCTTGGACTCTGCCCTGGGCACCCAAGTGACAGAGAATCATAGAAGGGTGGGAAGGGAACTTAAAGCCCATCCAGTCCCAGCCCCTGCCCTGGGCAGGGACACCTCCCACCAGACCAGGTTGCTCCAAGCCCATGGAGGGATCCCCCCAGGAGCAAAGGGTCAGGGTACTGATGGTGACTCAAGCACAGGGATGAAACATCCCTCACCCCTCCTCTCCCCAGCAGGATGTCCTTTGGCCATGTCCCAACTCCCTGGGACCTCCTGGGGTTGAGAGCTCCTAACACCCCGGTGGCTCTGAGCCCAGGGTGGACGTGCCAGCCTGGATATGCTGATTGTTGTGGGGCTTTTTACTCCTCTCTTGCAACATCAAGACATGGAGGAAAAGAAAATAAGTCTTGCAAACACCCCAGCCTCCTGGAGAGCCTGGTGTGATGTGACACTGGAGATGGGCACCCAGAACCAGGCTGGGACCAGCTCAGGAGATGAACCTGCCCAAACTGTCCCTGTGGGGCAGTGCCTGTGCTAATAGGTGGTCCTCAGGGCTCATTTGGGTTCCTCAGCACTGATGTGGGGTCCCCAGCGCTAACCTGGGGTCCTCAGCATTAACCTTGGGTCACCGGCAATAATCCATGGTCCCCAGTGGCCAGCATGGGACCCCCCGAGTCTGCCCAGGGACCAGGCACCACGGGCAGACATGAACTAGGGCCACCTGCACCAGAGTGGTAACAGCCCTTCGGCCTCAATGTTTGAGGGGTTTTTAAAACCTCATTACATTCTTTTACATTAGAGATTCCCCAGCTCTGGTCTCTAACTCAGACTAAATAAAAGACCAGAAAAGCCCATCATGTGCAGAGTGGTTGCTCTCACCAAACCATGGAAAAATGGACATGTTCAATAATTAAAGGCAGAGACCAATACATGAATTATTCACGGGCTGTACCAGGGACCTGGCCACCAAATAACTCATCTGCACAGCACCCGAGGCCAGGGATGAGCTTTAACCAGTGGCCTAGGGAGAGGATCGACTCCTGTGAAGGAAATTTCCTCCCGTGACAATGCCAAGCTCCAGGGTACCTTCTCCATCCAGGCAGCCAGAAGCCTCAGCCAGAGGAGAGGAATGGAGCCCTAAGCCCCCGCTTGCCCCATCCCCAGGTTTAACCCAGTTATAAACTGTATCCCCAGCAAGATCTCAAACGCCTTGAGATCTGCTGTGGGCAGTGTGCTGGAGGGGACAGACCCTCACCCAGGTGGCCACCTCAATGCCTCAGGCACCTGGAAAAGACCCAGACACCACAGAATATCCCTGGCACTGCCCGTTGGCACCAGCACCAGTCCCTGGGTCACCTCCAGAGCATCCTCAGTGTCACCACGCTCAATGCCATCCCAAGGACACCACAGGTCCCTCCTACCTCTCAGCCGGTTTCGGGGGCTCAGGCTCAGGGGCCACCTCTTGCAGGGGAGCTTCATCTGCTCCCCTCTGGGCCTGGGGGGCCTCTGGAGCTTCCTGGGGGGCAAAGGCATCCTTCTCCTCCTTCCTCTCCTCCTTCCTCTCCTCCTTCCTCTCCTGCTGCTGCGGTTTCTGTGGTGGGACCAGCTGGGCTTGCTGTGGTAGCTGCTGCTGCTGCTGCTGCTGCTGCTGCTGCTGCGGGACCTGTGGCAGCTGCTGCCCAGGGGCTTTCTGTGGTGGGGGATAGGCATCCTGCTCGGGTGGTTCATAGGTGCCTTCCTCCCGCAGGTCCTCCTCCTCCTCCTCCTCCTTGGGGTAGCCTTCCTCATTCTCGCTGTAGTCTTCATTGAACTCTTCCTCTTCCTCCTCCAGGTAGAGGTCATCATCCTCCTCCTCCTCCCAGCGGGGCGAGTCCTTGCGGTAGCTGACAGAGCTGTGGCAGGAGTGGTAGGAGTCGCCGTCCCGTTCGTCCAGCTCCGAGTCCCGCAGGCTCTCGTTCTCGAAGTCCTCGCTCAGCTGGGAGCTGCCCTGGCTCAGCTCGGCTGAGGAGGCGTAGCGGCTGCTCCCTGTGGGGCTGCGGGGCCAAGGGGAGACAAGGACAGGGCTCCCGTGGGTCCATGCCACAGCCTGTGCCACCCCAGCCTGAGCCCTGGTGTCCCCCAGGGGCACAGCCACAGGTGAGAGCCCAGGTCCTCATCCTGGGAGCTGAACGGATGGACCTAGGGGACTGCATGGGCTGGGGCTGGCACTCTCAGGGTCTCACCTTCCTGCCTTTGAAGGGAGGACATCAGGGATGCTGTCTGTCCCCTCAGCTCACCCCTCCCAGGGGTGGGGGCAGAGCACAGCCAGGTAGCCCCTCCAGACCCTGCCTCCTCTTCCTGCCAGACACCCCATCCTGTCCCCAGCCCACAGATCTGTCATCCAACCTCCAGCCTGACATCCCAGGAGGCCCTCTAGACCTCCCCGGGACCTCCTCTCCAAGGACACTCCCTCAGCCCCATCACTCCCCTTAAACACATCATGCCTTAAACACATCATTTGATGGTTGGATCCCAAGGGTCTCTTCCAACCTAAATGATTCTATGATTCTATGCCTGCCCAGGGGTCCCTTCTCCACTCTTCCTGACAGGCCAGACCCCTTCCCACCATCCCGCCTACCCCACTGGTCTCCAGCCCTTCCAGCATCCCCCTCTCATAGCTGCCTGCTCCTGGGGGAGCTGTGGGGCAGAGGGGCTCCCAGGAGGCTGCTGGGGACACAGCGGCCACAGAGCTCCGTGGGGAGAGGGTCACATAAGCAGACATGCAGACAGGACAGGGACATGCCTAGGAAGAGGCCGACACCATGTCTCCAGCACCGGCAGCCAGGGCTCAGGGGGGTCCAGGAGGAAGGGGACGAGGGGACAGGGATGGGCAGAGCCTGTGGGGCAGTGGGGAAAACAGGGGACACTGCAGGGGGGAGGGTGCTGGGGATGCCCAGGCTGGTCCCAGCAGGGAGGGGTCCTGGCATCATCTAGGTGCCTTGGGGAGGGGGTTTTGGGGCACAGGGGTGCAGGAGACATGGCTCATGCCTGGAAACCCCTCACCTCCCTGGCCTGATACTGGGCAGGGCTGTCCCCACAGGGACATGGCACCATGAGGCTCTGTGCCCTTGGGAGCCTCCCTGAGCTGGGAGAGGGGGCCCTTGGCACATCACAAGGGTCCCAAATCACTGCATGAGGCTTATCCCAGCCAAGTACTCCCTGGCAGGTGACCAGAAGTGGAAGGTGACATTTGGGTCCCCAAAGCCCCCACTCCCATACCTGCTGACCTGATGGGGAACAGGCAGCAGCGCTGCCAGCCGGTCACCGTGTGGGTCAGTGGGACAGGGATGCTGGGGCATCACCCCCCCACACACAAAGCAAGAAGGGGATGCCATGAGGCCAGGAGGCACCTCTGGGGAAGAGAGGGCGGGGGGGGGACACCCTGCGGCGGCAGGAGGGACTGGTGTTGGCCTCACCAGGGCTGCAAGGACCGACCACAGCACTCTGCGACGGCACACGGCACACGACGCGCTGGCGACCCACCTATCTGACAGGTCTAGGGACCGCCTGCTCTCAAGGGAAGGCTGGCGGCTGGTCCGCCTGCTCGACTCGGAAGCGGACTCAGCGTCGCTGCGCCCGTTTGCGGCAGAGTCTACGCTACCAGAGCGTCTGCCGGGGAGGAGAGGAAGATGGTCAGCGAGGTCCCGGGTTGCCGCACCGCCGCCACCCGCCACCCCCCGGCATCCCCTGCCGCCGTGGGGGATGTCGGCCGGGAGGCTCCGTCCTGGGGGACGGGGCTGGCACCTTGGGCCGGATGCTGGCGAGGAACTGAGCCGTGCTGGGACCTTGGGGACAAAGTGCCAGGGCAGGCGGCCCTGCCTGCAGCTCTGCCTACGGCCACCTCTGCATCCCCAGCCAGGTCACACCCCACCAGCTTGGCTTCCAGCAAGGACAGCCAGGGTTCGGGGGGTCCCAAAGCTCAGCAAGGACAGAGGGCAGAGACCCAAAAGAGCTTGAAAACTTTCCAGTGAGAAGGAAAGGCTTGGGGCCGGCACCATCCCCCTCTTCCTGGCCTCAGCATCCTTGCCCCTGTCACCCACCGCCCTGGGAGTGCCATCCCTGGCGTCACCCTGGGGACCCACCAGCCTCTGCCACCTGTGGGGGAGGATGGAGAGAGCAGGCCCTGGGCTGGATGGGTGGGGGGCCGCTGGCTGCGACGACGCTACCTGATGGGACGCTGGTCCTCGTAGTCCTCGTAACTCTGCATGGAGTCAGTGTACGAGTCGCGGGAGCTCTGCTGCTGGTGCCTCATGGGGTACTGGTGGACAGAGGCGTTGGGCTGGGAGGTGGTGTAGTAGGGCGGCGGGATGCTGTTGCTGGTCTCGCTGCGGTAATCACTGTCCCGGTCATCCACCGTGCTGTCAGGGTCATCGTCTGCCAGGGGGGTGCATAGTGAGTGGGACAGGGGATGGCCCTGGGGCTGTTGTGCCCAGGGATGCCCCAAATCTGCCCTGTGCCTGGCACAGCCAGGCTACTGCCACCACTGTGTCCCCACCGCTGCAGGACCATGCTGGGGACACAGACCCGGGAAGGGGTGGGGGACAAGCTGCAGGTGTTCCCCTCTGCAGAAAGGGGACTTGGGGGACAAAGGGAGGGTGGAGGGAAGGAATGGGATATACAGAAGGGGGGAAGGAGAGGACAGGGTATGGGGACCTTCCCTCTGCCCACCCATGTCCGGCCACAGAGGCAAAGCCTGAGCTGTTTGTTGCCACCAAGGAACCCCAAGGGCTCCCAGCCTCACGGTGCAATGTCTCCACCAGCCTGTGAGGACAGTCCTGCTCAGGACAGGGCACTCAGGGCCTCTGTCCTCGCCCAGCGCAGAACAACAGCGTGAGCTCCCCTGAGCCCCAGGCCAGGCTATGGCAGAGCAAAGGGAGTGCCCTGAGGATGCCCAGGCTGGGAGGAGAGGAGAGGACATGATACTTACTCTGCTGTTCTCCCCAGCCAAAATAATTCCAGTTGCCTACAAAAAAAAAGGGGGAGCAGAGACAATGAGGATGAAGGCAGCTCCAGGGCAGCCACAGGGGCTGGCTGGGAGGAAAGAGCACCTCCCAGGCATGGTGGCAGCAAGCTGGGCTGGGGACAGTGACCAGGATGGGGCACATTGGCACTGGGGGGGGACAGGGAAAGAAGCTGGGGAATGCAGTACTGAGAAGGAACAAGGACGGGACCTAGGGATGGGCACAGTGGCACTGGGGACAGTGCCTGGGCCTGGGCACGGTGACACCAAGCCAGGCTGGGGACAGCGCTGTGGCTGGGCATGGTGGCACCAAACTGCACAGGGGACAATTCCAGGCTGCACATGGCCTGTGTGATTACAGAAGGGGAAACTGAGACACAAGTAGGGACAAATCTGCCACTCCAGATCCCCCAGAGCTCTCTGCCAGTGCCCCCAGCGAGCAGCGCCCCCGCCAGCCTCACTGCCCCTTGCCCAGTCTCACTGGGGACCACCCTTACCAGCCCCATTGCCATGCTCCCCATCCCGTCTCAGCCCCATGGGAAGGCTCACACACCGTGGGGCAGGGAGGCAGCCAAGAAACACCAGCAGACATGGGAGGAAGGACGGGAACGGGGACGGGGGCAGGGTGTGGGGGGAGGTTGAACCCCACTTGGGTTGGGATCCAGCACCCCAAGGCAGGCATGGACCCCGCTCCTGCACATCCCTGCAGGGAGCCGGGGGGGGACGGGACAGTGAGGGGGTCCCGCAGTGGGGCAGGGACAGGGAAGCACTTACAGCACTGGGAGCTGTGGACGGGTAGAGGCTTCTCCTGCTCCTCCTGGAAGGCGTACTGGGGAGAGAGGGGCTGGTGAGGACTCCCTGCCTGCAGCCCCTTGCCCAGCCCTGGGACCCAGCTCCGCACCCACTTACATCATCCTGGTCCCGCATGGCATTGAGCTGTTCCAGTTTCTTGGCCCAGTACCTGGCCTCCTCCTCAGGGATATCTGTGGGGAGAAAGACGCCGATGGGTGCACAGACCCCACCCAAAACAGATGGGACCTCCAGCCGCAAGCCCACGTCTCCCTGAGGATGCGGGCAAGGCAGGATGTGCCCCGGTCCCGGGGTGGCTGGTGACGGTACCCACCCAGTGGCAGCTCGAAGCGGGTGTCGAGAAGGATACGGTGGAAAGTGGGGTCCTTGGTGCCCGAAATCTCATTGTCGGTCATGATGACCTGAGAGTCGAGTGTCAGCCATTCCCCAGGGCCCTCCTGTGGGGTGGACAAGGGGGTGAGGAGAGCTGTCAGGGAGCCTCCTTCCCCCAACCCCACACACACTCAGGGTCCTCTCCACGCAGGGATGAAGAAGGGTCTGCCCCCACAAAGGACAGTCCCGGGGCAGCAGCCACGTGTCCCTGAGGGTCCGGCGGGGTGGGGAGGTGCCTGGCTCCCTACCTCGTTGGACTGACGGATGGTCCGGAGGGGGATCCACACCGTCCCCACCATGGTGTCCCAGATGAGCCCCTTGTTCCACACCTCCACCGTCAGGCCCAGGTCCAGCCTGTTGATCTCACTGGGGAAGGAGAGAGGTGTCAGCCCCAGCCCCAGCAGCCCTCCAGGGCTACCCCTGCCCCCTCAGCCCCAGGACTCTGGTGAGCCCCCCAGGGCTGGGGTCAGGAGGAGCAGTGGCAATGGGGGGGACACCCCACGATGTGGGGGTTGGGGAGTTGGAGGGACCCTGGACACTCACAACATGAAGTCCTGCTCCCAGGAGGGCAGGTTGCCCCGCACGGCGATGGTTGTGCTCTTGACATTTTGCACCTTCAGTGTCACGTAGGTGTTGAATTTCTCTGCGGGAGCAAGCGGAGGGGGAAGTGGCCCCCAGTGCCCCTCAAGAACCCCAGCCACACCGCCCTCAGCACCCTAACCCCAGCCAGAATGGACCCTAAAACTGCCAGGGGTGGGGGGGCTTGGCTGAGACCCCCCCACACCCCATCCAAGGCACCCCCATTTCTGTGTGTGCTCCCCCCAACTTGTCAAATGTTGCCTCCAGAGCTTAGGCTGAGCCTGGAGCCTCCTTGCCACCCCCCAGCCCCTCCTCTGATCCCACCCCGATCCAACCAGCCCAAGAGCTGAGCCCTGAGCCCCAGCACCCCCTCAACCCTCCCCCGGGGTGGGCAGGGAGGTGGGGGGCAGCACTTACCTTGGGGCCCATCAAACTTGGCTTTTTTAACTGTGGGGACAGAGAAGGAGGGAAGAGATTCAGTCTGAGTGCCCCGTTGGAGGGGCTGGGGACCCCCACCAGGATTCCAAGAGGGTGGGGGGAACCCAAGGCTTGGCTTCACCCTCCCCAACCCCCCCTCCCCCGATAACTGCCACAACTCAAAACATCTCATTGTGACCCCAAATGCCCAGCCTTTGTCTGCTGAGAGAGTTTAACCCCCCTCACCCCCTCCCCTCCTCAATCCAGACCGATCTGGGGCAACAGACGATGGTACCATAGACATCCCGGGAGTAAAGGGGGGGGCTGGGGAACCCCCCCTCTTCCCCAGCTCCAGTCCCCGCTGTGGGGCACTGGCAGCAGAAAGGTTAAGGCTCTCACTGTCTCCCAAAAGCCCGACCCAGACCTGGCACAGGAAACCCCAACCCCTGCCCCCCACGGCAGCCCCAGGAGTGGTGGGGCTGCTCCCTCCAACCTCACTGCAACAGGGACCCCCAAAAACACCTCCCACCGCTCCTCAGCCCCATCCCCATCCTGGGGGCACCAGGGACCAGTTCCCTCCCCGGGGAAGAGAGGGGTGCATCTGGGTCGGATCCTGCTCAGCACCTCGGGAAGCCACCCCTGATTCTGGCTGATCCCGCCCCCCAGTTTTACACCAGTGTTGCTG
>VZTM01027862.1:289071-314461 GCA_013400555.1 Jacana jacana | reverse complement strand
CATCTCACACAGATGCTGTCTCTGCTGTCCTCCAGTGCGAGTGCCAGGCTGCGGCACTCTCTGCATCCAGAGACCTGGACACCCACGCATTTGCGTGGGGCTTCTGTTTGGGTCCCACGGCTTTTCGGGCAACCACCTTTGACCTGGTACCCACCATCGCTGGTCTACTAGGAACTGGCACCTCACGTCTCAGGAGTCAGCTGGCATGGTCAACCTAGTCCACAGACCACTTGGAGGTGCTGAACTTACCTTCCACACTGCCCCACACAGGCAGATCCCTTGCTGGGGATCACTGGGGATCATGTGGGCAGGGTCTAGTCCCTGTCCTCTGGAAGCCCTTTTGACTCCTGGAGGTGGTGCTGGCTCTGCCCAAGCGTGGGAGCTACAGCCACCCTAGCGTGACCCTCGTGAGAGCTGGCAGCAGCTGCTGGGTCTCGGAGCTGTCCCAGGCCTCCCCTGGCAAAGCAACTGCCCGAAAATCCCACGTACCTTGTGATCAGTCGCTGCAGTCGCAGCTGGGCTGGTTCCGAAGAGACTGACCTCAGCTACATCTATTTTAACAGGCATGATTCTTTCAGAGTCTTCCATTTTCTTTCATTAACACCCCTACTTTCTGTAAGCTTTTTAAATATAAGGTATGGAAGGCTGGTGACAGAAGGTCCGTGTTAGTCCACTTGTTCTACTACAGAGTCCGTTATGGTTGCTGTTTGCCACAGAGACACTGAGCCAGCTTTTAGTAAGTTCCCTTGAATATAAGATGCATCCTGCTGAAGCATCACAGAGGTGAGGTCACCTTACCCTACCAAGGCAGTACCCTGCAAAGTCCTGTGGCACGTGTTGCCCTGGTGAGACTGCATCTGGAATACTGTGTCCAGTTGCGGGCCCCCCAGTTCAAGAGGGACAGGGAACTGCTTGAGAGAGTCCAGGGCAGGGCTACCAAGATGGTTAAGGGAGTGGAGCATCTCCCATATGAGGAAAGACTGAGGGAGCTGGGTCTCTTTAGCTTGGAGAAGAGGAGACTGAGGGGTGACCTTATTAATGTTTATAAATATGTAAAGGGTGAGTGTCAGTAGGATGGAGCCAGGCTCTTCTCAGTGACATCCAATGACAGGACAAGGGGCAATGAGTGCAAGCTGGAACATAGGAGATTCCACTTAAATATGAGAAAAAACTTCTTCACAGTGAGAGTGACTGAACACTGGAAGGGGCTGCCCAGGGAGGTTGTGGAGTCTCCTTCTCTGGAGACATTCAAAACTCACCTGGACGCGTTTCTGTGTGACCTGATCTAGGTGCTCCTGCTCCGGCAGGGGAATTGGGCTAGATGATCTTTCAAGGTCCCTTCCAATCTCTGATATTCTGTGATTCTGTGTTTCTGTGTGTATTTAATGTTCAAAAACTTTTGCCGTTATTAGTTTTCTGTAAATGCGACCCAAATATCCAGTCACTAAAATGCAGACAGCAGCATCTTTTGCCTGCGGTTGAATTTGTGACCTAAATGTGAAGTGGACTCGTCACCCTTTTACTGTGAGCTGATTGATTGCAAGAGTCTGAGGTCCCACAGTTTTTGAGGAGGATTTATGAAGAACAGGGCTGGATTCTGCTGGAGGATGTTACCTATTCGTCATTATGACTGCAGTCAGAAGGTTTCTGACAAAAGGTTACCATGGCATCACTCTGCAAGTTTTAATCTCCATAAGTAGGCTCAGTCCAGCATTGGATCCATATGAACACAGCTTCTGGCCATTAAAATTATTCACATTTAAATAAGACAGTATGAATATTGCTAAATGACGGTCAGGTTATGTGGCAAACAAAATTAACCTCTCATGGAATTTATTTAATATGCGTAGTCTAGAATTAAAAATGCAAAAAAGGTCCATAAGTAAGTGTGTCTTTATGTGTATATACATGTACGTGGACATACATCATCAATGCATACATGCACATGTGTGTTAGATAAATCCTTTTGTCATTAATATGGTTAAATTAATGGTCTTTGAGTGCATTGCTGGCAGTCATATGACTGGGGTGAGATTGCCTATGTTACAAAGAAATTAGAAGCAACCAAATTAGAAACAGGAGGTAGGTAGAAGGGGGAAAATAAGTTGATTTTACATCACTCAAAAACAAGAACAAAATTATTTCTTCAGAGTGATTAAACAGAACTTGGTTTGTGAAAACAATGAGCTTAAAATGTTATGAAACTAGCAGGGGCTGAGGAAGAAGTGGGTGACTCACAAATGAGGACAAAAATTTTCCAAAAAGGAACAATATGTTACTAAAATCACTCATGGGACCCATTTTATGTTCTTTTTAGCTGAAATGGTGTCATTCTTTGTATAGATAATTTCTGATTATTATACAATAATGAGACATACTTCCCCTGTGATGAGAAAATAGGATGTATTCTCCCAGGTACCTGATTCAGAACATACCCATTCACTGGTCCAACTTTATTCCAGCGGCAATTATGTTTGTTTAAAGGAAATTACTCATGTAAGAAAAGCTGTGGGAGAGCAGAAACGTATACACCCCATAGTGGACACTTTGGACAAAATTTCAATGAGCAGGTACTGTTTCTTTGATGTGATACTTTCATGATCCATATTTCCTGATGAGGTTAACTGTAGCTTTTTTTCCATCATGACCTTTTCGTTCCATAAACAATGATTGCTATTACAGCCCCTTGATGCTGGGGTGGATAATGAGTATGCTTTAAAATCTGTAATTAAGATCGAAGTTCCAGTCCATAGACCACAGCATATGGACCTGGTTATTGGCTTCATGGTTTTTTTTTTTCTAGGCCGCTTCTGTTTATAGTTTGAACTCAAGGGAAATGAAAAGGTCTCTCTCACTTATTCATACAAGAGCACATTTAAATAATTACCAGCAAATAAGATGCACTAATAGAGCAAGAGTGGCAGTACTGCTTTAGGTCTGTGCAGCATGGTCTCATCAAACATGAAAGAAAATCTAGTTCAATGGTGTTTGCTTTGCTGTGGAAAAACAACAGCTGTTCAAAGGTAGCTGCTGCTCTTTATGATGTGACATGCCCTGCACACTTATAGCATACATAATTTTCTCTGTTTTGGTTCAGAGTGAGCACAGAAGCTGGCGTGTGCTGTAAAATTATAGGCAGAGCAAAGGAGTTGGGGTCTGTGATGAAGCAGCACCGTATTTCTGCACATCTTAACGAAACGGAGATTTTCAGCTTTGTATCACAAGGAAGCAGAGCGTAGGCCACTGGGACGTGGGCTGTTCACTGAAAGCTTCTCCCTGTCCCTGTGTGGTTGTGAAGCTGTCAGCCCTTTTCAGCCACTTGGTCTGAAGGTTTCAGGCTTAATGACAGTCACGTTACACGAGAACTGTACACATAGACAGATGCAAACCACAGACCTATATGAGTGTTCCTACTGAAACCCTACTGTGTGGTACAAGCGAAAACTGAGTTGGCCACTCTGTGCGACCCCTCACTACCCAAGTACCGGCTGGCTAACCCACACTTTCCCCAGCTGGTAGTTTAGAGACAGCAGGGGGAGCTGAAGGAAATGCTGGAAGTCAGGGAGATGTCACAGTTTGCTATTTTAGTTGCTCACAGAGTGTATTTTAGTGTTTCTTATCCCACCTTCAACCCCAAATCCACTGGTAAAACACATGCTAAATAACCTTTATTTTTTCAATATGGGTAGAAAAGGTCTCAGTAGTGCTATTCTTTAACTTAACGTTGAGTTGAATTTGTTTCAGAAATTCTGTTGTATAACTGACCCTACGTCCCTCGAAGTCACAGTAGCCCAGCAGCATAATTATTTATTTTCTTTCCAAGGGGTCAGTAATACTGCAAAGTTGAAGTGGGTGATCAAGGCATTTTGTACACACTCTTGCTTGTGTGTTTAAGATGCAAGACAGCAAAGAAACAAGGCCTGCATCTTTTCTGTTTCATGTCATTAAGAACATGCTTTATAGAAAAGAGCAATGCAAGAAGGAGGTGCTGGACATCAGCAAGCAGGTTTGTTCAGCAACAAAGTCTCTGCAGAGTCTCAGGAGCCAGCTCTCATCATATTTGTACTGGGAAAAAAAAAAATGAAGCTCCCTTTGCAGAGCTGAAGAAGCCTCTGCACGTGTGGCCAGAGTGCACAGAGAATCCACTCTGGTTGACCCTGGGCAAAGGGTGATGGAGCATCAGTTGGTACCTGAACTTCAAAAGCAGGAGACTCAGAGGAGGATCTGGCAATTCAGCCAGAACAGAAATCAAAAATCTTGGCATGCAGAGCACTCTGCAGATCTGGATTGCATTTCTGAACACAGAGCCAGCCTTCATTTCGTTACTGCTCTGCTCAGGAAACAAAGTGGTCTGTACAGTCTTTGTGAATAGAAAGATCTGGTTCATATCTCAATTTCTGCTCTGTGCAGATGGTAATCTGTGAGGTAGTGTTGCAGTTTTGATGTGGTATAGATCGTGATCTGGAAGGCTTTGTTGCCGTTAACTCAGGACTGTTCCCTGTGTAGAGTATACGCCACTGGATCCTCTGCCACTGATGTTCTAAGACCTGGGATGTAAGGAAGGACTTTGCTTTAATTTGTCTGCTAATCTTAGTGCCTTCTCTGAAAAATCTTTGCCTTCATTTAATCTGGAAAAATTGTTGCCCTCTGAAAATATATTGCTGTGATTTAGCTTTTTTAATAGAATTCCTCGGGAATTAAAAAATGCATTGATGCCAGGCAAAGCTTATTCAGTAGAAGCAGGACTGTGATATCTTCATAACCCATTCAAGCCCTTTTGGTCAAGTGGGATGGCCTATTTGCCGTCATGAGGTATTGTACTACAGACAAAATTTTAGATAGTATTTTTCTATAATCTTTAGAGATGTCAGCTTCCCCCATGGAAAAGAGGAAGATTCTTACCAATCCAATCCAAATCTCTCTCCTCCTAACCATGAGGCAAAATGCCATAGAAAGGCATATTTTTACTGATTTTTAATCTTGAAAGAATTATGACTTTTATTTGTCTATTTATTACCCACAATGGGATGGAAAAGGATTGACAATTGCTGATGCAAATGAGGGAAAAGTATGTGCTGAAAACAGGCAGTTTGGGCACGGCTACCAGGCTTCCTTCCCAGTGTGGCAGCAATGTTTGAAAAGTGAGCCCAAGCAGCTGAGTAACCCCACTGGTTGTTACCTCTTCCCAAGCCCTGATGTTGCAACAGCTCCACTGCTGTTAGCGTTTCAACCAGTTCAGGTATGTCTATTTATCAAGCTGCCATCACACCCTTGGGTGACAGCGCTGACCTGCCTACAGATGATAGCAGCTCCGGTATTGGGAGTGAAACAGTTCTGGTGCCCAGCAACATTGTCTGATATATCCCTGCTGATACGGTGAGTGCTTCAGCACGTACGCAGGGAAGGGACCTCACACGGAGTGACAGCAAGTATTGGAGCTTGAGGGAGCAGTATAAACAAAACCAACAAAAGGACTGTGTTTTCCGCCTCTCCCATTCTGTCTTTTAACTCCAGTGAAAACTATATTCTTCATAAAACTAAGTCACAGTCTCTCAAATCCGAACAGGTCTGTAATTTTCTCTCCATAAAGTGCCTAGCTAATTAGCCAAGGCTACAATTAGTTTTGAGTCAACAGCTTTGTAAGCCGTAGCTGAACAGTGGTACCTGGTTTGCTGGCTAGCAAGAAATGCTGTTCCTTTTACCCATGTAGCATGCAGTACTTGAGCAGTCAAGTTAATGTGTCTTAAACATCATCAACCTTTGTGCTGTCTTTGTTACTCACTAACGTGATCTATCAGTTGGTCTGGAAGACCCTGGAGATTGTATCTATATTGGAACACTGAGGAACATTTCTGAGCACTCAGGTCTGACTGACTAGCTCAGCTGCTTTCCAGATCCATATAGGAGAGAGCCTTCTGGTTGCACTGCTTCACCACTGTAGATAAGCACAAAGGTGTACAGCCCAAATGGGACCTCCAGTATGTTTCAAAGAGGTTCGTGACCTCAGCTACTTGAGTACTAAGGGACCTAAACTGTGTCTTATCGCACCCTAAGTGGGCAGTGTAGACACAGCTAGAACTGAATTACAATAGGTCACTGATGTGGGACATTAGTGTCAGCTTCTCTGGAAGAAGTTTCTGAGAAGTTTCTTTAATTTGGGTTGGGCTAAAAGCCCCTCAGACAACTAGTTGTTGCAGCTCAACTTCTATGGGAAACCTCATGGAACCTGTGTAAGCTTGGAAATAGCATAAGCCAACGAGTGCAGATAAAAGTATGTAAGACTGCAATGGCCGTGTAAGATTCTCACCTATATCAGGTCTCACTTTCTTTGTACAGTGTGGTCCTTGGTTCTGCCACGCTTCTGTCAAGATGTGTGCATTGAGGTAATTAACAAAGTAACTGAAGATAACTGGACATAAAGGAAATGCTAAATGGTAAGGGGAGATACGTGATCTGGCGTGACTGTGGTGGCACGGGAATTTCTAGCAGCTATCACAGATGATTACTTCTTAGATAAGAATTGAGGTTTCATATAAAAAGGTGAATCATACCATAGGCATTTCTATCATATCCCGTCTTGATTAGAACTGAGAAGTGGTTCCTGTAAACATCTCCTGAAACATGGTAAATACTTTGATGATAAAATTCAGTGGCTGTTGCCATAGACTTAAAATAATTCATTTTTGCTTTTCAAAGTGGACTAAATAGTTTCCACAGCCATAAGAATGTGCCCAAAGCCCACAGCAGCTTTCAGCAACGAGTTCTTCCCAAAAGCAGGGCCTGAACTGGCTCTAAATTAGCACGTGTAAAGCAAGAACTTGTAAGCTGGCTATCCTTGTAATTAAAGTCATAGAAAATATGGAAATTGGCTTGCCCGTGCTCAGACTGTTTGAACAGAAATATTCAATGTAGGAGAGTCCTCCAGAACAAGAAAGTCTGCATGCCAGCGCTGAGAGACCATGTGAGTCATCGCTGTTCACAACATACTACTGCCCTGCTCTTTCTGTGTCACACTACTTGCTGAAAATCTCCAAATAATGCCTCAGTTGTTAAAATGGAACCATGGCACTAATTTAAGGCAAGGTTTTTTCACTGCCTGTCACTGCAAGATCTCCTAAGGGCTCCATTTAAATCAGGGGCGGTGGGAGGGGGAGCAGCAACAGCAATTTTGGAACTAGTGGTTAATGACCGGTTGCTTCATGCAGTCAAACACAGCGCTGCAAGTTTTTTGAAGTAATGCTAACACACACAAAAAAAGGTTACAGCTACACCACCTGGCAGATTCTCAAGAGGATGAACCTCTTTGGGTTTGTATCAAAAAAAGTTTTGCACAATGTTACGCTAAGAGAAATTTCTGTTAGAATGTAGAAAAACAACTCAGTAGGAAAGGACTACGTTTTCTCAACTGCTATTCATTGATCAAATACATGTACAAAATGTGTTCAATTCCTCACTAATTCTGCATGGAAAAAAAGTAAGCTTGTGTGCGGTCGTTATATATTCGGGATAATGTTGGCTAAAGTTAATAAACTGTTAATTTATAATTGTTAAAGCATGAGCACCAGTACGAAAGTATAAGCAACTTTAAACTGAATCAGAATTGGTTTTTACAATGTAACTAATATGTTTCAAAATTACAATAACTAAGAAAAGTTCTAAAAACATGAAGTTATTGTTTGACCAAGGATCTCTCTGGAGACACTAAGTTCCCCTGGAAGCTCTCATTTTACAGCTTCCATTTAAGCAGTTTATTCTCAACCCCAAGCTTGTGAATAATTTTACAGGAGTGACACTAAAGAGAAAATAGAAAATGATAACAAGCCATCTCCAATTAGCACAGCTATTACGAGTGATCATCCAAAAGATACATATATGTCTTTAGAAACTGCAGAAGCACTTACCTAAACGCTCACAAATGCTTTTCATGAAATAAAAGCAGCAAAAGCGATGGCAGCAAGCATTTCTAAATGAACAAGCTACTTTTTAGGGGTTGGGGTTTATTTTTTTTGAGTTGCCTTTTTTTTTAATCTGTAATAGCTCACCCTCAAAATAAGCTAAGGCAAAGGTCACTTACCTTGTACATGGACTAGAAGAAAGCCAAGGCACAAAAGGACACTGCTGAATTTCCCCATGGTCTTCTATGCAGTGCCTTGATTGCACTGGTTGCTTTTTGCAAGCGATGACGGTGAATGTTGCAACTGCAGCGCCAAGGTTTGAGGGAGATAGTTGGATTCAGTGGTTCTGCCCCAAAAGTTCCCTCACCATCACTTTTAAGCACCGAGGAAAGGAGAGACGTCCCTAAAAACCTCTTCTAGTACAAGTACCAAAAGCAGACAACTCCGCTACGGCCAAGCCGTGAGCAGCACTGTAGGTGCCACCCACCCTCAAAGAAATCTATTTATTGCCCAGGCAGAAGCGGGAAGAGCCAGGGAACCAGCAGCAGCATCCAATGAGGAGGCAGCCAAACCGCCCGGGATCTGCCTCCTTCCCTGAGGGAAAGCCAACCTGTTTGACATCCTCACCTTCAAAGCTGGGTGTGGTGCTGGGGGAGCTCAGGTAGTTTGTAAGAGGAGACCAGCCTTCTCTGCAGCGTGCTCGAAAACAATCTCTTGGGCATACTCTGTCCTCAGAGCTCTGCTTCTCTGCTCGGCTTTTGGCTGGGCAGGAACTGCTGGTAAAGGCGATCCTGAGTCTTAACTGCTAAACAAAGGGAAGTGGAGACCACCAGGAATCTGCTTTGGGAAGGTTTACAGTGGGATGACAAACCCCTCTAATTTTATAGGGTGCTTATATTCACAAGGTGAACGTTGTCTGGCATGATTTTCTAACATTGATCTAGATATATTTTTAAATATAGATACGCGTGCCTATCCTACATGGAGAGAGACTTGAGACAATGAGAGCACAAAGCTTTGGAAAATGAACAAACTATCATGCAACTATCTATCCATGAACATTATTAAACATTTAAATCCAGCTTTGTCATGGGCTCTTTCTAGCAAACACGTATGCCAGCGCACTCGGCTGTTGAACTGCATCGCCACCTTCACACTGGTGCCCGGCACCAGCAAAGAGACCTCCCTTTTCCTGGGGGTTAAACCCCAGGCGGTTTTGTCAGTGCTGTTTTGACGAGGGCAGTAAATACTCTTGCTACCATGAATGGCTGATTTGGGCACTCGTGGTGTCACTGGGTGATCCCTCCAGTCTGATGCGGGGCATGGGCTGGCCCCAAGTGCGTTTCTGTGGAGTGAAATAGAACACAGGACACAGTGTGTGCGCTGAGTTCATGCTTTCATGCTAACTGCAAGAAAACTGACACAGCAACGTAAACAGGCCTGATCAAACCCAGTGGTGAGGGATCTTCAAGAAGCTTGATGTTCAAGTAGGCCAGCTTCCCACCCCCACCCAAATTTGAAGCAGAATGGTTTGGCTTATTGTATCACATGGTCAAACTATTTTTAAGCTAGCAATAAAAGCTCTAAAGCTCAATATCCGTATCATCATTATCCTTGTCAGGACCAGTTGCTCAATCTCAGAAGAGTTAAGGACATTTAGGTTTAACAGGTGACTTTCTCAGCCAGGGAAAACAAGAATTATACCGTGACACAAGCAATCCCATAAGTCCAGTGTTTTGTTGTTTTGTTTTTTTTTTTCCAGAATAACAAAAGGAGGCCCACCTGTGCTAATCTTTGTATCAGTGATGAATTTGCCTGAAGGGAACAAGAAAGGTTATGTACGAGTCCCAGGCAAGTCCAAGCAGCTCACAAACATTCAGTAGCTTTACTGCAAAACAGTTCTTGTACGAGAAGTCTCCCCCAAAGGTGCTATCTCCCCTCTCTGCCGGTACTAGTTCATCAGGATATTGAAGGTTCTTAAGTTTAAAAATGATGCACCCTTTGTCTAGTTCCTCTGAAGCCAGCTACTGCTCTGTCTAGCTAAATAAAAACAAGATGAAGAAGGCACAAAGAGGGCAAACTGAAGGAGTGGATCTAGAATTGGAGTTGGGATGTCTCAAATACTTATCTCACTTCTGCTCTTGGAGCATTGCCGGAATTTCTTAATCTTGGCTCCCTCTGTCGAAGATGTGCAAGTTATTGCCTGAGCTACCAAGTAAACAATATTATATAGAGATGTTAAAAAGGAAATAGGAGTCTTTACACCTGACCATAAATTGCAGTTTTACTACTTTGAGAAATAATTGCCTCATCTTTTCCTGTTGAAAGGGAAAATAAAGTTCTGTTTAATATTCACCTGACAAGGTGGATGACTTACATATTTTGTTTACTTGCTCTTTCAAGAAAAAAACCATGACTTTATGAGATGGGCGAAATGGAGCCAGTGTGTCTGTCTCTCCTCTACACCATATACTTTTAGTGCATCGAGCCTCTTCTAGAGGAGACAAGCTAAAAGAGAAGAGGAGAACAGTCACGACTCCACACAGTTGCAGTCCCATCCTTCCTGTGGGCAGAGGTTAGACATTGCTCTCTTTGGCCCGGGTGACCTCCTGTAAGAGTGCATCAAAAATTAAAGAACTAAATTATACTCTAGAACTTCTGAGCATCCTGGTTTAGTGGGAGGTGTCCCTGCCCACAGCAGGGGGGTTGGAACTTGATGACTTTAAGGTCCCTTCCAACCCAAACCATTCTGATTCTAACTACTGGGGAAAGTTTGAATATCTTTCAGCATTCCTAATATCCTTCAGCATTCATCTTTTGTCATAAAAATGGAAGTATTTTAATTAAATATGGAAGTAGCCAGTAGTATTAGACATTAATTTAAGTATAAGCCAAATACACAAGCCAATCAGTGATACCATTTCTCGGCAATGGAAGAATACATTTGCTACACTCTAGGTAAAACGTCACTGGTTTTTCACAAGCAGATGGAGGAACATGCACTCCAGTATTTTATCCTTGCAGTTCTGAAAACCCTTCAAATGCAGGGGGTTGAAAAAAAAAGAATGGATTTTTTCAACACTCGAGTACTTTTCCTAATCATCTCTTCACTTTCCTTCTTTTATATCTATGTAATAGAAAAGAGCAAAAAGAAAACAATCTCTTCAGTTTATGAAAAAGCTTATTTTTTTTTTCATAATCTTATGAAGTGAAAAAACACCCAGAGAATAGTACAGTTTAGATAGTGGCCTAAAATAATTAGTGAGAAAAGCACCAAAGTGCACAATGGGGAGTGTAATTCAGCCCGAGGCACACCGACAGCTGAGTGCACTCAAAAGAGTTTTCCTCCGCATTCAAAAGCTGGCACAGCCACTGAAGTGAGCATGAATAGGAGCTACAGTATAAAGCTGGCAAATTTTGCGCTTAAGAATCACTTGCTTTTATTTTCACAGCCAGATTCATTTGTTTGGACAAGTTTAGATAAGTATTTGAAACAGATATCCCATTTGAAAACCTTCAAAACATTTTTGAAGCAGTCCTTGTCACTGACAGTTAGGATCAATTAAACTGCCAGCTCAGCTCCCTTGTAGAAGCTAAAGTGACACCATACATCTACAAAAAGATCCCTGCTTTGCTTTTTTCCCCCTCTGTTACTGAAGGGCACTCCTCCTCCTCCTCCTCAAAGAAGGTCGACTGGAGAAATACCAGAACCAAAGAGGGCGTGCCACAGGATCAGCACAGGTCTTTGTTGCCATCCATTTAACTCAGCTTAATGGTGAAGATACCTCACCAAGTGTGACCTTGCAGTTTCAGACTGGAAAGGACAGCAATTTTTTATCCCACTGCACAGTCTGATCGGAACCTGCAGGGAAACTAGAACGTTAATTCCCAAATTGGGATCTGGAAGTCACAGACAGCCCATAAGGCCATGGTGAGCCAGGTGATCCATGGGAGATGACCATAAAACCACTTCAGGAGGGTGATGAGTAACTGTTAACTGATAATGATTCCGGACCCAATGAATGTGAGAAGTGAAGGGCTCAGGTATTTAGTTATGCAAAGCCGGAGCCCTTGGGCGAGGAAGGCACAAGATCAAAGTCTGGGTGGGCAGTGAGGCAAAGAGCAACATAGCACTTGAGAGCCTGATAACTGAAAAATAAGCAAACTGCCAGATTTTATCCATAGGTAAGTACCAGAAACCCATCAATTGGCAGTTTCTTGCTCACTATACAACAACAGCTGGAAATTTCAAGCCTCCTCTTTAACTTTTTCTTCCAAGGTAGCAGCAGCCAGTCTTTCTTCCTTCTCAACACACAGACCATTAAGTTTGCCCACACTAAGCCCTCTATTGCTGTGCATATTTTCAGTAGACTCCATGTTACCAAAATCCAGATGGTGGTCTTCAAAATCATGCCCGTCCTTCACAGAGATAGATGTCTTCTCTGCACTTCATACCTGTAAGCACCCTGTGAAGGCAGCTCACAGTTTCATTGCTACTGGCCAACCTCCTTCTAAAATGACCAAAATGGATGTAAGAAATAAACCCAAAATTGTTGATGGACCAGGAAGACAAACTCCATTTGAAGACTGCTTCTCTGGTAGAGCACCAAAATTTCTGTAT
Source organism: Jacana jacana (assembly GCA_013400555.1). Lineage (NCBI taxonomy): Eukaryota > Metazoa > Chordata > Aves > Charadriiformes > Jacanidae > Jacana > Jacana jacana. The sequence continues at coordinate 301,945 of VZTM01027862.1, read as the reverse complement.
TTCTAGAGCTAGCGAGAAGGAAAATACATAAACATATTCTCTTTTTTTTTTAATTTATTTTTAGAAAAATCACAATGTTGATAGGAGGTTTTAAGAAGTAATTTTTAGTCTTGCAAAAGCTGATAAAGGATTCAAGAGGCTGGTTAGCTAAAAGCTAGTTTGAGCTTCCCTTGCTATTCTATCTCTAACAAACACTGGCTTATTTCTGTTTTCTCTGTACTTGGCACTGATATGACATACCTGTTTATTCATGCAGTACTCATTTCATTTCTTTGTATTTACAGAGATCAAATGTTTCTATAAAACGTCAATTTTCCACCCTCAAACACACTGAAAAGTTTTAGCACTTTTACACCAAAGCAGAAGTGGGGCATAAGGAGGTTTACAAATTAATTTCATAACAAAATACTAGAATCTATGTAAAGCTTTGTTGCAAGCTATGAAACATGTACAAGAAATTCTTAAATGAATTATCCTTGGCATACATTCATATTTGAATGCACAGATATATTTACATGTTTAATATCCAAATTCATAATGACTTCTAAGATTTTCCATGAAATGCCATCTTTCTGTAGAACTTTGCCAGGTGGCTGAAGCACATTAGTAAGACACATATAGTAAAATTGTATGAAAATTGGAAAAATGAAAGCCAATAGAACTGGTCAGACTATTCCTTCCAGACAGAACTAGTTATTATTCCAGACTTATTACTTTAATTGTTTTGAGCTGCAGTTTTCCATGTTTCCACAGACCCTTGGAACTTTCCTGTGGCTTTCAAGAGCTACAGCAAAGCTCAGAAGTGCTTTCAGTTGAAGATGGACCTCATCCCAACGGCAATCCTTCACAAATCCAAAAGCGTTCTTTACACATGTGCCATTTATATCGTTCAGTGGATGCTTGTGGTATGAGGCTGGGTTGTTCTGGTCAGTCTTGCTATTATCTACTTTCAAATTATAATACTCTTTTGCCCCTTAAATGTTTATGATAAGCCTTCCAAATTCCAAGTATCACATTATTTTCTTTTAAATTTCTGGTTATGGGAGTCTGAAGATGTTAATTCCGACTCCCCAACGCTTCATCCACACCCGTCCAGACAACTGCCAAGCATCGATCCCGACAGATGTATAAAATCCAATCATGGTTCTGATTTGCAAATCAGGCTTTTCCACATCTGACCAGCTCAGTACTTGCTGAGCAGGAAGGGCCAGAAAGGCTGAAGTGTTTGGAGGCACTAGTGTGTTCTGGGTGTTCTGAATCTGTACCAGACAGATGCAACAACAGAAAAAAAAAAAAAAGAAAAGAAAGGCACAAAAAAGAACTCTGAATTTTTACCTCAGACGCTCATGAACAAAGCATCTCTTCCCTGGTGGCTGAGCCAGGCGGCTACACAGATTGTACCAGCAGCACCCACACCCCCATTACCCACAGGCAGTGAGCCCTGTGCTTTCAGGTGCCCACGCCGTGTTCCCGGCTGCTTGGTCAGTACGCTCACCGCGTACGGGACATTAAAAACCAAACACACACGTTTGCACTGCCTGAAAGCCGTGGTGGAAAGAAGCATTAATTGCTTACTGCTTTTAGAGAGGGAAGGAAGAGTTTAACATACTGAATGCACTTGAGACACACCCATTGGTGCAGGAAAGAATGTAAAGGCGCAACATACTTCTACGCTCCTGTCATTAAGGCCCATATACTGGTGTGCAACAAGGCTTCATGGGGCTAACCATAGAGAACAGCTCAGGTCCAAGTCACATTCCCAGAGGCGTTTCCAACAAGAACTGTTTTCCCATGCAACGTCAGACTCTGGTTCTACATTATGCTTTTTTTTTGGTGGTGGTGGTGGTGGTTGCATTTTTTCTTTCAGGCAGAATGCAGGCTCTCTATCCAGTTTCAATGGTCTGTTCTTCATCAGGTTTTGTTGTTGTTTTTTTTTCAATTCAGTTCTCCAGAAGTGTGCGCTGAACTGAGAAGTGAAAAACAACTCAAGATTAGCCCCCTAGGTTAGAGTACGTTTTAAGTTAGGTATCACTATGTAATAATCTATGTGGACAACACACACTGTCAGTAGGTATTTGAAACTATGAAATAACTTCAGGTAAATAGAGGCTTGATTCTGTGTAGCCCATACCCTGCATACCAAGGGACGCTACATCCCAGATTACTCACTCAAATAACCACATCCTGCTCGGCCCACGTGGCTTGCACTGGCACTACAGCCTAACATGCAGTTTCAGGCTTTCATTTTTGTATCCACAAAACTGCAAGGGAGTACAGTCTGTGAAGCTGATGGAACAAGCATGTTATTGAAAGAAAAGTGCTAGCCTAGGTTATCTAAGTTTTCAGGAAGTCAAAGATAAGCCTACACAATTTTTCTTAAAATACAAACCTGTTCTGCCAAAGCAGACCTGACCTGGCTTAATGCAAGTCTGCTTCTGTCTAGAAACCATGGAAGGTACATCCCCACTGTACCACCAAAAGCAGAGCTAATGTCTGCTGACTCCCAGAACTTAGATCAGGAGTGGCACCGTTCCTGACCATGGTGGCCCAGTTTCTTGGCTCAACACATGCTTGTGCTTGCCTGCCAAATATAAGAGAGGTATCAAATTTGGGATTTAACACGACAGCGATACGTAGGTTGGAGTAATCATTTACGGTTTGACTTTATTGGTTAAAATAAAGTATGTCACCTGAGTTCTGGTGAATCTCAGCCAAAGTTTTAGCATACCCTGACTCCATCTCCTATGTTAACTGCTTTTGGTAGAGGTCTTTGAACAGTACTGCTTGCTGCACTAATGCATAGCTCAATTGAGGATACTTGCCAATCTCCACTCCTGACTTTAACAGCCAGTCATAAGAAAGCATTTTCTCCTTGAGAGTTTTATATATTTAACAGCTTAAAGGAAATTGTTTATAAAGAGGATCATGAGCCAGATGGAAGCTTTTAGCAAACTGATGAAATACTTGAAAGAAATAAGCTTTACATTTTTGCGTTTAATTAGAAAAACACAACTAGTACTGTAGGTTTTAGATTAAGCTAGATTTATACTGCTTTGAGATTTTAAAATTCAGTGGTTTAAAGATACTCAACGAACGTCAGTGTGGGGGTATACTGCTAAAAAGTTTGCTCACCAATCACAAGGGCTAGAAGGTTTCACCTAGAAAGTTTTCACCTATACTGTTTCCTCCAGATCTATCTATGGCTTTCCAGGAAACAATCACCTGCTCCATCAGCCAAGTACCCTAGACAATCATACCCAGAAGGGTCAGGTTGGGTTTTTGTTGTTTTAGAAGAGATCATTCTGCAGCTGTCACCATTGTAGATAGATTTTTTTGTTTGACAATTCTTTCATACAAGATTCATTCTATGTTCGCAACAGAGAATGTTTTAATTGCAACAGCACATTGCTAAATTCAATCCTCCTGACTTCCAGTATAGTTTCATCTCTGTCCAAACACTAGTAACATTTTTTTAATATGCATTCTTAGAGAGTTCTGTATAGGTTTACAAACAAAAAAAGGTATCTGATTCCAATCAGACAAAATTTAACTAATAAAATGCCTGCCAGCTAACCATGGTTGTGTCTCACACTAAAGAAGCAGGCTTGTGTTTTTAATACTCATCTTTACTAATACTTTTGCAGAGAAAATTCAATTCTTTACTTTCTTTAGACTCCTATATTTCAAGGACTACTCAAGGCAGTAAATCAATCTGCTCAAAGATTAAAAAAAAATAGAGAAGAGTGGCCATATTGTCAGAACTGAACTCTTGATTTGGTTCTAAGTTAGTTGTCATGGTAGTTAAAACAATTTCTTTTTTAAACAAAACAGTTCAAGTAATTTTCTCCACTATGTTAGATGTCAATAAAGTGCATTTAATAGGATCCCCACCAAAAAGTTGATCTTCCATCTAGATTCTTCTCTTACCAGGTGGCTCAGATTGTGCTCCCCGATGGCTATCCATATTCACATTCTCTTCATCTGCTGGGAAACAAAGATGCTTAGCATTCAAATCCTCTTACCTTCCAAGTTGTTGATTAATAGAGACAATTTGAGAGGAAAAACAGCACTGAAGCAACTGGGCTAGTTGCTGGCAACAGTTCACTCTTCCTTGTGTTGCCCTCATTTTAATTTTAATGTACAGGGTAGATGCTACTCAGTTTTCAGACATCCTAAATTCCAATCCAGCCAGTTCTGCTCTATCATCTCCCTTCACCAACCGGTCAAGAGAGACATGAAAGGGCAAAACCAGAGCTTCTGCCCCACCTATCACCCACAGTGTTCCCCAAATTCTCTAATCCGCGTTATCTCTTATTTAGGTGGAATGGAAGTTGATAGCAAGCAAGAGACAACTACAGAACACAGAATCATTGGGGATGAGTATCTGGGTAGTTGTCAGAAACTTAATATGCAGGCAAGCACCACGTGAAGACACAAAGGTAGGATCTACAAAAGTAGGAACGACAAGGTATTCTCCAGCATGATAGCAGTCTCTCATCCCCAACCTCCAGCCAATTTTCCTTAATGAAATGTCTTCTTGCAGTCTCCCCTCCTTGTTCTTTACCAGGAAGTGCTTTGACTTTAAGAAATGCAAAGTCTTAAGTCTGCTTCTGAAAGCCTAAAAATTGTGTGCAAGGCATTCTTCAGATACCCTGTCTTAGTTGACTAGTAATGGAGGTTACTACCTGTGAACAAAAATTCACTGCGGTATTAAAACTACCTTATGCATAAGATCAATTTCTATCCCCCATCTAAACACAAACCCACACCTCTTTAGACAGTAGGAAACAAAACTAATTTAGAATTCTTACCGCTTTGTTTGAAGCAGAGTTTCTTCTTCTGGTAAGCAATGAAACTAGACACTGCTCCAACTACAGTAGCACACACAGCACTTACAATTCCGGCTATTGCTCCCTCAGGAACTGAAAAAAGAGGTTTACATACATTTTTCAGAATTGAAGGCAATGTCAAACTTGTCATGTCTCAAAAGTAAATCCTGTGAACAGTTCCAAAAACCAGCAAACTGAAATTATTGCAGGAAACGGTAGCAATCAACTCTGTGAATAATAAAAAAAATCCATCCTCTAACTTTATAACCATTGATTTCTTAGCAATGTCTAGTGTTCAACAGCTGAAGCTTGCCTGTTGCAAGTTCCCCTAAGTAAAAAAAGCTACCCTTTCATAGCCAAGTCTAAGTTGTGTGCATGCAATCGCTGTACCAGTATCTGAGACCTTCACACTTCTGAATCACTTGCAACATACAGATTTTAAAGAACTATGAAAGCAGCTCTTGAAAGTAAGAATTCTAGATTCCACTAAAGTTTTTTAAGCTGAAACCCAATGCCAGCAGTGACCACCCTAGCAGAATACCAGCAATACAGAAAAAGCCAGAAAACAAGCTTCAGACATGCAGCTGCCATCATAGACCTAAATTTATGCATTTACCCGTAGCTGATTCATCATTATTTGGACTCGGGCCCTTTCGTTCTGTAAAAATGAACAAAGGGTTTAGATTTTACATTTCTAAAGAACAGTCATATCCCAACTGACAGCCTTTTTGTCAATTAATCATGCAAAATTACAAACCACCCATTATATCCATGCAGTGCTAAGCTCTCTGGCACTCAACTCAGACTCAGACTTTCTATTTTGAAAGCAAAGCTCACGGTGATGCCAACTTCAGCCTTGGGTGCTCAGCAGTTCCACAAAATGAGCACAGCACCCCTGTTAAATCTGTTTTAATGAACTCACCCAGAACCACAGAATACTCGCTGGAGAGGAACAGCCCTATAATTTCAGGGTAGCATTCAATTGTATTCCCATGGAAGCAACTATCTTTTCCTAAAAACCCAGCCTCATTTACTAAATATGTTTGCAATTCTCTCATGAAACAAGACAGAGTTCTGGAAATACTGTCCTTATTTGGCACTGAAGCAGGAACCTGTGCAGATGAAAACACCACACAAGTTTCATCAAATGCATCTTGCCCCTACCAAGTTTCAAGTTACTGCCCCAAAAGAACCTTGGAAAGTGAGTTTCCCAAAAATTTAGCATTGGTGATGTCTGTCTGGGACCATTCTGTGAAGCTGTCAGTAACCAGCAGCACGTCTCAACATCACATCAACATACGTCACCTAACTTACCTGGAAATAGTGAAGTTGCAGTAACTCGTGCAGGGACTGCTAACCCCATCCTAATGATGACCATTACTGAAGCTTGGTCCCCATGACCACCACTGTCCTGAGCTTCACCACAACAATTACACATGGCAGATTACTCAAAAAAAGTTTTATTTTTATATTGTTCAGAGTAGATAGAACCTACACCACTTGGAAATCTAAGCATCAATTCAACCTGTGTGACAGATGAAATCTTTGAGAACACAAGGTGGACCCTCTTCTGGCCCACTGTTGGGCTTCCTAACCACAAGAACTAAAAGAAACTGAAAGTATGTCACAGAAGATGTGGATGAATTTAAGAACTGTATATATGGAGAATTTTGAAGTAAGCACTACATTCATTTTTCAGTTTTAAAACATATCTTTCTTAGCATAACAGTGCAAAATCGTTGAAGGCTCCTAGGCCAGTTTTACCTCTTAACTATCTGGAGGTTTTTGGTAGAGACAGAACACATTGCTTTTCAACTGTAAGGTACACTCTTAAGTTTCAGATGCTGGAACCAAAGATGTTACAAGTTGGACTGTGTTAACTAGCTTGTGAGCAAGGCAGCCATAGGATCAATATGAAGCACAACCTACTAGCTTACCACTGCTGCCACTTACCATCGCCTCCGCCTTTTGGTAAACTGCCATCATACAGATCTGAATCATCAAAGCTGCCTATAAACAAAAAAATAAAAATATTATCCTTCATGTTTTAATTTCAATGAAAAGATGCCTCAAGGTACATAATGACATCACAGTTTTCTCTAGATCATCCAGCTGAGTTCGTGGTGGCTTTAGGCTCAGCATTTTAATCCCAACATGTTTGTGTTTCAAAAGTTGTCCCAATCTCAAGTCTCTTCAGACCAGCACTGTACAGTTTGACAGCAGCACTGCTGCCTCTGGACTGCCTNGGCCTCTCACCAGCTTTGTTGCCCTCCTCTGTACTCGCTCCAGCACCTCGATATCTCTCTTGTGCTGAGGTGCCCAGAACTGGACACAATCCTCAAGGTGTGGCCTCACCAGTGCTGAGTACAGGGGGACAATCACCTCCCTACTTCTGCTGGTCACACTGTTCTTTATGCAAACCAGGATGCCATTGGCCTTCTTAGCCACCTGGGCACACTGCTGGCTCATGTTCCATCGACCAGCACCCCCAGGTCCTTTTCTGCCAGGCAGCTCTCCAGCCACATTTCCCCAAGCCTGTAGTGATGCATGGGGTTGTTGTGGCCCAAGTGCAGGACCTGGCACTTGGCCTTGTGGAAGGCCATGCCATTAACATTGGCCCATCTATCCAGTCTAATTGAGAGAAGTCAGTGTCCAAGAGCAGGCAGCACCACCCTAGTCACAGGCTAAGCAAGCAAGAAGTCCTGTAAGCTGGTTAAGTGGAACAGGGCAAGTCTCACTATCCTGTTAACCCAGAGAAAGGACGTGGACAGGAAAGGACTGTTTCTTTTCAAGTCTGCAGCTGTGAATGTTTCTTCAGAGCTGGGTTTCTAAGTCATAACCAATCTTTTGAACCTGTACAACACAGTAGTTAGAAGAGAAAAGAAAAAAACCCCAAATGTTCATCATGTCCAATGGCTGCAGTATTTATCTGATGACGGGAAGATCCAAACACAATTCCCTTCTCTGAACTGAACCAATCCCTCTCTCACTGGACCCTACCTCACAGAGCCTGAGGTCTCCTCCTTCCCTCTACTGTCAAATGAATCTTTAGTTTATGCAGAGCAAATCTGTTTCAAGCACCAAAGTTAAAAGCACTGCATCAGAGGATGTTTTAGTTGGGTAGCAAAAGCGCTGTACTGAGACATGCAAGACCTGCATTCACGTATCTGCTGCAAATCAAGCAGAAGAAGGAATAAGAACCAGGGCTTGCATTTCAGGTAAGGACTCTTTACCACCAGATTCCTGGATAATAGCATCATCACAGCTGCATCCGTATGGATCTGTTTTGTTTCAAGTTAGACAGAGAAGACCTCTAAAGCACAACAGGCAAGGAAGGACGTGTATTTTAAGCTCACCTTTCAAAAGCAAAATAATTGTATTTCTTAACTGGGGCCTTTAAAAGGAAAACTGAAAAAAACCCAACCTTTTAACTTTGAGTTTTATCTTTAATTTAGACACTTTAAGAACACTGTTCACAGGTAGCTCCTACTGAGTTTTTAGCAGGACTAGCAGAGATTCAATTTGTAAAGATGAAAGGGATCAATCTAGTACACAGGTGCTCCACCACAGGCAGACAAGAACAGCATTGCCCCAAGCACACACGCTCTGTCCCAATCCTTCCTTCTCCCCACACCATCCTGCTTTTAAGTGAAAGTGACTCAACAGGTCTGTTATGGAATTTCAAGAGTGCTGCAAAGCTTATTTGCAAGACAATTTTTCCTCAGTCTTCAGTGTTTATCCAGGGCAATATCTGACATACATACCAGCCAATTAACAAGGAGTAATTTTTAGAAGTTTAACTGAGATACTGAAAACATTTCACAATTCAGGAGTTTATGCTCGAAGCCTTACCAGTGTCTTTAGGATTGGCAGGTGGACCTTGTTTGGGGTTATCTACACACAAAAGAGAAAGAGGAGAGAAAAAAAAATTAAGATATCAAAAGCAGACTATGATACAGCAACTTTGAAAGGGACTGGGAAAAATTAACAAATACTTCTGTTCAGAAATTCCTGTTAAGTCAGTCTTACCGGAATCTCTAGGATTTGCAGGTGGACCTGGCTTGGGGTCATCTGTAGGCAGAGTTAGAATAAAGTAACTACAAAGTTACTACTATGAAGAAACAAAAAACAGAGCATATAGTGACCTTGAAAGACTATCTGACCTAAACATTGGTATGAAATCTTCCCCTTGTCCTATTCCTTTCATTAGCTAGTCCTGTATTTGTTTGGTTATCTTAGGTTAAACATTGCATTTTAATGCAATTAACAATGTTTCTGCTGCACTAGCCTGTATGTCAGACCCTTGCTGTAACTGAACATGTACAGAACTGACCAAGTGTTTGTATTTCAGTTTGCACTTCTGATTTCAAATGCTGAACTTTACGTGTTTCTACCAGGTACAGATTACATGGTTGTTTCCTCTTTTAAAACTACCAGATTTATCCAATAATAAAGGTTTGTACCTCACTAACTAACTAAATAAATAAATAAATACGAGATACAGAGAGCAGAATTAGAAATATGATCCCCACAATGACACTTCATTGAGCTTGCCACAAAACGGAAGAATAAGAGAACTTAATAATTATCTCTGTACTTTTAGTTACTGTCTTTGTTGCCCACATCAAATCAATACATCAGCAGTGGTTTTTTAACGTTTTTTCACCAACAGCCAAACCCTTTCAGCAGCCCATTTCTTCTATATACTACTTCACCTTGATATTGTGTGGTCTTACTTCCTCCCAGCTCTAACACAAGTCAGATCAAGTCTCCTTAGGCTTTCTGTATATTCAAAGTAGGCACCTCCAGACCACAGTTCTAAGACCCCACCTTAGGCTTTTCATCCTATAAAGGATCCTCTCTCTGCACTGATTTATTCAGCCAACTGCTTCTCAATTAGCCAACTCTGTTTCCAAAAATGTCAGCAGTTGGAAGCAGACGGCTTTTAGAGAGATGAAACTTCAAAGGGCTAAATCAAACAGTGCAGCCAACACTGCTACTGTCCTACAGCTATACGCCCCGTGTTAGGAGAGCTGTCTGTACTGCAGCAGGTCTAGTGATGGGACTCGAAAAGCCGCTGTGCATCACTTGCCTAACAGAGTGTACCATTTACTGGCGGAGTGAAAACAATGCTGCTATATCCACAGCTGTCTGCGCTGCAGAGCTGAAGCACATTAGAAGGAGTACCTCCCCTCATATTACTTCAAATAGACTAATGTTTCCTTGTGCTACTAAAATTACTTTCTGGGAAGGAAGAGATTACTTCAGATGTAATGGATGCAACCTGGAACATAGGAGATTCCAGTTAAATATGAGGAAAAATTTCTTCACAGTGAGAGTGACTGAACACTGGAAGAGGATGCCCAGGGAGGTTGTGGAGTCTCCTTCTCTGGAGACGTTCAAAACTCGCCTGGACGTGTGCCTGAGTGATCTGATCTAGGTGTTCCTGCTCCGGCAGGGGGATTGGGCTAGATGATCTTTCAAGGTCCCTTCCAATCCCTGATATTCTGTGATAAGCAACAGTTTATGGAACTAGTGCCATCTAGTGAAGACACAGCAATGAAACAAGTGGGACTTGGCTACAAAATGAGTGAAATACATACAGTTTTTGTGATTCAGACCCTTGAAAATTAAGGGAAATAACATAACTAGACTGCAAATATTTTTATAGGCAGTCTGTTACCTTAATCGACTCAGTGCCCTGATTACATTTAGTTAATAAAAAGTGGATAGATATTGCATCAAGTACCACTGAACAGTATCCAGGAAAATGTGATACTTACCAGGATAAAGAGCATGTTCTAAGCTTAAATCATCTACAAAGAAAGAAAAGATATTTTAAATGTAATGCAAAAACTGGACTAGTTTTAGACTATTTTTATACAATGTTTTCACCAAAATTATAACGGCATGCTCATTTGATAGGGGCCCATGGAAGAGCACCAGTTACTAGGCATTATCTGCCAAACCACCTATTGCTTTGGTGATCGTAGTACATGTCAAGGACCAGCTTAAAGTGAGCAAGCTCAAAACATACAGATTGAAAGCCAACAGAAGAGATTCTCATAGAGTCTTTAAGCTTGTGAATTCACAAAGTAAATTTGTGAAAGCACTAGCAGAAAACTCCAAAATGCAGAAATCCTTTTGCCACTAGGGAACTGCTTTCTTTTATGGAAATATGACAACTCTATGTGACGCTACATTGAAAAACCCAGGCTCTCAAATTAGTATACACAACTGCACTTGACTTCACAGTAAAAGCCATTACAAGCCAATTAGCTCTCACCAGGATCTGATGCTGGGGGTTTCCGAGATGGAAGAGGCTTCTTTGTAGGTTCTGTCAGGGATAGTTAGGACAAACAAACAAACAAAAATATTTAATACATTATTCAGAAGATACATGAAGGACAAATGTAAGCCTATGTCTATACAAGGAAAATCACAAGATCAAGTCTATACAGCAAGACATTTCCTCTTAAGAGGAATCTCTGAATGCTCCCAAAGACCGGTTTTAGTTCTATGCAGTCAACATTTTGATATACCCATAGCTGAATTGTTCCATTGAGGTTTAACCATATATGGGCAAGGTGTCATGCTTGGTTATGTGATACTCAGAAACAAACAAGTCAAAAGAGAGGCCACTATTTTCCCACCTACCTCCCAAAATTTGCAAAAGTGTAATAATTACCAAGTGCATCTCCTAAGCTGAAGTCATCAAAATCGCCTGTAAAAGATGAAAGCAACAGTGAGCACGCTGTTTTTTCTTACTCAAAACCAACACTTACAGCAGTCAGAAACATCTCTGATCTATCTTGAGGTATGTTTTCTGCTTCTTGCATCAGACTAGAAGGATATTTCAGGGCTGAAGACAGACATTCTTCTCTGTTTCTCCAGACCACCATCCACACAACTCTTTGGAAAAAAAAAGGAACAGCACAAAAAATTGTCTCTGAAAGGATCTGTCTCCAGAAAGGATCTGGAGGGCCGGAACACATATTCCTACAGTCAGCACAATGCACTTCATCCTTTCTTCTTGCCACTGCTATTGCCCATTTTTTTCAGTGCCATTCACAGCATATTCTTGCTTAGCCTTCTTTCCACTGAACTACAACATGAGCAGGGGCACAGCTCAAGTCCACAAGAATTTACAAGAGCCTTGGAGCACAAAGGCTGGTATGAAAGATATAGGTTAATGGGGATTTATAACCTGGCATTAGAAATTAATTTTCATGGGTTTATAGGGCTTATCTTTTCCCTTAACAAATATTAAGAGTATGAAGGTGGTTAAGTTATTAGCACAGATGATCTTGAGCAGTCTTTTCAACTTCATAAAAGAAAGCTAAATGCAGCTGTTACCACTATGGACTCTCCACTGCAGGTAGATTAGTCCTCAGAAAAAGGACAGTCTCTCTTGCTGTGTTAGATCAGTTGCTAGAACTACTGCTGCTTACCCAGCCAACTGCAAACACACTAACTCAATATATTCATGATACAAACTGGTTTCACAGCATGAATATAGTAGTGTAATCTCAGCAGCAGAGGCTTGTAAGATAAATGGACAGCTAAAACAACTGCTTGGGATATTTCTGATAGTTCATCATTCCTGCTTTCACTGAAGCATGGAAAAAAAAAAAAAAAACATGAAAGTAGAAACTAGAAATTCGGGAAAAAAAAAAAAAAAAAGACATTCAGATATACTGCCCCAATCCCAAAGAAGCTGGAAGCCTGCTTTTATCTACTGAGTATCAAGCCAGCAACAGCAGAACTTAATACCTACCACAACTACCTTAATTCGAAAATTACACATATAAAGCATTGACGTTTCAGGCTTTTCCTCTGAGAATGTAGCTACAGAAGAGGAAGCAGAACTAAAATGGGCTACTGCAGTCTGAAGAGAGGAATAAAAAACAAATATCAAACATAATACACCAGGCAGAATGATCCTTCTGCTTACATGACAGGCCAAGCTAAGACGAGGACAACTCAGGAGTCTAGTACTAGGAATGATAGATGCTCTTATACTTGGTGACATTCATCTCAACTGA
>VZTM01027862.1:259817-289051 GCA_013400555.1 Jacana jacana | reverse complement strand
TCAACTGAGGTCAAAATTGAAAATCTCTTTCCTTCTCAGATAACTGCACTAATAATGCCTCTTTTTTTTTTTCAGAGAAGAAAGGAGACTAAGGTACATTATTTAATTTTTATATTCGTTAATATGGAAGCAAAGAATGACAATTGGAATAAAAAAATTGAAGGCAAGCTTGCAGTTTCCTGAAAACATTCTTCAAGCTAGTCTTCAGTCTGGCCAACTACACTGCTACAGCAGAAACTGAAAACTGAAACCTAAGCAGTGATTTCCATACTTTAGCATTTGAACTGAGTATCACCTTCTCACAGCTAAGTGGGGATGTAGCACTGCCTGGACAGCAGCAGACTCCTTCATGGAAACAAAGGCAATTCATGGCTTTATTGTGGTGCATGAGCAAAGTGTATTTAGAACCTCCTAGATAAAGTTACTAGGTATAGGTCATGAATGGAAAGCAAGGAGATATTTGACTGGGTGCTCTTCATGCCAGGTGGAGACCATAAACTCTTCTAGATACTTGGCTCCTGAAAAACTATTTCACAGAATGCAAAGTATTTGCAAATTGTTTATCTGAGGCCTACATCTTCTCGCAACACAATCTTAAAAATCTTGGTAAAATGAGCAGTTGCTGAGATCCATATTTCAGTTACCTCTGAAGTTACCCCTTTGTTTAGATTACACCAAGAAACCTCCAGGTTAACAGGCAAAAAGGTAAAAACACTCAGGTGTTTGCATAATTGTTCCTGAAGCTTGAATTCTGGTTTGTTTGCTTTCTCAAGTACATGCATCTCTCAGAATACAGTCCTCCAGGAAGGAATGCCTAAGACAGAATCCAAACAGATATTTGCTAGTCTAACTCTAGGAAGGCAGGCAGAAGGATCCACTGAAAATGCATCCTTCTCAAAACACTCTACCACAGCAGCAACCAGAGGACAGACCATCTGTTAACACCATCTACCTCAAGGTAAAAGATAAATCACTACGTCAATGAATGTTACGTTGGCGGGTGTATTTCAAGAACACTATTTCTTTTTACAAGAAGTGGCAGAGGGAAAAACAAGCACATACACTCAACGTTGTGCTTTGGTGCAAGTTTTACCTGGAGCAGAAAATAAGCTATTTTGAAGTCACCCACTGCCACCATAAAAGCTTACTCCAAGAACTCTGAACAGTGCCAGCTGCAGTGGTTTCCCTCAAGAAGAGGAAACCAGCGTAAAAGGGCTTTGAGAGATTGCTTTGAAATGTGATCTTCATGAAGAAATAATTTAGGATGAGACTGCTGACTGCAAATCTTGCATAAAATATGCTTTGAGAGTGCAACAAACAAATCTGAGAGTTAATAAAAGAAAAAAAAAAGTCCTTCTATATTGACTGGAATGATTCAATATTCTGCCATCACAAGTCTGTTTTCCAAGCATGCAGAAAGAAGTCAGGCTCTTCCAACACATAACTTTATCTCAATAATGTCAGCAGAAATGTTGGAACCTAGCTTATAAAACTCATTACAATAATCTGTACTCCAAAGTGCTGGCTGTCTCTTTCCCAGTAAAGACCAGGGGTTTCTCCACTGTTCACAACAAGCCTTCATATGTCGTTAAAGAACTTGCTTTTACAATTTTACTCACTTAGCTTTTAGCATGGGTGAGTCCAGCTAAACGAGAAGTTCAATCACTTAGCCTGAAATGAGAGAGGCTCAGTACCAGGGACTCAGCTAATTCCAGGGAAGAAACAGTCAACAGAGACAAAGGAACAGAACCAGAATAAAGGTAGTATCCAGCATCCAAGAAGAAAGAGCAAGAATGTTGCACTCCCTACAGTTTTAAGGAGCACCCAGAGTAACCAAGCTTATGAGCATTTTCTTAGTCTAAGCAAAAGTACTTGCAAATAAAGCTGATACTATATTGCATATAAAGCATCATACAGCATGTACTACTAGCTCCTAGGGGCACAAGCAGGTTCAAGAACATTTCAGAAGGGTCTATGCTATTTTCCTTCCATGTCCATAGCAATAATACCTGGATCTCAAGACAAATCCTCAGCAGGCTGTCCCCAGTAACCTGCACAGTTTATGTAAGATGGGGGAAAAACAGAAACAGCAGGTAAAACAAAAGAGCAAACATAAGCTTTTGAAAAGGTGACAAACTACAGTCTGTACAAGTGAGCCAGGTAACTACACAAATAGGAGTTCTTTGCAAAGATCCATCACCACTCTCAGACACTTGCTGCTATGGTATTAGATTAGTCATATTTACATTCCACTGCAGAAGCCAACGTGAGGTTTGGAAAGTTCCTCTATTAGTCACATATATGGCGACACACCAAGAAAGGAGACTTGTGATGAATCACCACAAACAACTTTCTGATTTAAGAAGCAGACTGCTCAGATTTTGTTTTTCTAAAAATGCTGGTGCTCTCCTCCATCCCTTCCCAGGGCACCACAGGGTGCCACAGAGCCTGCATGCTGCAGCTGGTCTTTCAGTTGTAGGCCTACAGATCAGGTCACAATGGTCAGCTTGTCCCTGTCCCACCACTGGACATTACCTGCCACTGCAGTGGCCAACTAACTTGCAATCATAGAATCATAGATTATCTCAAGTGGGAAGGGACCCATAAGGATCATCAGGTCCAACTCCCAGCTTCTCACAGGACTAAAACTAAACCATATGACTAAGAGTGCTGTCTAGAAGTTCCTTGAACTCTGATAGGCTTGGTGCTGTGACCATTTCCCTGGGGAGCCAGTGACTGACCACCCTCTTCATGAAAACCCTTTTCCTAAAAGCTAATCTGAACTTCCCCTGATGCAGCTTCATTCCATTTCCTTGTGTCCTATCACTTGTCACCAGAGAGAGACCAGCTCCTCTTCCTCTGTTACCCACTTTGAGGTAGACCATGGTGAGGTCACCTCTCAGCTTTCTTTTCTTCAAGCTGAACAAACCAAGTGACTTCAGCTGGTCCTCATAAGTCTTGTCCTCTGGACACTGATAATTTCTTAGAATCATTCAGGTTAGAAAAGACCCTTTAGATCATTGAGTCAAACCGTTTACGTCCTTCATATACTGTTGTGTCCAAAACTGCATGCAGTACTGGAAGTGGGACTGCATCAGTGCAGTGTAGGACAGTAACCTCTCTCAACTGGCTACTTATGTGGGTCTTGATGCACTCTAGGACATGTCTGGCCCTTTTGGCTGCCAGGGCACACTGTTGACTAGTGTTCTTGCCATCAACCCAAACCCCAGGTCTCCTTCTGTGGGGCTGCCCTCCAGCCTCTTGATCCCCAGATTGTATGTATAACCATGATTATCCCATCCCAGGTGCAGAATCCTGCACTTGTTCTTGCTCAATTTCATACAGTTGGTGACCGCCCAAGTTGGATCTGTCCTGATGGTTAGCTGCTCATTTTCATGAAACCCAGAAAAATCATGAGCTCTCATCTCTGTAGAGGTTACAGGAATCTTGGCATCCCTATTGGAGGATAAGGATACTGGTAGCCACAAGGGCATAAACTCCTGGACAATGAAGCAAAAAGCAGCTTCTCCAACTTCCTGCAAGGAAACCTGGATTTTATACTCCCATGTCTTGTACTCGTTCCCCTTAAGGGGCTGAAAATAGGAAAAGCAGAAATATTCAATATTTAACTACAACAGAAGCTACAGAAAATACAGGACGGACAACACATTGAAACTTGTTCATGAAACACTTTAAAGCCATCTCATTCCTTACAACTTCTTTTCAAGCTTACCAGCACTTAACTCTGATACAGGTTTTGCTCCACCAGCATTAGCTACGTATAGTAAAAGCTTCTTCTGCTCAACTCACATCTTGACAGTCATTTTCCAACATGGCCAAGAGAGGCAATTTAATCACAAAAGCCTGGGAGAAGGGTGACTTAGTTTTCATACCTCGTGACAAGAACTGCCTTTCTGAAGTTTTAAATAGAGAACCTGAAATGTGAAAAACTCTTGAAGAACATACTTAAAACTGTACTCCTCCTCTGAGCCAGAGCAGAGGTTTGCAGGCAAGATCCCTCTGTGTCAGGCAACATAGATCAGATGTTTACTCCCACTGCCAAGCAGCAGTTTATAATTAGCCCTGCCTGGAGTCTCCTGAAATTAAATCCCACACAGTTGGTTTCAAACCCTGCTCTTCCTATAAGCACTCACCTACCAGCGCTGCTTTTCAAGATTCATTTCTCTGCAGAGCAAGAGAAAACAAAAACTTTTCCATTAAGTTCTGTTCAGAAGAATTAAACCCCTTTCCTACCTAAAATAAATTTGGCCCAAACAAAAATAACAACTGTAAATCAGCCAAAAAAAAAACCAAAGATTTTTTTTTTTTTTTACATCTGTGGAGCGTCTGCTTTCTGCACATCTGGAGCATTCGCTAATGTATCTGATGGGAATAAAGTCAGTGAAGCCTCCACTGCAACCAATAAAAAGATGTACTTCCTCTTCAAAAAGATGCGTAAGACTATCCTAATAAATATCATATTTATTTGTTTACAATGATCCTATCCTGCTACAGGAGAACTGCAACATAGCAGCAATTATGGAAACTTGCTGCTATGTTATAGCAGGTTGAAAGTGTATGGGTAGGAATTAGGGATCGGGACAACAAAGGGAGCCTTGTGGTAGGAGTCTCCTACAGACCACCTGACCAGGCAGAGCCTGTTGATGAAGCCTTCTTACTCCAGCTTGAGGATGCATTGTGATCGCAGGCTCTCATCCTGCTGGGGGATTTTAACCACCCTGACATCTGTTGGAAAAGCAACACAGCTGGCTGCAGGCACTCCAGGAAGCTCCTAGAGACAAGAAATTAATTTCTTGAGGCAAGAAATTAACAGCCCTATTCATGAAGATGCATTGTCGGACCTCTTGGCCACAAATGCGAGCAAAATCATCAGGGACATCAAACCTGAAGGCACCCTGGACTGCAGTGATCATGCCCTAGTCCAGTTCACCAACCTAAAGAGATAGAAACCCATGAGAAGCACAGTTAGGACTCTAAATTTTAAGAAAGCAAACCTCAAGCTCTGTAAGGAGTTAGTAAATAGGACCCTGTGGGAAATGGCTCTCATGGACAAAGGAGCCAAACAAAGCTGGCAGATCTTTAAGGATGCTCTCTATTGAGCACAAAGATCTCAATCCCCACAGGTAGGAAATTGGGCAAGAAGGGCAAGAGACCACCATGATTGAGCCATGACCTGCTGTTTAAACTAAAGGGCAAGATGAGGCAACACAGGAAATGGAAGGAGGGACAGACATGCTGGGAAGAGTATAGGGCCGTTACCCAGCTGTGTAGGGATGAGGTCAGGAAGGCCAAAGAACAGCTAGAAACAGAACTTGGCAAGGGATGTAAAGAAAAACAAGTAAGGTTTCTACAGGTGCATTAACCAGAAAAGGAAGGTTAAAAGAAAACAGATCCCAACTGATGAGCAACAGCGGGGAACTTGTTATTAACAGATGAGGAGAAGGCAGAAGTTCTGAACAACTTTTTTGCCTCAGTCTTCACTGGCAACCCCTTTCCTCCTAGCTCACATGTTGATCGACCACCAGTTGGAGACCAAGGTGACAAAGTCCCAATTCCCACTCTAAGTGAAAACAAGGTGTGTGATCAGCTGAGGAACCTCAAGATATACAAGTCCATGAGACCTGATGAAATACATCCCTGAGTCCTGAAGGAACTGGCTGCTGTAGTTGCCAAGCCACTTTCCATGGTATTTGACAAGTCGTGGCAGTCAGGTGAAGTCCCTGTGGACTGGAAGAAAGGAAACATCACACCCAATTTTAAAAAAGGTATAAGGGAGGACCCTGGGAACTACCGACCTGTCAGCCTGGGAAGACCATGGAATAGATATTTCTAGATGCCACGCTTGGGCACATGGAGGACAGGGAGGTGCTTCGATTCTAGACAGCCAGCATGGTTTTACTAGGGACAGGTCCTGCCTGACTAACCTAGTGGCCTTCTATGATAGGGTGACTAAGTTGGTAGACAAGGGACGACCTATGGATGTGATCGATCTGAACCTCTGTAAGGCTTTTGACACCACCCCCCACAACAATCTGTTCGCCAAATTGGAGGGATACAGATTTGATGGGTGGACTGTTCAGTGGATAAGGAACTAGCTGGATGGTTGCAGCCAGAGGGTGGTACTCAGTGGCTTGAGGTCCAGATGGAAAGCTGTAGCAAGTAGTGTCCCTCAAGAGTCCTTGCTGTGACCGGTACCATTTAACACTTTTATCAACAATGTAGATAGAGGAATTGAGTCCACCATCAGCAAGTTTGCAGTTGACACCAAGCTGTGTGGTGTTGTTGGTACACCGGTGGGATGGAATGCCATCCAGAAGGACCTGAACAGGCTGGAGAGGCGTGCCCAGGTGAACCTCATGAGGTTCAACAAGGGCAAGTGCAGGGTTCTGCACTTGAGACAGAACAATCCTCACTATCAGTACAGACAAGGGGATGAGGTATTAGAAAGCATCCCCGAGGAAAGGGACTTGGGGGTCTTGGTGGATGAGAAGCTGGACATAGCAGCCAACATGCACTTGCAGCCCAGAAAGCCAGTTACATCCTGGGCTGCATCAAAATATGTGTTGTCAGCAGATCCAGAGAGGTGATTCTGCCATTTTGTTCTGGTGAGACCTCACCTGGAGTACTGTGTGCAGGTCTGGAGCCCTCAAGACAGGAAGGACATGGACCTGATGGAGTGGGTCCAGAGGATGGACACAAAAATGATCAGGGAGTTGGAGCACCTTTGCTACGAGGACAGGCTGAGGGAGCTGGGGTTGGTAAGCCTGAAGAAGAGGAGGCTCCGGGGAGACCTAAGGGGAGTCTTCCAGTACCTGAAGGGGGCCTACAGGAAGGCTGGGGAGGGTCTGTTTACAATGGCCTGCAGTGACAGGATGAGGGGCAGTGGCTTCAAGATGGAGAAGAGTAGATTTAGATTGGATAGTAGGACTAGGTCCTTTACTCTGATGGTGGTGGACCACTGGAACAGGTTGTCCAGGGAGGTGGTCGAGGCCCTGGGCAACTTGGTCTAGTTGGGGGTGTCTCTGCTGACTGCGGGGAGGTCAGACTAGATGACCCTAGAGGTCCCTTATGGCCTGGACCATTCTATGATTCTACAATTCTTTTTACAGGTGTGAACTGAAATACATCACTCTATCTCATGAAGTCTATAAGCAGAAACCTAAGCTACATTAACAAAGGCTGTTAGAAGAACATTTAAGTGACAGAAGCATGGCACTTGCATCAAGAAATGACAAGTTTAGGGAACATGGATAGGAAGTGGGAAGAGAGGAGAAGGGATTTGAAATAAGGGTAGGTTATTTTCCTGAATCAAAAAGGATGAGAAAATTTTGAAGAATGGGGTGCTTTATTAAAGGTGATGAATCCAGATGCCAACAAATAAAAAGATATTGGAGATATTTATTTGATTTTTGTTCTTTTCTTGTTAACTGTAACTTCAGGAAGGCCTGACCATGCTTCAAGACTGCAAATACCATATACTATGCGCATTCCTATTTTACTGAAGTACTTGACTTTACCCAACATAAATGTATCACTAAAATTAATGTTTTAATAATGTATGTTCTAAAAAGCAAATGCTAAGCTTCCTCTCATGTACATTCAGGGACTAAGGCAAAATATGACTGGCAGCCAGAAGCGTAGTCTCATTTGCATTCAAGTGCAGGGTACCCTTGATGAAGGCTGCAGGTGTTTGATTAAACATTGCCTAGCCTTACATTATTTAAAGCCTTCATGATTGTTATTTGTACCTGCAAGTGCTGGGCACACAGAAATTTTCAGCTTACAAGGTAACTGCTCTTGAGTTCTTGGTATTCTTCCTTGAAGTAACCCTAAACCATAGAGGTGTCACTCAGTGCATTAAACGTTAAGCTATGTCAGCAACGTCAGTCCCCAGCTGTGCAGTGTCACCCTACTACTGGGGCCACCACTGCCACTGCATTCTCTTGCTTCAACACAGCACCTACAGAAGCCATCCCTGTCCTTCTGCTCCCGCAGCAGGCAATAAGCACCCCCTGCCTCTCTTCCCAAGTCTCAGGTGTCAGCACAATCACTGTTTCCCTACTGAGGCTTGTGAAACAGGCACATTGGGCCAAGACACCTCTGCCCTCCATCATTGCCTCTTCAGAAACCTGTGCTAGGGCTAGACGGAAGCTCTGAAACAGTCTCAGGAAACCCTGTTCTTAAATCTTATCAAGATCAAGCAGGCAGTATGAACCTAATTTGCATTCAGACACTTTTGAAATTCTGTCTTGGCATAAAGAACGTCAGTGGTTAATTTTTTATAAGCCTAAGAAACCAAAATCCTTTAAGTACTTGTTGCTCACAGTCTACAGATTCAACGTTTAAGCTGCTTGACAGACAGGACTTTAAGCTTTCACAGAGCTGACAAGCCTTGCAGCTACTACTCAAATAGCCTAAATTTCTATAACCAGGTGCACTCTTACCACAAGGCTCACATTTACTCGTTATGAAAAGTTCCCTTCCCTAACTATTATTTCAATCAATCTTTACAGTGTGAAAGTGTATTAGCTTTGTGTAGATAGACAGATATATATTAGCTCACATTATACATTGCAATGTAGTGAGCTAGTGGAATTTTACTGGAAGCTTTGGTATTGTTCCTGCTTATGCTAAAGAAACCAAAGGACAGCTCAGCTCTGTAAATAGGGACTTTATTTCTTGGAAGCTTACAGCTGTCCATGAAGCATAAATGATACTCATGGACAGTCAAGATAATGCCAGCATGCTAAGCTCCTCTAACACCCCTTTGAGACCCTCCCAGCGTTAGGTGGCATCATAGATTAGTAACTATAGAAAGACTGACTCCAGGAATGTTCAGATTAACAGACAAATAGCAAGAATGTTGCCGAAATATAATCGCTTTGCAAAATTTTAGAATGATTAGTAATTGGTCGTGTGTCAGTGACTGGCGAAATCACGTTGTACCTGAACATTCGAAGGGTACAACTCTTGTGTAACAGAGTATATGGTATAAGAACTCTGTGTAAAACCACATTTAGGGTGCCCCAATTTGGCTGGGATACCTCATATGCACGAATAAGTATTTACCTTTGTAATTCTGTATTTTGGTTCTAGCCTTTTGCTACCAGACATTTAGCAACAGCAAAAGCTTCAACGGATCTTGGCAAGAACCTTTCCCCAGCTGACCAACATCTGCAAAACCTCTTGCTCTATTCAAAACAGTGGGCATATCACAAACAGAAAAAAAAAACCCAAAACCCAGCTTTGAAAACTTTTAGGTTTTCATACTTTGAAAACTGTGGAGCAATGTACACACTGATGGAACATCAGAGGAGATTGTGGGGCTGGGAAGGGGCTCGCATTTAAGGCCCCTTGAAAAACTCAGATCTCACATTCATGAACAGATTCATGAGCATGAAGCCTCACTGGTATAACCACCTAAATAGCAGCCAGCACCAAAAATTAACCATCAAATGCACTGGAAAGACTACAATGGCAGTTCATCAGAAGATTAGTCTCAACTTTCAGAAACCAAATTTATCCAACAAGGTTCCAAACTCTTCAGTATTGAATAACTGAGTAAAATAATCGGTACTCCTGAAAGTAGCTACAACTGACATCACTTGACCTAATGCTATTTTATCACCAGAAGTTTATCTATTCTTCTATTCAGATAGTAATATTCTCTTCTCTTTCCACTGAAAACCTCTATATCATAAACAGATACAGGTACATATATACAGACACATACATAGACACAGCTGCATATACGCATCTGTACCGTTCAGTACCTTGCCTTGCACAGAGAAACGGAGAAGTGTTTCCAGGGCAATTGTGTGATTTCTTGAGCCACAACTTCAAGAACTGCATGCTTTTTTTTTTCTTTTGCTCATCCCAACTCAGTAAAAAGCTTTACACAGTGATAAAGTGTGTAAGATGATATAATACTCACACCTTGAGTATTGTGTCCAGTTCTGGGCACCTCAGCACAAGAGAGATATCGAGGTGCTGGAGCGAGTACAGAGGAGGGCAACAAAGCTGGTGAGAGGCCTGGAGAACAAGGCTTATGAGGATCGATTGAGGGAGTTGGGGTTGTTTAGTCTGAGGAAGAGGAGGCTGAGGGGAGACCTCATCACTCTCTACAACTGCTNCCTTCCAACCCAAACCGTTCTGTGATAGATCAGAGCTTCCTTCCCCACCAAAGGGTCAGGAAACCCCAGCATTTTAGTTTTTGTCTGCAGCTCATTTGCTCACACTCTGCACTTCTGGTAGCTTCTTGAACTGGGGCAGGGAGGGACAGAAGGAAGAGCAGTCCCAGAGAGAGCTCAAAGGAAAAGGAAGAGCAGCAGCGAAGCTCAGCTGCAGGGAGGTTAAGGAGGTCTGCAGTGGATTAAGGAGGTCTGCAGTGGTCTGCAGTGGACAGTAAAATTTCAGCACAAAGAAGAAGGAATTATCAAGAAACCAAGGTTTGTGATCTGGCAGCCAGTGAGGTAAAAACTCCAAAGATTCAACAGTTAGATGGTAAACAATGCTCACTGTGATCAAGGAGAAAGAATTTGTTATAACATGATGACCCAGTACATTTCCTTTTAGAAATTTCTTCTTTAAAATAAAATTTAGTTGAAATATACACTCTAGCATGCACAGAATTACATCAAGAATACTCTTATTTTTACAGCAGTACATGGAAATGGTAGCTTGTGGTATCACAGAATCACAGAGTATCAGGGCTTGGAAGGGACCTTGAAAGATCATCTAGCCCAATCCCCCTGCCAGAGCAGGAACACCCAGATCAGATCACTCAGGAACGCATCCAGGCGAGTTTGGAATGTCTCCAGAGAAGGAGACTCCACAACCTCCCTGGGCAGCCCCTTCCAGTGTTCAGTCACCATAAAGAAGTTTTTTCTCATATTTAACTGGAATCTCCTCTGTTCCAGCTTGCACCCATTGCCCCTTGTCCTATCATTGGATGTCACTGAGAAGAACCTGGCTCCATCCTCCTGATACTCACTCACTACATATTTATAAACATTAATAAGGTCGTAATAATTAATAAGATGTTAAGCAGGTCTGGTTTATGTCTGCTGGTACCTGTAAGCTGACAATTTCATTTCACAGCCTGTCTCTTTTAACTTCCTCAACAGAAGCCTTACCAGTTCAAAACAATGTGTATACTAATAGCAAAATTCAAACAAAATTTCTAATATAGTCAGGAAACTGAACAGAAAAATGGACTTTGCTTTTCTAGACTCTTTTTCATCATGGCTTGCTCAGCTATGACTAAAGAGATTTTTCAGTCTTCTCTATCTGCATATTTAAAAATAGTTACTGCAGCTTTTTCTAAAAGGAAGAAGAAGAAGACTTTGGGGTTTAGAATTAGGTTTTCCAGTGAGGGAGGTGGGGGTAGAGGAAACTCGACTCAGTACAGTGGTTTGCAATGATTCAACTCATATTTTAATCCATTGCTCTGAAATTTGAATGAGTTCTGGCACTAGTCAGCTCATTTTACAACCAAACCTATTCTGCTCAAACTTTAAACATCCACATGTTTAAGTAGGACCAGTGACACTTTTCTTCCTGCAAGTCCTTACTGTTAAGGGATTGAGACAGAGTTGCACTAAGTGACAATTCAGCGAGCCAGGATTTCGTAGCCTGTGCTCCACCCCCCCACACCAGCATTGGTTTGGAAACATGCAGATGTTCAGCCATCTGGAAATGTTCAGCCACAGGACATGTGACGTGACAGCACCCGCTTCTCTGGGCGACGGGGAACAAACACTACAGGATAAGGCTCCTTTTCTGTATTTTCAGCTAACTTGATATCACATATGCAAACATACTACCTACAAAAAATATTTCTGAAAGACAGCCACGCACACAGAGACGCTGCATGGACCCAGGGGGATGTGATTAATGATAGCTGCCCAAACCAGAGAGATAAAAAATTAAATAGATTAATTAGAATGCAACTAAGTGGCAGCCACAGTTGTACAGCAAGTCAGAATGTGTCATGGCTTTTGTCAGATGAGGGTTTAGTTTTCATTTCTTATTAAAAAAAAAAAGAGGGGGTGGGGTGGGTGTTTTGGGTTTATGCTTGTTTGTTTGTTTGTTTAAATTCCCATTCTTTATTATTGATACTTGAGGAAGAAGATAAATCTTCCCTTTTATACCAAGTCTACGTTTTTAGTAGTTCCAACATGTTCATGTACTCAGCACAACATCTGAAATGCGTTCACAGCGCTACTGTAAGCATTTCTAGTTTAAGCACATCTTGTGAAAATACTTCTATTCTGCTACATCTAGACAAAACCTTTTATCAGGGACTCTCCAAGTCCATCTTAAGAAATAGCTTCACCATCTCTACTCTGGTTCTGTATCACTGTCTAACACAAACTGGATTTTGTAATCCAGTAGTATCACTTGCAGGCAGCCAGTACACATGCCAGACTATAGTCTGCACTATAAATATACTCATTTTGTAGAATACCACAGGAAAGCAATAAGAATGTGGATGGAAAAATTGTCCTTGGGCAAGAACTGCAATGTGAAGGGAGCTATGCCTGGGTATGAGAGTGGCAGTGGAGACACTGACAAAGATGCAACGGCAACACTGAAGAGAAAGGAGTAGAAGAAGCAGCGGGCAGGAAAGAAGAAGGAGGAGACAGGGTCAGAGAGGTCTGGATGCAGAGAAGTTATCAGCTCTCTACAGGCACATGCTTCAGAATTACAGCATTTGCCTGAAGTCTTGGGGAAAAAAGATCCACATCTCCACGTAGTTGGCAGAGTAAAGAGCTGGCCTTTACAGAAGACCAAAAGGCCAAAAAGAAAAGCTGCAAGTTTTTGTGAGAAGGGGAGGGATGTCACACATCAGATCACAAACTTGCTGGCTAAGCCAAACAGGGACGGCTCTATTTGGAAGAAGTGATGTCTGTATACACATTTGCAACATTTGGGGAGGGAGAAAGCAGGAAATAGTTGCAGTAACTACTGAATTTGGGATTCAATCACAAAATGCCTGGCATTCAGAATGTACTGAGAAACACATAAGCAGGCAGAGGTATCTGGTGTCAAAGAGGGAGCATACAGACAGGCATTGATAGCTGGAGGTGAGGAAAGAAACAGCAGATTGAAACATAAAGACAGAAATATAGGAAAAGATAGCCTTATCCAAAAGCTTTGCCTTCCACATAGGCTTCCCCAAACCCTTCCTCCTAACTTTACCCTGAAGCTTCTTGTTTCTAAATTTAACAGTGACTTTTGTGACTCTAGAGCTGCCTGTTTTGTCCAACAATAGCATCAGCTCTAATAAAAACTGTACCCTACCCAAAGCATTTGCCTCACTTATTTTTAATTCATCACATCATGCTACTACTACTATCTTCACTAGCCTCCTCCCTCTTCACACAGGTTCAATGTTTTCCTCCAAATCACAGGAAGCAAACAAGTGGTGGTATAATATAAGTCTAAATATTATATCTCCATTATCTCCAGATGGAGAAGGTTTTGAGTATAGTATTTTGGTTGCAGCAATAAAAGCAGTAATACTGTCAATGTTGCAAAGTATAACCAGACTTGCAGAATTGGCCATCCTGGAAATATCAGAATTTTACAAATGTGTTATTTTACTTTTACTCCAGAGTACTGGACTTTTTCACAAACAGAAAAGATGCAAGCAACATTTTCTGTAGCTAAGCAAAAAAAAAAAAAGAAAAAGACACAGAGGCTGTTTTCTAATTAAAATCTGATTTTTTACCAATGAATTCAATGGCTGTTGAATCAAAAAGAACTTCTATTTCATGAAAAGACCAACTTGTATACTGAGTCATAACATCTACCTGACGAAAGAACAACTGCTATTCTAAAAACAAAGTTTGGTTTTAGGTAGGTTAAAACTCCTTGGCTCGAAGTGAAATGAGTTTTGTGTACACTTTCTACACATCAAGAAATGAATGTCATTTATTGTGAAAGGTTTTTAAGAAACAAGCGACCCAATGGGAGTCTTACAGGGCTCAAGCTTGGGTTAAATAGCTAAGCAATTAACACCTGCAGTTACTTAACACTTGCCTCAGTCAAGAGGTTCTCCTTTTACAAATGCAGTTAAAGATGGCGTTTCCTGGCTGTTTATATAGTATGTGGACTCTTCACAGGTGACTGATATCTGTATAAAGGAAACCAATTGCCTTTGTTATACAGACAATGGCATTGCGTGATGAGACCTGACTTAAAATGTAAATGTTTTCTTTTAAAATTATATTTTTCCAAAACTTGCTAGAATTATTCCTACATTTGACATGTTACTTATGTACTTTAAATGAACTGTTCTATATTTAGAAAAACTGTTATAAACAGGCCTTACACCACAAAGAACTACGCTCTTGGACTGCTGCAGGAATTTGCCTTATGACTTTTTGGAATTATCTGTAGAAAATATTCTGGATCTTATTCTTCTGGGCTCCCCAGTCACATCAAACACAGAGACTACAATAGTTTAAAAGGAGTTTTTGATGAGTATCACTGCAGTAAATTTTATTGTCAACAGGTGAAAAATGTGTTTTCCTGCAGCAAGCAGGGAAATCTTTCCCATACTATTTGCAAGCATATAGAGAAAGCAAGCTTTTTTTTTTTTTTCTTTTTTTTTTAATGAAAAAGTAAACTAAAACTAGTTTCTATGATACCAAGCAACCTTCTAAACACTAGCTTTTGCAGTATTGGTGTGAAGTCTGCAGAAAAGCTGACTCTGCGCTGTTGCTGCCACTATCGTTTTTTGCAAGATGGCACAGGGATCTCCTGAGGCAGCTGGTAAGTTACAGACAGACAGGCAAAGGCCAAGACACACAAGCTGGAACACTGTTTCTCTGTATTGGGAATAACTTGCAGGGGCTAGGAAGCAGGGTCTGAGAGTATGGTGGGAACCCCGTTGACCAAGAAATGACCGACTATGTACCATGCTGGAGGAAGCAGGTCATAGGATTAAAAGCAAGGCCAGGGACCACACCAAGATTCCGTCAGTATGAATATCTTGGGGGAAAATGCCTGGAAAGAATGAGAATTCTCACATGACCCTGTCATAGATGTTGGATGCTCCTGAACAGAAAAAGAGAGGGTATGATCAAGTCGAATGGAAGGCCCTTCAGAGATGCAGCATTGCCAGCTGAGGAGTTGTGAGCTCAGGGCAGGCAGAGCTTGGTTCAGCAATTGCCCTCTCCTACTCCAGCCTCCAGCCTCCACACTGTTCTGACAACCCTTCTGAATTCACTGCCCTGAGCGGGACCTGCTGCTGGACTGGAGCAGGTACAGATAACCAAATATGTTGGGGCTATCTGGGTGAGGCAGCTAGGCAACACTTGACCTCACCTATATGGTGCCCCAAGGGATACTGGTGGTCAATGCATATTATTGCCCCTGTGTAGCCATGATGAATGAGTAGTTACTCGTAGAGAAAGTGGAGAAGATACATGCCTCCTTCCTCTAGTGGAAGGAGGCCTCAGTTTGAATAGACAAGATTGGCAGTCCCTACCCATTGCCATACCCCCTGGTGCCCCCGGACTCTGGACTTGTGTTTCTTAACCACTGTAGATGGACAGATGAGACAGGAAGGCATTGGGCTTTTGGTACAGGCAGTGTACAGGTATAGGCTTTATACAGGAGGGAATCACCTACAGGACTCTTACCGACCCCAGCAACGTTGCATGCACTAAGGTAGACCCAGTCATTCTTCCCTTAACAATGCAAATAATTTGCTGAAAGAAGCATTGAACTGATTAAGGGGCTGCTTGTGAGATTTTAAAAAGTAATTAATAACTGCTCCCTGAAAAAACAAGGGTAGAGGGGCTCTCAAACACATTAACCTTACAACAGTCCTGTTTGGTCTGTCCAGAAGCCTACTGGAGAATATCAGTTAGCAATAGACGTCAGAGCTTTGAATGACATAGCTGCTTCCTTAGCTGCTGCAGTTCCAGGTGTGCTGCAACTCTTGCATGAGCCAAAACTGCTACCGAGTGTGTTACAATGGATGTTGCAAACAGGTTCTTTTCAATCCCTCTGGCAGAAGCAAGACATCAATTGCCTTCGCCTGGAATGGAGTGCAATATATCTGGAACTGGCTGTTGCAAGGGATCATCTGCCACGGCATCATGCACAACACTTTAAAGCACTCCACTGGTGATGTACTGATTAGAGAAAAACCTCTCAGAACAGTACTAAGTACCTGGCAACAGGTAACCTTTACTTTTCCCAACTTGAATGGATTAGTCCATGTCCAGCAAATCAACAGTAAGAGGAAAACGGAGCTCCTCTGACTATAAAATGCCCCGGCATATGATAAGTTATATGGTGAAAATAAACAATAGAGTTTGTTTACTGATGGATCCTGTAAAATCACAGCAGGAAATGGGGCTCCAAGAAGCTGCCACCTGCAACGGGACAAGAGGCTGCCATCGGTTTGCAGAAGTAAGGGCCGTTGGAGTTGCCTTGGAACATGCTCAGGAGCACCAGTGGCCCTGAGTATATGTATTCACAGACCCCTGGGTCCAGAAAAGACTTAAAGATTGGAACTGTGATAACCAGCAGCAGTGAGGGAAACCGCTTTCAGCAGCAGAAGAATGGAAAGTAACACAACAGCTACTAGAAGAAACATCTACTTCAACACATGGTGTTAATAGACATATCTGAAATTCAAAGGCAATTTGAGAACCATAATAATGAGGCTGACGAGTTAGCTCAACTTGCCAGCACAGATTCAGGGTATGAGCACAAAGGAAAGCTATTTTTAGCCAGGTAGGTCCCTGAGACTTCAGCTCATACACTAGGGCAGAGAATGCAGCTCAGACTTATCTCAGGAAGCCATAGGGCGGGCAACTAAGCAGCATGAGATCTGTGGAATAATACGACACACATGGAAAGTATGAATGATGAACCAGTACATGTGATGGGAGAAAGAGAGGTTTGAAGAAGTCTGGCAAGTAGATCAGCCCCTTTCTTTTCAGCAACACCAGCAAGTTCTGTGTCCTCACAGCGGCAAAGCTAGAACTAGGCTGCTAGATGATTTTCTACTTGGAAAGAAAATGTAGGCAGCACCCTAGATGGAACAAACAGCGTATTTGTTGGCATTATGGAATGCAGCTTTGGCTAGACTCAGATAGCCGTAGTCATGTCAAAACCACAGCTGTCCAAGAATGAGGGGAAGATAGTAGAGCAGAGCGGGTGTACCAGATTCCCTCTAATCCTCAGGCATCTGGAAAGGTACAACGTACAACGGCTTACTTGAAGCTGCACTCCAGGAAAAGGGAATCTCACCTCTGTGAAGCTGGGGGAAGGAAGCTAGTTAACCTAAAAGTAAGAACTTGTCACAGCAGCCCTGCAGAAAGCCATATACCCCAAGTTCAGCTGCGTGACGAGATACCAGCCAGCCCTGGGGGTGCCAGAATTGAGACACCAGTTTGTGTCTATTCTCCTGCAGCAATCAAAATCCCTAAGGAAGGAGTCCTTATCACTCGAGGACCAGGAATTACCTGCTAGGTAGCTGCTGGAAAAGTGATAATGAAATCAAATATGTGCTGTTATATATGACAAGAAATTGCTTCATAAACTATGCCATGTATTTTGGAGACACAAGACATGTCTTTGAAGATAAGATGTATGTCCAAACAGTTCTTAGGTACATGTTGCTCAAGAATGTACGGAACACAAACTAGGCAGGGTTTCAACAGCAGGGGGTTGCAGGGTGCCCTGTCTGGGAAGAGGCCATGAACTGGCCTGTGCCGCTTACAGTCACAGAATCATAGAATCATTCAGGTTGGAAGAGACCCTTGGGATCACTGAGTCCAACCACCAGCCCTACTCTACGAAGTTCTCCCCTACACCATATTACCCAACACCACATCCAATTGCCTCTTCAACACAGTCAGGGATAGCAACTCAACCACCTCCCTGGACAGCCAAATCCAGTGACTGACCACTCTTTCTGTGAAGAATTCTTTCTTAATGTTCAGCCTAAACTTACCCTGTTGCAGCTTGCAGCCATTCCCTCTGTTCTATTGCTAATTACCTGTGAGAAGAGACCAGCACCAACCTCTCTACAATGTCCTTTCAAGCAGTTGTAGAGAGCGATGAGGCCTCCCCTTGCCTTCCTCTTCCTCAAACTAAACAGTCCCAGCTCCTTCAATTGCTCTTCATGAGATTTATGCTCCAGGCCCTTCACCAGTTTCATTGCCCTCCTCTGTACTCACTCCAGGACCTCAATATCTCTCTTGTGTTGAGGTGCCCAGAACTGGACTCAATACTCAAGGTGTGGCCTCACCAGTGCTGAGTACAGGGGAAAAGTCATGTCAGGTTGGCACTGACACTGATGGTGCGCATCAAACCTTCAATGGCCAGAGAAGCACAGAGTATTCCTACTCAAACACACACAAGAAAAAGCATCAGCCATCATGGACATGAGACACATGAGGAGACAGTCTGTCAAATCCACAGAGAGAGAGACTGCAGAGGAGACACATGGCTGGAGATGTGGCTCTGGGCAGGAAAGGTTCCGTGCTTAGAGGGTACAACCCTGAGGGATTGCAGCTATGACCCATCTACATCAGGGCAAGGACACCCCTGGGGACTGTAGCTGTGGACCACTCACATAGTGACCCTCACTTGCACATGCACGGTGAGAAGCAAAGGAGAGCAGAAGAAAATCGGCAGGAAGCAACGAGGAGGAGCAGAAAGAAGCTGTTAGGCTTCTTTCTAATCCTCCATTTCCTGCTGCTCTGCCCATCTGCATTGGAGGTTTGATTTTCTTTTTCTTGATTCCCAAGACAATTATTAGAAGTTAGTGTTAACTGACAGTAAGCTAATTTAAGTAAAAGTTCTCCACGAGACAGTTTTGCTCATAACATTCTCTCAAAGCACTTTTACTAGACTCCAAGGGGTAGGTTCCTGTGCCAGAGCATGGAGAAGCAGTTTGGCTAAAAGAAAAAGGCCTGCCCCTGGCAAGATGACCTTAACTGATGAAGATTACTATTATTATTGCATTACATTAATACAGCTGTCACCTGATGAGAAACAAGTTGATTGCAGTGAGAGGTTCAAGACAGCAAGAGTTAAAGCAGAGTCCTTTCTCAAGTGCAAGCGACCCCAGCATCACAGTAACATCAGGAAAACATTGAAATTGGTCTTGGCTGGATGGCAGTAGGCTGAGTCACGGAGAGCTCTTGCCAAGTGAAATCACTGTAACGAAGAAAGCTTAAGGATTGTTGCAGTGATGTCATTTTGATATAGCACTGCAGCGGCCATTTTATATAAATAACAACACGTTAAAAAACCACCTTACCCATTTCAAATTAGAGGAAACCGAAAGATGGAGAAACTTTTGCTGCACTTTTCAAGTTGGCACTGTCATTGTATGCACACTAGCACTGCTACTGAAATTGCACAACTGGAAGAAAGTTATGTGGTGGTTATTTGGGGGATTGCTGTTGGGTTTTTTTTGTTGTTGTTGTTGTTTTTGGTTTGTTTTTTTTTTTTTTTAATCAGATCTTAAAGGCAAACAACTCTAGAGCCCACAAAGCAGAGATAAGCCTCCAGGAGTCCCTGCACCATCTCCTTGGCCCAGCTGAAAGCTCCATCTACTGAAATACAGACAGGCTTATTTCACTGTCTTTCGTCCATCTGGTCTTTTTTCTCAATGCTGACTTGTCTCAACAAGAAGTCAGAGGCACACTCCTTCCCTTTGCTCGGAGCCCTGTAATTACAGCAGTCGTATGAATAAGGGATGTCCACTTGTAATTCACCTTAGGCTACTGATCTTACAGCACAGATACCTCAGCTTCCTCCGTGTGTTTTGCTCACCTCACAGTGGTTCACTATCACCAGTGTGTTTCAACCAACAAGCTCTACCTGTTGCTCTTGCAAAGGAGACTTAAAGCATGTATTTCTGAGTCCATAGTCAAGATCGTTAGTAAGAAGACAGCTTTTTATGCCTTGATTTCCACAACAGATAAGGGAAAGTTTTGAGTCTTTAGTCTGCGTGCAGCAGTTTTCTGCCATTCATCATGTATGGATGGTTTTGTTTAATTCTCCTCCTGCTGTGCTCTTCGCAGAAATTATACAGAAGATCTGCTGCTTAATACTTTTCTCTTTCTGCATTTTGAAAACCAGATGCCTACAATTAGACACTGGGATAACCTGGTGGCTTTGCAGATGTAAAATGGCTGAGCCGGTCTCACACCTCATAGCCAGCAAAAGCAGGTAGCCTCCTGCCCTCTCCTCCCCTGCACCCACCCCAGTTCCACTCTCAGATGCTTGGCCCTGCCACTCCCTCACGCTGGCTCTGACACCCATCAAACACTCTGCAGAGCAAACTCAATGCACCAGATTAGTCACTTGCTGACTTATATCAAGCTGAATCATCTCAGTGCAGGCCACGGTGGGCACTGGACCAAACACAGGAGGAGAGAAATGGAAAGATCCCACTCCTCAGCAGGGGCAAGCTGTCAGACTGCCCACACAAACCGATGATAGGGAAACTCCTATTTGCCCTTGCTCTGGATCCAATCCCACTGATATCTCAATTCCACCTTTGCCTGACTTGCAGAGTTCATACCCGGCAAATGACACAATATTCAAATACCAGTTTTGAGGTTAAAACTGCAAGTTCTTTTTTCTAAGCAAGCTCAAGTAATAAAGTCCACCCTTGCTTAATAACACATTCAAAGCCTCATAACATGCTGAATATTGTTTTAATACCAACAGCCTTCCTGTGTCTAAAATAGATGATTCTGTAAGAATTTCTCACTCCCAAGGCATAGACTTGTCTGCTTGTATCATGAAAGCAAGCAGTCCCAGTGAAAGAAACCAGTCACTGCCAAGCCATCACACAACAGGTGAATTGCTTATAAAGTCAGATTCTTAACTTTCTACAGCAGTTCTACAAATGCAGACTACAGACTGCTCACCAACAGTGAAATTAAAACTCCAGAAGTATGGAATTCAGGTGTTGCCTACATTTTAATTTAAGATTGCACCACCACAAATCTGAAATTCCCCGGGATGGCCCCACCCTCCCCAGGCTGACATTCTCAACAGTTCTCGAATTCTTACACTTTTTCTTTAAGGAAAAGGTGTCCAAACTAATTATAACCTAGTACTTGGTTCACATTATCGGTATTAACCAATGCTCAGACAAATTAACCAGCTTTTTAAGAGCAATCTGTTAAAAACGTAGCATCAATTCTTTTGAATTTGAAACAAAATCCCTGAAGGCAGTTTTTGTGCACCTTCCCTTTGGTAAAGCATACACCAGGCTCTCTTCACCTCCAGACTTCTTGGCAGCAAGTTTAGAAAAACATATTTTTTTAGTAACACCAAGCATCACTCCAAACTTCAGAACACTCCAAACATAACTTCAGAACAGCAAAGATCTGACTATCCACAACCACGAGAGAGGTACCTTGCAGAGGTAGAAGAGCAAGTTTTCCACATAAGCAGTAAAACGGTATCTCAGTGTTAGCGGCCTGAATCATCCATCGGTTTTAAAGGCAGTTACTGTAAAATTGTGCTGCTTTTTTTTTTTAAGAACTCAGCTCAGCTTTGCTAACCTTGCAGTTAAGGCCACAATAAGCCCACAGCAGAAGAACTGAATTCAAACTAGCTTGAGGCCAAACTGCTTATGAGGCATCCTACAGCCAGGATCTGCAGCTTCCAGCCAAAGCTAGGAATTAGGGTTTTTTACTTCTCTCTGACAACGAAGAGACAGATAAATTTAAGTTTTGAAGAAACTTTTACACGGCTTTTACAAAGTACCTGAAAGAAAAATAGCTAAACATANGGGGGGGGAGGGAAGAGAAAAGCTTCTCAGAACTAATGTATAAGAAGTGGCAAATAACAGTTTGCACTGCATATTCCAGTTTAGGATTCCTGGGAAAAACAAAACAAAACAAAACACAACCAAACCAAACCAAACCAAACAAAAAAACCCCACCTTAGTATTGGTAACTACCCAGCCCAAACTGGTTTCCCTATCCCAAATATCAATGTGCTGTTACTTACACACCGTTGGGATCAGGGTTCAGGAAAATCACACCTCACACTGAAGCCACAAGAAGCTTCTCAGAAAAAGCACTGGTGTGTTTTACACTGCAGTTTTGCCACAATAATAATTTAGATTTAAAAAAAAAAAAAAAAAAAACCCCCAAAAAAAAGGCTATCGTGTGACAGCAGACTTACTGGTGAGTAACTATCTGTTGCCCTGGAATTGCCATACCTCCGCTTTCTTGCCTAAAATGGAAACCGAGCTGCGGCGGAGCTCCCCGCCGCCCCGAACCCCCTCCCAGCCTTCCTCAGGGAACCCCCGCCCCGCACTCCCGGGCCCTGCCGGGGCCAGTGCCACGGATCCACCGGGGCCACTGAAAACAAGACAGGGTTTCCAGCGTGGGCGGAAAACTCGGGAATAGTTTTCCAGTTAGTCAAAAAAGACCTCAACAACCAAAACACCACAAAACGAAAAAAAAAGAGGCTGGAAGGGAGAGAGCCCCGTTCTCTGCCCCCGATAGCTGAAGGCAGCCGGCACCGGGACCCGCCCGGCTCCCTCCCGGGCTCCTCTCGCTGCCGGGATTGCTTCGCAGCCCTCGGTCCACCGCCCCGGGATGGAGAGCGGGGGGAGTCGTTTCTTCCCCAAGCCCGGCGGGGCAGCGTGGGGCAGCGGTAGGACCGCTCCCCGCCGCCAGCCCCTCCTCACCTCTGACAGGGATCAGGGCGGCGAGTAGCATCACCGAGGGAAGGAGCCTCCAGCGCTGCATGGCTGCCAGCTCGCTGACAGCCGCTCTCCGGCAACTCTACCGTCCGCAACACGTCCAGGCCGCCGCGCTGTCAGGCCGCCCCGCCCCGGGGCGCTCCTCTCGGGGACGGCCCCCGGCCTCGTAGGGCGGTGGCAATGAAAGGGAGGGGGGGAAGACGGAACCCGCCCGTCAGTAAGGCGGGCAGGGCGGCGGGGCAGCCACAGATCTCCTCAGGGCGCGGCTGTCGGGTGGCGGCCGTTACACGCCATTGCCGCGCCTTCGGGTAGGGCGGGCAGTGGCGGAGCCCTCGTTCCCCGACGGGCTGAGGCCGAGGAGACGGGGTTTGCCCTGTGGGCCGAGGGGCCGCCGAGCCCTCCAGGCTCTGGCAGGGCGTGGTGGCACCAGACCAAAGAACCCCGAAAAGAGCCTCCGTTTTCTGGGCGAACTGAGCTCCAGGGCTTAAACGCAGGCCGCAGTTGTTAGCAGCAGAAACGCAAGCTCCTGTACCACTGCCCCTCGCTTCACCCAGGCTCTCTTCCTGCTTTTCCTTGGGAATGGTTCCTCAGTGCAAAATGTGCCAGGGCACCTAATAATCTTGCCCAGAGCGAGCTTGCTTTTTTTCTCTGGTTGGATTGAAATCAGTGAAACGGCTTTGAGTTTTGTATTTGCAAGCAATGCTCAAAATAGGCCCATTGCTGACAGGTACGAACCTAAACTCGGTCCATGGTGGACTCTAGGCAGGAGGTGGTTTTTCCAGTCCTTAACATTTATGGAGTAGAGGTGGTTTTGGCAGGGATAGAGTTAATTTTCTTCACCGTGCCTAGTATGGGACTATATTTTGGCTTTGTGAAGGAAACAGTGTTGATAGCACAGG
The DNA here is from genome assembly GCA_013400555.1 of Jacana jacana. Classification (NCBI taxonomy): domain Eukaryota; kingdom Metazoa; phylum Chordata; class Aves; order Charadriiformes; family Jacanidae; genus Jacana; species Jacana jacana. Next base: position 265,414 of record VZTM01027862.1, on the reverse strand, counting down.
GAGGCTTTAGTTGTTGCTGAGCAGTGCTCATGCAGAGTCAAGCCCTTTTCTGTTCCTCCCATTGCCCCACCAGTGAGCAGGCTGGGGGTACGCAAGGAGTTGGGAGGGGATGCAACTGGGGCAGCTGACCCCAACTGACCAAAGGGATATGCCATGCCATATCACAGAATCACAGAATATCAGGGATTAGAAGGGACCTTGAAAGATCATCTAGTCCAAACCCCTGCCGGAGCAGGAACACCTAGATCAGGTCACACAGGAACACGTCCAGGCGGGTTATGATCTCATGCTCAGCATATAAAGATGGTGGAAAAAGGAGGAAGAGGTGTTTGCAGTTACGGTGTTTGTCTTCACAAGTAACTGTTAAGTGTGATAGGTCCTGGAGGTGGCTGAACACCTGCCTCCCCATGGGAAGCAGTGAATTAATTTGGTTTATGTTCCTTGTGGGTGTGGCTTTTGCTTTACTTATTAAACTGTCCTTATCTCAACCCATAAATTTTCTCACTTTCACCCTTCCACTTCTTTTCCCCATCACACTGGGGGAGAAGAGGAGGGCATGCAGCTCTGTGATTTTCAGTTGCTAGCTGAGGTTAAATCGTGGAATCATGGAATCATTTAGGTTGNCTCTGTACTCGCTCCAGCACTTCGATTTCTCTCTTGCGTTGAGGTGACCAGAACTGGACACAATACTCACCAGTGCTGAGTACAGGGGGACAATCACCTCCCTACTTCTGCTGGTCACACTATTCTTTATGCAAGCCAGGATGCCATTGGCCTTCTTGGCCACCTGGGCACACTGCTGGCTCATGTTCAGCCGCCCATTGACCAGCACCCCCAGGTCCTTTTCTGCCAGGCAGCTCTCCAGCCACACTGCCCCAAGCCTGTAGCACTGCATGGGGTTGTTGTGGCCCAAGTGCAGCACCTGGCACTTGGCCTCGTTGAAGCCCAAGCTATTAACACCGGCCCATCTATCCAGTCTATCCAAGTTCCTCTGCAGAGCTTCCCTGCCTTCATGCAGATCAACACACCCACCTAATTTAGTGTCATCTGCAAACTTACTGATGGTGCTCTCTATATCCTTGTCAGGATCATCAATAAAGATATTAAACAGGAATGACCCCAGTACTGAGCCCTGAGGAACACCACTTGTGACCGGCCTCCAGCTGGATTTAAATATGACTCATGACAGGAGTCAACATGACATTGTTGTTAGTGTTCTCCTTTTTTCTGAACTCCAAGCCTAGAAGGCAAGATTGAACATATGCACCTGCATTGTGTAATCCACCAGTATGGCTCTGCTCATTAATGCTATGTGTACAACACAGACGTTATTAGTGTTGCTGATGTACTTTCACCGTATTTGTAGCTGTTGTTAAGCACCATCTAAGAAGTTGCTCTTGACAAAAAGAACAAGAATTGGTACTCCTCACAATAAATCAGTAAATAGTCTCTACTTAATAACATTGTACCGAGCCACCCAAGCCACTTTTTTTTCTTTTTTTCTTTTTTTTTTTTTTTTTTTTTTTTTTTTGTCTTTCATCCCAGAGTTGCAGAACTAACAGAAAAGCCTAGTTATGTTCTGGAATTACCATGTAGCTTCCTGTTTCCAAAATTAGTCTTTGTCAAAGTTGCCGCCTTCAGATGAGGTAAATGCAACCTCCTGTTAGAACAGATATGAGATAACTACACTTTGCAATAGAGCTAGTTGTTTCCAGTTGTTTCAGTCCTTAAGGCAGGGGCACAGTTTGCTGGCACTAGCCACTTTATGCCTAATAAATTTTCCAGATTTATGAATACCGGCTAATTTTTTTTTCAGTCTGACAAATCTTTTGATCTGAAGGTTTCACTGACATCTTGTGAAAACGAGTTTTGTTATTTTTGGTTACCAGCTCTTCTATGTGTGGAACGTTTCATTAGAAAACCCCAAGGCTTTGTCATTTCACATGTAAAGCCAACTCATCTGTAAAGATAAAAATTATTTCGTAATAGGGCTGGTTTTCTGCTTGGGTTTGTAATATGCATAATCCGAGACCCACTTCTTCTGATAGCACCTATATTTGTCCCACTCAACCTGCAATGGTTTTCCTAACAGGTCTTTCACTCCATCGATGTCCTGCCCATAGCTGCTATCAGGAAGCTTCTGCAAACAGCTTGGGTATTCGCCTGATCTGAAGATACTTCAGAAGGAGAGGAGGTTACTGTAGGATTTATTTCTAACAAACAGCATTTTTTAAAAGACATGCCTGCTTTATGGCTTGGCTGGAAGAGAAATTTGACTTGCACGGGAAGGTTGGAAGTTGTAAAGCCAGGTGAAACCGTTCAAACTGAACACAGTGATGCGAGCAGCTAAAGAGCTGCCTGTGAGCTATGAAGATAAATGCTCCTTTCTTCTCAGTTTCCTCCAATTCCTCTTCTGAAGTAAGGTGCTTGTAGCTCTTTTCCTGCCTCAGCTATAACTTTTTTGCACTTTTTACCTATGAGCTCTCAACCTTGCCAGAAACAGTATACCTCTCTGGATGTTCAAAGAAGCAAAGGAAAGACAAATAGGTCTTTATTTTCTAAAAGCAAAGTCTTCATGGAGCAGTTAAAAGCTTACTGCTCTGTCCTCTAAGGATTCCTTTTGGAAGAAGAGGGTCACAGCTATTGCCAGTGGATGGTGAAGCAGACAGCCGAAGACAGCACCAGGGGAAAAAGAAAGGTGGGTGGTATAGGCAGTGGTTAAAAAGTTAATCTTTGAAGCACACAAGCCGTTGGCTACTGTTACAAAGTTGGTATGAGCATGAAAATAACCCTGGAAATTATGTTACCTTTTAATGCTTTTTACTATGCACCAGAACATGGCAATACTCTGCGATGACTCTTTTTATTTCAAGTGTAATATTTCTGGCACCAAGAACACTTGTGTAAAAGGAGTATGTTTATATGTGTTGATGTTGCAGTTGTGGCCTCATCTCAACAGCATGTGTTGGAAGGGTATTTACCAGGAGCATCTCTGACTTTTTAAAATCAATTGGAAATCAAACACTGAAGAGCCGGCTTTCAGTGCTGGTTTCTCTCATGGCATCTGCTGAAGCATGGGTTCTGATCTTTATGCTTCTTCTTGCTGTGAGGATACAAAGGTTCAAAATTATGTTCATTTTTAAATAAATATCAAATGTGTGAAACTTATTTTCTCCCAGTGTTTTCATACTTGAACTGTGAGAAGAAGAGGCTAACTCCACCAGCAAACTTTCCTGTAAATAAGCGTAATATTTTAGCAGCCAGTTGAAGTTTTAGGGCCATAAGTAAACTGATGGGGTATAGTCAGCCAATACAACCGTGATTAGTGTTTTTTAAAAGGATGAAGTATAAAGCATGTATTATAAATATGGTTAACACCTATTTGATCTTTGGTTAAAGATTATAAAACTGCATCATGGGTTTTTTTGTCTCCTTTGGTGTTTTGGTTTGTTTTTTTTTTTGTGTTGTTGTTTTGTTTGTAAAGAAGTAGGTGTAATATTTCCAGTTCTAAGTGTGTGTTCAAAATGAGCCACAGTCCAAAAAGACTCCAGAATCTGCTGCACAGCCTCTGCTGTCCCCTGTTGTGTGCTATGTTCTGATTCTTTCTGGTTTTCAGGACAGGAGAGACATTAGTAAGCTACAGCGTAATGGTTTCTTCCTAAGGAAACAGATTCCTCTACAACCACCCTCCTCAATAACAAAGACTGTTTTGGGAAAGGAGTTTCTGTGGGGGCTGTGCAACAGCCAACAACCTCTGCAAGGGCCAATTATCTGGTCTCAGTCACCCTCAACTTGTGCTTTGGCAAATGCCCTTCTCTGTTGGTACCATTTGTTCTCTTCCAATAGCAGCAATTATTGCAGTATGCCTACATGGCTTAAAGCACTAGCTTGGATAGGAAGGCACCAAAGCCCAGGGAAACTGGGAGCCCATCTCTTTTGAAGCTCATCCCATTTCTGCTACTGTAGAGATTTCTCCTACTGTAACTATTAGCCAGATATTGTTTCCTTTTCAGATGCCCTCCACATAGCCTTATACTTTGTTTTGTTGGTTTTTATCTTCCAGTAACATCTATTCATACTTTGACTACACTTCCAGTAGGCTACCCAAAGAACTTTCTATGTCTGAAGTTTGTTATGGTTTTTTTCATAACAGTTGATAAAGAGAAATATGATTTTAGAGATCATTGTTCTGCATATTACTCCATTTTTGAAGACCTGTTCGGTGAAAAGATGTAGCTGTATATAATAAGACATGGGTGCCACTCAAAGTTTAGTACCATAATAAAGTATGCAGCTTATTTCTCTTATAAGATTTTTTTTTTTTTTTAGCATTATTCTGTTTATCAGACCCAGAGGGATATTTTGTTTCCTGCATAACCCCTTTCAAGCAAATACAGCCCTGTGCAATATGTTCTTCTTTGGTTAGATGGAGGCTCAGCTATGCTTTTTTGCATACATTAGTAGAACACAGGAAGACTGTCAACCAGGTTTGTGGTACTGATACACAGGCTATTTAAATACACTAAGCTTATTATCTATCACTGTAGATACTCATCGCTAATTCTTTTCTGAGTATCTTTTCTTAACCAATACATAGGTCTCGAGGAACTAACTTTCCTACAGTTTCCTGAGCAACCTCTTCTTTACCGTTTCTCTCCCCTTCTCTCAGGAGTTTTCATATTTAATACTTAAGGGTTACATACTGCAACCCTCTTCCCATAAAGCCAATTTAATTGTCTTCCGAAGTAGCTCACATGAGTAGAATTGGAACAAGTAGCTTTTATTAGAATCAGGTGTTAAGTAGCTAACTACCCATCATCTAGGGTATTGAATTACTTATACATATACACTGGCCTTTATAAGAAGTTTTATTATTCCTCTGAAATATCTAGGGATGTCAGAGTAAGCAGGATACAAAGAGGTCTTTTTTATTGGAATTAATTCTGTGGTATTTTTATGCTAAGGATACCAAATTCGGGAGGGTTAATTATTATTTTATATTTTTATGGATTTCTCTTGGGTTGGAACAGATATATTTTTATTACAGTACCTGCAGTGTGTTAAAAATTCTATTATTTATTATTGTTTCTATTAATCTTCTTCAATTAAAGACTTTTTTTTCTTTAATTCCTGTTTCATAGACTGTAGTATCCTCACTGAATTTTAGCAAGTTGAGGTTTCTGCTGTCAAAAAAAGCCATATATGTCTTCATAATAGTATGGGCTGGAAATATGTAGTTAGTATAAATACCGAAAGCACTCTGGTTGTAGCAGTATAAGGTATACATCTGTACACAGGCTTATCAATTATAGTGAAAAGCTTTTTTTAAAGATAAAACCTTGTAAGGTATGCTATGGTGTAGATGAATCCAATGAAAAGGAAAGCAGGTCTGCTGATAGGAGCTCTTGATTCCACTAGTAATATATCAGTTTTATACTGTATAAGTCTGTCTTTGTAATTTAACTGCTGACATTCAGGTTTCATGGTTTGCTACATATCTTTTGAAACCTGTTTCTCCCATATCCACTTTACGCCAAGAAACTTTGTTTTGAATAGTTTAAATCACTTCTACTTCAATGTAAATATTTGACTTACTG
>VZTM01027862.1:214561-259788 GCA_013400555.1 Jacana jacana | reverse complement strand
CTGAAATACCTTTCTGCTGTTGCTGGCAAAGTGACATTTTCAGTAATGAAATGTTTGTTCCTTTTGAAAAAAGTGTGATGTCCATTTTTTTCCTTTTTTTCTTCTAAAATATTCTTAAAATAATCCAATTTTAAGATGATAACATAGTGCCAGTTTTGTACATTCTTTTCCCTGTTGTTGAATTTTTTCTGTCTCTTCTCTTCAGAAAGGAAGAAAGGAGAAAATTGACTAAAGCAATTCCTAAACAGATAAGTGCCACATTCAGTTTATATTTTTTGATTGAGACATCCTTCTGAGTCTAAATGAATGTGGTTTTGGCAGTCCTGACATGTACTAAAGGTGCTTTATCCTATAAAAGAGGAGCATAGGAATATATGTTTTATTTGTTCAGATGTGAACGTTAATATTTTTGTTGCTGTTTGTATTTTCTCCTAGAAGGAAAAATAGGTCACTTTCATGGGTGGTTACATTTATAAGGAGTAAACCAAAGTTGGAATACCTTCATTTGTAGCCACAGCATGGTGTTTGTGTTACTACCAGTACCGACATTGTCTAGACAGTGAAAGAAGGCAGAGGTTCCCCAGTTCTTTAAAATCTCCCTTTCAAGTGTAAATGTGCAGGCCACATTGTTTCAGAATCAAGTTTCCCTAAAACTTCTTTTCTATAAAAGTTGGGGGAAGCAGTTGAACATGTCACTGCATGTGTTCCTTTCCTTGCCTTGGGAATGCCGCCCTGGGTAAATAGGGCTTGCTGGGGTTTGCTTGCCTGCACACCCTCTGATCCATTCATCAAAAGCCTCCTGCAGCATGGGCCAGAAAGCCACCAGCACCAGAGACATCAGTTGGACCAGTTGCCTTGAGGGACAATCAGTTTGATAAAGAACTGCATGATCTTTAAGATGACAAGGATTCAGGAATTTTGTTGGTTGTACAAAGAGAGAACCCTGGGTTATGTGCTGTGCTGAGGGCCCTGGTTATAAACAACTGATTTAGACTGGGGTAGAAAGCTAAAGTTTAATGAGAGCTAATTATTCTCCCATAGATTATTGTCTTCTATATTTCCACCTCCCTTACATAGTACGGGTTATGTGACTACCCATACTGTTTCATAAACACAGTAAGGGTGTAGCTGGATTCTTGAAAGAGGCCAGCAGATCTGACAAACATGGCAAGAATTTAGCAGCCTTTTGTGAAGGCATTTTGTTCCTAATGATTTTTGTGTATGCATGCTAGATGCATCACATCAGGGCAAAATCTTTTGAGCTTCACTGATAAAACAAAAACATCTCTGTATTTCTCACTTAGGTCTCTGTATAAGAATCCTCCAGTAAGATGCTATGGCAAATGCTGTTGGCACCTTCAGCCATCTACAGTCTAAGAGAAGCATGAGCTATTTCAGTCGTGTTGCAGAATAAAGAAGCAGCTGCTTCAGCATGTTATGAAGTACACTGTTGATGCACTTGGCATTAAAGGGGGCCTTCAGGAAAGATGAGGAGGGACTCTTTTATCAGGGGGCGTAATGATAGGACAAGGGGTAGTCTAGTGGAAACTGATCTAATGGAAGGTGTCCCTGCCCATGGCGGACAGGTTGGAACTAGGTGGTCTTTAAGGTCCCTTCCAGCTCACACCATTCTGCGATTCAACAGTTCTACAATTAAGGCTTTTAAAATTGTACTTCAAGTTCAGTCACAGTTTGAAAGACAGTGGCTCTGTCTTTGCATAGCCTGGCTATGGACTCAAGGGCCCAAAGAAGCTCAATTCACGAAGTCATTTGTGTGGACAGAAATACTCTTCATAAGATGCCTGTGCACCATGACAGGTAGACACATTGTTCTTGAAAAGACAGAGCTGTATAAGGGAATGCCAAACCCATGGCAGCAGAAAACTTGCATTATCTTAAATATGGGAATACCCAGAATCAATATCCTTTCACACAAAGGAAAACTAAATGCACTGCTCATCATGCATAGTCTTAGGAACAAAGGAATCCAAATATGCAAATGCCTCCCTACTGCGTGGGTACTTAAAAAGTGCAGGAAACAATTGTTCTTATTGCCCTTTGAAAACTTCAAAATTCTTCTTTAAAGAATAATTCCCAGCAAATTCTTATTTCCAGCAAAATTCCAGGATGAATTTCCTGCTTTAGGATCTTTATTGTGGTTTATCTCATCATCTGTTTAGGAGCAGATGACAGTCTGTGGCTTTGTGCTCAGTGATGCCGATCAGCCAGCTCACAAGGCCTCAGCCCCTAGAGCTTTTTTCGGATCATGACACAGAAATGTGTGGCTGTCCTCACGCACTTTGCTGGTGAAGTACGTTGATTTCCCGAGTTTTGTTGCCAAATGATACCTGTTAGTATCCTTTCCCTTGCAATGGCAGAGAGAAGGGTGTAACGGTGGGGAAGACTAGATATTTGTCTGAGTGGAAAAAACCCAGAAGTTGAGGATTTGCTGATAGTGATGCCTTGGTCCAGCTGAGAAGAAACAAAAAGCAGTTTAAATTATTCAGTGGTTCAATTTACAGTGAGCAATAATGTATTTTGTAAATTAATCAGTTGATTCATATTTGGCTTTCTTTTTTTTTGAAACTGGTGATTTAAAGTTGGTTGAAGGGCAGGAGTAATATTGTAGGTTGTTTTTGTTCCATACTACAGGAGGAGATAACTTTTCATCCAATTCTCTATTAATTATTTGCTTCCTTTCCTCTTTTGCTTTTCTCCCTTCACAGAAAGTAAAAAGCACATATTCCAGAAAGGCACTTAGTAAGCTTAAATAATTCAAGTCCTCTTTTATTGTTTCCTTAAAGGACATCTTATGAATAAAAATTTGCTTATTTATATGTGATTTTGTTGCTAATGTTGGGATCTGCGGGCAGATGTACACTGTAATTCTGAACAAGAACATTGACAACATTGCATTCTTCTAATATTTTTTTCTTATTATCTAAAGGGAAAAAGAGAGAAGTGCAGCTTACTAAAGTAAATTTATGACGGTCCTGACTATCAATTTTTTCTACTGCATTGCAAATTTTAGGAGAGAAAAAAAAAAAAAAAGCCAACCAGAAAAGAAACCCAAGACGAAGTAGCATGTATGTGAAATACAAACCACACAGCTGGAACACCCCCTTTTCCTGTCTGTGTAGTTTAGGAAGAGTCGTTAAGTCAAACAATACAGCATTTTCCACTTGAGCACATAAAATTTGAGTTCATAAAACGAGCTAGCATAACTCTACCTGCCTTGGGAACACTAGCTGTGAATAACTTCTCCATAGAATTTAAGAAATGTGGAAAGCAAGCATCACTTAAGAAAAATAGCTCCTGCATTTGTCATCCCCACATCCATTTTTCTGACTCATTTATTTTTACACTGCTATTTTCCTAAGTGCCCAGAGTGCTATCAGAAATCTTAAACAAATGAGAGCAAATCCTCCTGCCTTTTTTCGGCAGGAGTGGAGTGGGGAATTGGAATGAGGTCTCACTGGTCCTGATAGGGACAAATATTCCCACATGGGACTTGTTACCAGGTGCAAAAACTGAAAGCTATTACTTCTTTCTTTTCCTTGCTTCACCTTTTTCCCAGCCATTTTGTCGTGTGCGTATATGTGTGTATATATAGAGATATGTATATATATTGCGTTGCCTTGTCTTCTTCTTCTGCATCTGGTTAATTGGAAAAGTCCTTTAAGCTTGCCCTTGTTGTCTGCTGAGAGCTCTAGACAGGAGCCAGCAAAGGAATTCACCAAGCCCTTAGTTTCAAGCACCCCCAACTATGACTAGTACTGTGGAGTCAGGGAGGAGACCACATTGAGATCGGGCTAGTGTGAGGGCTGTTCCCCCACACCCTTGTCATGTAAAATCTGAAACTTTATGCTTGCTCAAACTTAAAAGAAGCTAAAACTACATAGTGATATCAGATGTGGAGGAGGGGTCAAAAGCACAAATGTGTATTGGTGAGGTCTTGCAGTTTGCATTGTGCTGTCTCTGTGCTGACTGCACTGTATCTCGTTTCTTGTGCAAAACCAGGCCAAGCTGTAATGGTTAAGATGGTGTGCTATGCCTCAGTCTCCGCTGTGTTGAGTGCAGTGACAGACTTCAGTATTTTAAAAACAGCTCAGAAATTGGAACTTACTGTGTTGTTCATGTCATATCTCAGAAGAGAGGTAGAGTTTATGTATCTGCCCAGGGCATTTCTACCACAATTATATATTTTACTATAGGTGGTCCCCAGTTCTAGCTGACACCTCCTGATAAATATGCAAGGGAGAATCCTTTTAAATGTACAAAATACTGCAGAAATTTATAATTTCTTTCACCTTGCTCATTAGTAAGAACTAACTGCATGTACACTTCCATGCTTTGACTGAAAAATATACAGTTGCACCTCAGTTCCATCCCTGCAGACGCATCTTGCTAGCAGTTTCCTATAGGAGACTGTCGTGTAATGGGACACTAGGGACGGCTGTGGCCCATAGTTTAGATGAACTTTAGCAGTGAAATAGAGAAAGGTGCACTTAGCCTCTCTCTGTGAATATTGTGTGAGGGAGTCTGCCTACAGGGAATGAGCTTATAATAATAGTAGCCAAGTCGTACAGCACCACTGGCTTTATATTAGGGTACAGAATACGCAAAATGATTTTTTGTTTGTGTAAAGCTTCAAAAGAGGACTTTCCACATTTTGAACAAAGACAGTGATGGTTTAGTGATGCAAACAGGGAGCTTAGTAGTTGAGATTTCAGTTTCTATTCCTGTTTTGTTATCTTGAAAATATCAGGCTCTCTTCCTCTTGTTTCTTTCCGTAGCTCTACAAGTGGACTGACACCATTGAAACCTTCCAAACTTAGCTCTAATTATTTTTAACAAGCTAAAATTTACCAGGTGCAAGCAGCCAATACAAATGTAGTCAATGAGTTGAGTGGACCACAGGTGACATAAAAGTAATTTCCATCTTCCTGGATACAGAACCAGGAAGACTACTGGTTTAGGAAGACTGTTTCATCCTTCAGAGCTGAAGCCAGCACAGCTGGAAAACTGACCAAAACTTTATTAAAACGTCTTTGCTGAGGTTGTGCAGTTAGCAGGAGCGTGCAGCACACTGAGTCTCGGCTGTGTCTTGTTACATTAGGTGCTGGGGGGATTGGGTGGCACAAAATTGACACCACCAGAAAAAGCAGATGTTTACATGTTTTTTCTCTGACATAGCAACAACAACAACCTATTGATTTCCAGAGGTTTAACTTTGTGCAAAAGAGACATCAAGTTTCTTCCACTCTCTACCAGCCCAGCTGCTCTCTCAATGGTTTCTTAGCCTCTTACTTTTCTTTGCTGCTGAAGACAGCACTGAGAAGGTAGAAGAAACTCTTCCTTACTGTCTTAAGCACAGCTGGAAATGTTTTGAAACACCTTCAAAATCACAGTATTTTTCTCTACTGCCTTAACTACTCACCAGCCTTAGTGTTCACATCCTAAAGTTGGCTTGAGAAGGAAAATCAAGCTTTGCTTATCTATACTGGTAATATAATAAACTTTGCTTATCCAGTAATGAATTTTGTGCTTCAGAAGTAATGCTGGGCAGGAGAGGATGCATGAGGAGGGTGAAGCATTGGACAAACATGCATCAGACTTAACAAGTTCTGTTCTGGCCCAGTGCTTTTCACAGTGAACTTCTAAAACTCGACACAATGGGTTTTAAAGAAACCATCAGCTCAGCACACCAGTTCTACTGTTTTATTGTCCTCACTTGGCAATAGCTGAATGTCATGTTTGTGCTGTTCTTGCACATGCCCCTTCATCTTTATTTACAAATAATAAATTATATAACTTCTTTTTAACTTTTTATACAACTCTTGAAGATAGTAGCATGTCTTGCAGTATGTCATACATACAAATATAAAAAGTGAAACTTATACACACAACTAATTTGGGAATCATCATAGAATCAGGCTGGAAGGGACCTCTAGGGCCATCTAGTCTGACCTCCCCACAGTCAGCAGGGACACCCCCAACCAGACCAGGTTGCCCAGGGCCTCGTCCAGCCTCACCTTGAATATCTCCAGGGAGGGGGCCTCAACCACCTCCCTGGACAACCTGTTCCAGTGGTCCACCACCATCAGAGTAAAGGACCTAGTCCTACTATCTGATCTAAATCTGCTCTTCTCCATCTTGAAGCCACTGCCCCTCATCCTGTCACTGCAGGCCTTTGTAAACAGACCCTCCCCAGCCTTCCTGTAGGCCCCCTTATGTATAAAGTCAGTTATTCAGCTAATACCACTTAAGACCAGAAAACTACAAGTTTAAGTTTAAATTCTTGTTCAATTATTCTAGTTTATCCCATGAGAAGGTAAAAAGCAACACTTGATCACTTGGTCAAATCTCAGTCATCTGGCTTGTGGACCCTCGATTTACTCAGCAGCATTAATTTTGGGTGGAGCTATTTAAGAGCTCAGAAACATTCCTTGGTAGAGAGTGGAAGAAAATCATTAACTCTACATTTTCACAAGTATGTTCTTTCAGAAGCTGAAGTAGAACCCTTTTTTTTTTTTTTTTTCTTTTTTTTTTGTTAGCAAAGAGGCAGCAGATGCATTTTTCTGTGGCTATGCATGCGTAACTGATTACGTCTTTGAGTCTGTTTTCAGGCAAAAAAAGTCAATAATCTGTGTTGCCATCCTCATACACTATTTAGGCAATGTTTCAGAAATGCCTGCTCTTGGTGAAGTCAAGAGGAGTAGAAGTGAACTGAAACCTTATCTCCTTCAAACTCTATAGGAGAGGTTGCCATTATTTTTTCATCAAAAGGAGCTTTCTGCTAAGAAAATCCCAGCATAACGTATTTCCCAAGTGTGATCGCTGTTCTCCTCATCCAACAAGCAAACGTTAGATGCTAGACTTAGTTACTTACTTTGTTAAAGTACAGCTCTCTAGCCTGTGCGTTGAAAACCAAACCACCAAGGCCTGCTCCATTATTTCCATTTCTTTGCAAAGACTGAAAAAAGAGGAACAGGATCCACAGTGGGCACCAGTACACAGGCAGGATCTCTGGGAGGGTGTAACCCATGCCACCTAGAGACACTACCCAACTGCAACTCTGTAGCTCACGTTAAGGGATTTCCTGCTCGAGATTTTTCAGCTGATTTCAGCTGCAGCAGTATGTGGTAAAAGTCTCATGTTGGGCACATGCACTGTGCCAAAGAGAACTCACACACAAGTTGAAACTTTATACAAAGCAAATTCTCCACCCTCAGATAAAGGAAACTGTCAGCAAAGCATGCAGAACAAAGAAGCCTATGACTCATGAAACAGACTAGTGGGGTTTTACTAGCATGCCTAGTTTGAGTTGTGTATAAAGGACAAAAGATATGTCAGATCATCCCTAGTGAATGAAGCAAATGTTGCATTCAGCTATGGTTATGCTTGCCGTTCATATTTGGAAGCTGATTTTGGTTGGAATTTATCATATCTGTTGTTTCTCTTCATAAAATCATTTTTGGCATAGCCAGTAACTGTGGGCCAAAAAGAAGGCATGCACATATACAAAAGCCGTGGGTTGTATTTTAATAGGGATCCCTACTGCTTATCATTGATGGTTTATGTAATTGTCTGGAAAAGGTCAGCATAGTTTGTGCTGTGAACAACTGAAGCTGAATTTTTATTTTTTGTTTTGCACTGGACTTGCAATCTTTTGACTTAATGCAGTATAAAAAAGAAACTGTAGAAAAAAATACAAGGCTATTCCAGCCTCAAGCCATTGCACCTTTGTTCTTAAATTGTTGTGAACCTCACTAACAAAACTAGTCCTAAATAACAGTTGGTTACAAAATATTTGGTGTAAAGAAAAAAAAAAAAAGTCAGATTTTTAGCTCTAAGGCAAGTCTCATAATGCTTGTTTGGTTTGTTTCTGTATCTCTCATAAATTCTGTGCTAGAATATCTATAATTCTGATTTTGCTTTCTCTAGCACATATGCAAACAATCATCTTCATTGTGGCTTTATATGTTGATTGTAATTCTCTAATTACTTCTATAAGCTTAACATAGAATTTAAAGTATTTGCTTTTTTTTTAACATGCAGTTGTTCAAAGCAGCTGTCCGGTTGCTTAAATATAACTCAGGGGAGGATAAGGCTGAGGGAGGGTTCCTGCTGTTGGCTGAGTGAGGTTGGCCTCTCCTGTCATGAGGAAGATCTTTAAGAAAAATTAAATGCCGGCTTTTATTTTAAAGAACATGCTGGAAGAAGGCTCTGAAAGAGATTTGAGCATGGCACTTAGTCCTTGAGAGACTGGGAAAGGAAGCCAGCCCTTGTGTTGGATTGAGAAGGAATTCTGATAGCTCACCTGCAAAGCCAAGGCAAACTTGTGTTTGCTTGAGAAATGGGGACCCAGTAGTGGCCACTGGCACTGAAGCTATGGTGTGGATCTGCAACCTGAGCAAATGGAGAGCAATGGCAACAGGACTGAAACCGGTCAAGAAGATGGCAGTGGCAGAGGTGTCCACCCTTAAGGTTCTTCAGCACTTTCCTCCCTTACTGTTTAATATGTAATAGATTAAATGTAAGGGCTTTTGTCCCAGCATTCCTGGGAAAAGCAGTATTAATTTCTCAAGTTCAAATTACATTGTCACCCCTCAAAAGAACATCTTGTTAGTCTTGCTGCCTGTGTTTGGGAAAGCAGAGATATACAGCGATATGCACAACAGAAGCATAACTGAATTGTTATGAAAATATGCACTTCTTGATAAGCAATGGGAGCAAATCCCTAAGCCCACTTTACCTGTAGAAGTTTTTTCTGAAACATAAAAAAATTCCCATCAAATCTGCCAAGCTGTGTTTCTACCAGAGGAGCCTGGGAGGGATCCCCACCCCTTGGCTTCAGATGTACCATTCACCACCATCCCAGTATTCAGTCAGGTGAAGACGCAGATACACATCTCTCCTGGAAAGTTAGTCATGGGAGGGAGTTGCAGGTCCTATAATCAAGGTGACTGGGAATCAAGATGTGCTGTGGTCCTACTGTGGAGTATGTTTGTAATTTGAGGTAAACATAGTCACAGACACTCAAAAATCAAAGGCATGGTTGTAATGAGTCTATCTACACAAGTAAGGAGAAAATAGTATGTAGGAGGGTTGCTTTGTCATTGCAGAGGCAGCCATAAAGATTGCCTTTTGACACACCTGATGTCACTTTCATAAAATATTCAAAGCAGCATGTGAACAGGGAGCTGTAACCAAAGCGAGAGGCAGCACTCTGTCAGTGAAGGATACGGGCCAGATTTACTCAGAGAAGCAGCAACTGTCCCATCAGAATTAATGCAGAAGTGAAGTCTTTGTTTCAGTTGAATCTCTGTATTTATTTGGGGTTTATTTCCTCTCTGAAACCTTGTTTTGCCCCAGATTGGATACAATAAAATAGGTTAATTACTCATATTTTAATTGCATTTCACAATGATTATGGCTTCCTGGGAACAAGGGCACCTGTATGTACATTAGTTTCACTTAGAGAGTATGAGCCTTTTAATAGGGCAAGTAATTGTACTTTCCCTTTACCTCCTCTGAGGTTTGTCTTATAATTATCAGACATCTGGGTGTTTATGGCTATAGTGGTGCAAAGGCCGAATAAAAGCCTGTTAACACCACCTGCTGCACTTGTGAGGAGGAATATCCCTCAGCAGATGTTAGTCAGGACCGTTGTAGATAACACAAAATTGTTGAGATACTCACACACCTGGCAGAGGTGCTGCTTCTCCTACCAAAGCCAGAACATGCAGGAAAGCATAGAAAGGCAAAACTTTAGTGTTTACAAGAGAGTGGAGTCCAGAGTTTGTCCTAGCAGGAAAGTTTCCTCGGTAAAGGCGGGAAAAAACACATGGCTCTTGACTGAGGCTGCGGTTAAGGTTAGAAGATGGGCTCCTGTGGTCCTTTAGTGCTAGGGATGGTCATGAGTGAAATGCAATGGGTGCTGCAGGGTAGGTCGTTAAGTGCTACTGGTGATGTCTTTGTGTTGCCTTCTGAGCTTGTCTGCTTGTTCTCAATAAGTTTTTGTCCCAGTGGGAAAGCCAGAAGGAAATACAGCCACAGGATTTGATTCTCCCTGTATAAGGGAACAAGGCTGGACTCTGCATAAGAAATAGGGAGGGTCTGAAATTAGTCATGACACAAAGTAGCTTTTGTACAATATACCCAGCTCATCTGTCTGTGACTGCTGTCCTAAAACGGCCTGCTGGAGAGCAAATGCTGACTTTTGTCAGATGCTAAATACGAAAAATCAACATGTCAGAAAAATCACCCTCTGGAAGTTAGTGAGGGTATGGCAAGATAAAATATCAGAAAGAGGCAGTCTTGTTCAAGTCAAACTGGAAGTAATGCAAGGGTGTGAGTGGCAAGTGTTAGTCACTGGTATTTTCTGTGTTCCTGTGACAACGCCCTGGCAGATCCTGACTGCGTGCTTAGTCCAGATGCAGCTGTGAGAGGCAGGGGGCTGGGAAGTGTGTCCCCAGCTGCATCTGTTGAGGGTTCTGAACTTTCTGGCTGAACAAAAGTTGAACTTTCTTCCCTGCCTCCAGAGAGCTTCACTCAGCAATAGAGCTGCTTCAGAGTACGTGTTATCCAAACATGTGTGGGATGTGGAGGACCTGACTTCTTACAGGATTTCTGCATGCTCTGGATTTGGTGGAAGACTTCAGAGTGAAACCACAAAACCTCAGTCAAGAGCGAATATTCTCTGGGAATTGCTAGTACTGACTAAATGTCTGCTGAATGGCACGATGCCAAGCACTACAGTTTATGTCATTATTCCCTTGGAATGAGATTTGATCCTTTATGCATCTATGAGACTAGTTTTGGATCAGTGTAAGTTTTTGAGAGGCTTTTAACTAGCAGAAACCTGGAGTTTCTGCTAGTTAAAAGTCAACCAGTGTTGACTGGATACTGGCTTGCCAGCGGTGAGAACAGCATCTAATCTTTTCCTGCCTTATGATTTATTTATTTGTAGATGCTAAAAAAGATGAGATAACTGAAATTCACAGACCGTCCATATAAGACTGTACACTCAGTGAAGTCCAAATAAATAAGCCTAGCCCAGAGAATCTTGCCAGGGTGAAGATGCTTTTTCTTTCCCTGCTGCAGTATTTATGTATGGCAAAGCCCTAGCTCTTCCAGCACCTGTGCTTCGTGGAGCATCTCAACTGTCCAAGGCCCTGGCCCCACTGCAAGCAGCTTCTCCATGAGGGGTGCTGATGACCAACATAGCTGCAGTGTGGAGGCTTTCTATTTATGTCCTTTCCAGGCATCACCCAGATAGCAAAATCAATTTATCACCACCCAACTTTCTTTATCTCACTTAGATAATGGCTTTAGAGGAAAACCATAAGTATCTGTGTCCAGATATGGAGTTGCTACTGAAGGAAGGGGATCTGTTGCCCAGTGGACTTTTGGTCGTATGATACAGTGGTTCTTCTCTGAATCTGGAGCTGAGCTAGTTTTGTGTTTCTGGGAGGAGCACACAGCATACTGTGCAGAATACAAAAACGCTGCTCTTAGATAATAGAACATTAAATAACAGCCTAACTTCTTGGTTGCATTAGCAAGCCAAAAACTTGGTGCTTGAGGCAGGATTAAGCAATAGCAGCCCATTTCCACTGCAGTGGAATAGGTCAGATCCTCTTTCAGTTCATGGAAAATTATAATATATAAAGTTTGTGGCTGGGCTTCCAGCTCTTCCATGCCTGCATGGCTTTCTGGTGGGGTGATATTGTTGTGACTAGTGAAACTCAGCACAAAAAGTTTATTTTGAGGTTAGAATGACAGGCAAGCTTTTAGCAAATTTCCAGTCCTAGCAGCACTGAGTACAAGCTTCTCTAGTCCCCTCCTCAAGATAACGTTTTTAAAATGTGATTCAAGGAAATGGAATGCTAAACATAGTTTTATATAAGTCTCTGTCTTTATCTGGTCCTTACCTCTGAAATCCTGAAATATTTGTCTATTACAGTTGTACAAATCAGGGTAAATCTAAGTCAAACATCCTGGGACCTGTTGCTTTTTTCACCTCATGTCAATTTAAATAAGGAAAAAATTAAGAGAATAGTTAAATGAGAAGTTAAAAAAGTTGTGCCGAATCAGCATGCAGGTCTGTCTTTAATTAACGTGCTATGACTCATCCACATGCCTGAGGATCATCTCATTTCCTTCCTGTGCTGAAAAAGAGATTTTCACAATTAGAATGTAGGCACCTCGTTTTAGTCTTAATTTTCACTTCTGTGCAGGAAATTCATTCTAGAGAAAATAACATGGATGCCAGTTGCTAGCTAGTTATGGAAGAAAGCAGAGTAATATAGTTAATCCCTTACTTTTTATCTATTTCTGTGTGTTGTTTTAGTGCTGCTTCCAAAATCACTCAGGAGTACTAAGCTAGCATGATATGTCTGCTGTCCCTCACGGTCTGTGTCTTCATCACCTGATGTAGGATGGATAAGAAGCACATTTCAAGGCTTTATAATGATACTTCCCATAAAACAGCCATAGAAATTAGAAGGGATAGAGAAGGGATTGGTTTGGAGCTTCTAGCCTTGAGGGGAGGTCAGGGAAGATGTTCCTCTTTGGCATGTTTCTGTGTTTTGTGTGAAGCAGTTGCTAGGTAAGACACAGAAAGACTCTTGGGAACAGTTTTTATGCCTCTTCATGAAGTTGTCCCAGACTACAATAGAAATCTGTATATTCAGATGGTCAATAGGCCAGAAATATAAATGGCTAACTTACAGTGATATCACAGCTGCATTTACATGGAAAAAGTTATGTTTGTAAAATGAATTGGCAGTGATTATTAGTAATCAAGAATTATTAAGAATGATGAAATATTATTGGTTAACAGAAAGAAAATTTCACTTCATACCTAGATATAAACACTGAAGAACTATTTAACAGTATAGTAACATGTCTGAGAAAAACATTTGGCTTTTAGCCGTGTGTTAAGAATTACAGTGTGTTCCCAGGCTGCAAGAGAAAGCATTCCATAAATATTTACCACAAATGCATTGTTAAAGCTTGATTAATGTGAATGGACAAGAGACAAGCATTGGTTGTTCTGTTTAATGTTGTGGTCCTTGTTCATTTATCCTAATTTTTTTTTTTTCCCTCAAGGAGAAAGGACACACCAAGTCAGTGTAAACAGTTCAGAGCAACGAAGCTATCTTTACAGCTAGAAGAGCTGCTTTTCAGTAAAATGATAACAAGTGAACACTCTCACTAGGTGAGTGGCAATTTAGGTAGATGTCATTGTGTAAGACTTTCCATATGGTGTAAGACTTTCCATAGGGATATATTGAATGTGTCAAGTAAAACAACCTACCGTTTGACAGATGATGCTTTTCAAGAAGACTATTGCATTCACATTGCTGGAGTGCTATTGGATGAGCCAGATGAAGTCGATGCAGTTCCAGATGCTCAATATGAAAAGTTGATTGGAAGGCTCAACAAATGTAGCATTTGCAACCACAGACTTGCTGCTGAGGTACCCGATAATGAGTTTTGTATACTTCTGATACTGAAGCACTGCAATAGACAGCATAATACATCAGGGAAATGTTAGTCTTGATGTCTCGAGTACACATTCATTTGCAAATACCCAGTCCATAAATTAAAGACTGTTTCCTTTATCCGTAGACAGATTTTCTTTATGGATAATTTCAATGATCATTTAAGTTTACCTAGCAAGGAAATAAATAATATTTTCTCGATAAGTATTATTTCCACAGCAAGCAGCTGTGTTGAACAGTTTCAATAGCTTTTCAGATAAAGAGAACTGCTAGTGAAAATGCTGAAAGATGCTGACATTTGGTCTCAGGTTTTTTCCTTTCCTTTGGTGTTATTTAGTGGAACTTGAGAATTTGAAATAGTGTCCTTGGTTTTGAATGGGAGAAGGCTTAAAATACATTCATGAAAGATGATCAGCAAGTGCAAAATGTTCCTCACAGCTTCTCAACTACTGCTCACCCCTCCCAGCAAGCCATTCATTCCTGAGGCTTGTGGTTCTGGCAGAGCAATTCATCATTAACCTGTCTTTTACACTCAGCTGTTTTACAAATAGCAAGCACAAATCTACTGGCCAAGTTTTGTGATAGCCTAGGATTTCTATAAAAAGAGGGTGGAAACAACTTAGGTTAATGTAGTATATTCTCTCAAAATATTGTCTTGGCATTTGGCATTTAGTGTGATACCTATGGATTCTGAATGTCAAGTTTTTGTAATTGGACCTAGTATTCTTTCTCCTGCAGGATTTCTTTGCTGGGCAGTCAATATATTGAACATTTTGTAAAAACTTTAAAAAAAAAAAAAAAAAAGAATTAATAAGATTTCTTTTCTACTGTCCTCCATAAGCACATTCCAGTCTCAATGTGCTTCATAGAGGTATTTGCATTCAAAACAATTATTCATGCTATTATCTTAAAAAATATAGACATATCTGTGTCTTCCTGTTAAAGTAAATGCCATTTGATCAGTAAAAAGAAAGTGGGCTACTCTTCTTAGTTAACCTACAGTGCTCTGAGCAGACAGAAACAGTTGTCCTAGTGGCAGACCACTGTTTTCATTAGAGTTCTGAAGCCAGTGGCTTCAGCAACTTAACGGACGCCATGAAGGAGGTATTTTGAAAAATGGCAAGACATGGTTATTTTAAATGCAAGTTGTATACTGTGATTTATCTTTTCCATAGAGCACATAATGTAATTGAATTAACTGATCTCATACTGTGTTTTGGGTTATCAATGCTCAGGATCTATAGATGATCTACTCAAGATATGTTGACACATGGCTGCCTGGGAAATTGGTGAGTCTTCTGAATGCTATCCTCTCCCAGGTCCATAGAGTTCACTGTGTGTGTTCACTGTGGAAGTGGGAGATTGTAGGCTTATAGGCTTATTACTCAGATCTTGCTACCTCCTTGGTGGAAATATAACATATCAGAGGTTAAAACTAGCACGTTCACACTTTTCACATTAGTCATTGACAACACAATTAATGAAATGCCATCGTCATATTGGCTCATATTATCATTCTGACAGGCATTCAAAAGAAATGCCAGTTGTGCTTTTTGTTATACCCGAGTCATTATTTGTATGACTACAAAACAAGACTAGAGAAGAGCAAGGGCCATCTGCGTGTGTGAGGGGGAGTGTGCATGCCTGCACTTGCACACAGGAGGAGGTGTTTGGGAAATGATCGGCACATACCAACAGAAAACAATAGGCCTCTTTACTGTTTACATGATGAACCCTCTCAAATTATAATGAAGTGTCTGCCATTGCAAACACAGAATCACAGAACTGTTGAGGTTGGAAAGCATCTCATTAAATCATCTAGTCCAGTCCTCCCTGCTGAAGCAGGGTCAGACAGAGCAGGCTGTTCAGGACGAGGCTCATTCTGATCATAAAATAAGTATTGGATTACCAAAAAACCTCTGGTAGTGGGTTAGAATTGTAAGTGTGTTTTGTTTTGTTGGATTCTGTTCTCAGCATTGTCTTGTTTTCAGCTGTTTCTTTGAACCCGTAACAATAAAAAATTGTACTTAAGAACAAAACTAGAGATTCTCCTTTAATCACATGATTCCAGGAGCTGAAGTTTAAGCAAAAAAAAATAGATACAGATATTTTTAAATTATTCAAGCAGTGTGTCTCATCTACTCTAGACTCCACACAAAGTTGCATGCAGTAGAACTAACAGCCAGCCTTGAGCTGAGCAGTGGTTATAAATAAACTACCCAGAGTGAAGATAATGAATTTCATAACCATAATAAGACCAGGCTTTACTCAGTTCAGGGATGAAAACTAGCCAATGTTTTAGGAAGAAGCCACCACTGATCTCAACTACCATTATGACTTTTTAAGGAGAGGGTCACTCAGCTTACTCATGATATGGTTTGAGATTGCTTTCAAAAGGGTACAGGAGAGAGAAATGATGAAAAATTACTTTGAAATCTTAAAATGTTGATAATTAGTCTTTACCTCCCTTTTCTGGAAGCTTCACATTCTTGCTTATGACATCTGTATGTCCATTACGTAATTTTTAGTGATTCATGCCCACCTCCTTTTTGTCATAATTGTCATTTTCCTCCCTTGTTTACATGTACCACACCCTGAAGTTCCTTGCTTGCCTTTTAAAAATAACATCTGTTCCTACTCATTTAAGCACACCATAAAGATCCTTGAGACAGGAGACATTTTCCCCCTCATTTGCGTAGGTCACAGGCACGATGCATCTAGTTTTTCCCAAGGATCCAAATGGGTTGGTCTCTTAGAATTAAATGAACAGGTAAACCCAAAGATTGACTGGGGCTTTTGGATTATTTTTTTTGTCCTCCCAAAGATCACCTGATGGGGTTGGTTTTGACTGCAGTGGTCAGTAGGGATAATTCATTTTGAGATTTTATGCTCTAACTTTACTACAAGTATACCTTGCCATTTCTGAATGGTTTAAAAGTTTTAATGTTTACTATGAATTCCTTCATCTCACATTACAATGTAGGCATCAATAGGCTTCTAGTAGGTCCTATTCAGTGAGATGCTATTGATTTTGAAAAAGGCTTTTTACGCCTTATTAAAGTAAACCTGACATGACTTCATAAGATCATCAAGAGAAGGTTTTTCACTAAAAATGAATTGACTTCTGGTAGGTTATTTCCTACTCCTATTTATTTGCAGATACAGGAAATCTTATATTAGGCTTTGTTTAGAGGAATATCTCTCTTCTAGAGTTTCCTCTTCTGAAACCTGGATTTCTGTGTCTTTCATTCTGACTTCAGTGAAGCTTCTTTCAAACAGAACCCCAACCAGATTCCTGCTGCTCTAATACATAACAGTAATGAGAAGAGAAAGGTATAAGTGAAAGGTCTGCAAATATCCTTGTTTTCTCTGTAGCTCTGTTACGAGACCAAGGCACCACTGAGAGTTCTGTTTGCATTGCTACTTGCAGCCCTCCCATCCATGACTGTACTGTAGAGCTATATAACCTTAAGAGACCTTCTAGGCTGAGTAAAAGCACCAAGACACATGGGGCCGAGATGCATTGTCCAAATGAAAGTAAGACCAATGGCCACCAAGTAATTAATATTTCCTGGTGCTCAGGGGGGCTGAGGTGAATTTGGATTTGATTTTGGAGTGTTTGGTTTTGGTGTAGAAATATTTGTTGAAATGTTTACACTGTTGTCTTTTTCCTGAAAATAGCCACATTAAAACCAGTCTCGATAAAATCTAAACTTAATAATTAAAAGCTGATTAGCTACTAGAAAGTGGATATTGACCAAAAAGACACAGTTGTGTCAGAGCTGAACAAACAGGGGAAAATCAGAAGTTATAATCAATAAATACTAGCTTACAAAAAGAAACCTTCAATTTTAATAGTAAAATTTTACAATAATACATGTAGTCTTCAAAGTGGAACTAGAAGATAACATCCCAGTGTTTCCAAAGGTACCAAGATACTTAAACAAGACCAGGCTAGTAGAAAAAAAAATAGGCTTTGTACTTCCTGGCTTTAAGGAAGAAAACAAATCTATGTGTTGACCAATACCTTAACCCAGATCCTTTTCCGTTATTTATTGCCAGGAAGCTGGAGTGTGTGACTTCACTTTTCCTGTTAAGGATACTAGTCCAACAGACATAAATCTTGAGGAAGCCTCACAGAAAATGGAAAGGAAGTTGAGCAAAGGTTCTCCTCTTCATCCCCCCATTCTAGGGCACCTCCCTTTGTGTATCCTCTGGGCAGTCCTCCTGCCTTGCTTCTCTGTTCAACACCACTTGAGTCGTCCAAAGTTTCATCTTGTTTCCATGTGACTGGAAGAAACAATCAAACTGGCAGCAGAAGCTTGAGAAAAAGATTAGTGAGCTGATTCTGTCCTTGTCTCTCATCGGATATCTTGCAGCTGGATGTAGTGACTACATTGAACCTGTCTTGCACTTTTTAAGACCTAAAAACTGTAACAGATCTTGGTTATAAAACATAAAAATCTGGGCTGCAAACCGCAGCTGTTGAGGAGCTGACCCACAAGCAGCTCAGATCTCTGCTGTAGCGGAGAAAGGGCAGTTGGCTATGGGATGAGAGATGCCTGTGTACAAGCTGGTTGCTGTTAGATGAATGCAAGACTGTCTCTGACAGACAAGAGGCCTCTGGTCACACAGTGG
Source organism: Jacana jacana (assembly GCA_013400555.1). Lineage (NCBI taxonomy): Eukaryota > Metazoa > Chordata > Aves > Charadriiformes > Jacanidae > Jacana > Jacana jacana. Next base: position 241,636 of record VZTM01027862.1, on the reverse strand, counting down.
AGGCTGGCATTTGTGGAGGCATGTGATGTGGCCAAGCTAGAGATGGAGCTGCAGTTGGTGCCTTGTGACATAGTGGTGGGAAGTGGCAAGTCCATCATGTAAGGGCTGGCTTCAGGTTTCCCTCTAGCACCCCTGTTTTCAAAGAGTAGGCAGTGGAGAGAGACTTAGGAGTCTAACTCCCTCCCTCATGCTCCCACATCTCTTCAAGGGAGATCTTGAATAGCTCCTACATGTGTGAACACTCTACATACTCATGGCTGCCTCTGGACTCCGTAACTTGAAGTGATCACCATTAGCATTGCTGTAGTTAAATGGATATTAATAAAAGGTGCTGTAAAAAGCATTATAAACATGAATTTTGCTAGTAAGCTTTGACTATATAAAATGTATGTATGATCTGCTAAGTGACCCTGGAGCATGCTGAGGTTATCAGGAAGCCACAACTGGCCCTGGTAGATTTCTAATCAGGAAACACCCTTAAGTATGTTGAAGATAACAGAGGCATTCTGCTGGGGGAAAAAAACAGCTAGCCTTTGTACAGAGGTCACATAACTTGACCAGGTACAGAGTAGTTTGTAACAACTTGAACAGGCAGAGGCTGAGTATTTAAGACTGCGATGAAAACCATTAGTAGTGCACGCACTCTTGCTTGGGCACTGGGGATGCAAAAATGCTCATTTGTTACCTTGTATTACTATATATCCAAATGTTATAAGGTCATTAAGGAGAACAAAGGACCCATGGTTAGGTAAGGTTTTGGAAGAGTGACGGAGGGAGGAAATACCAGAATTTTGTACAGCAAAACCTTGTCATGAGAGAACTCCAGGACAAGATAATGATACTGTTCCTTTTTTCATAAATACAAAAGTTGTGGCTTTCCTAGCATGTATCACAAAGCCAGTGCTTAATAAGATGTGCAGTCCCATCTCAGCTGCAGCACAGAACCTATAATAAGGCACTAGCAGCAGAGCTAGGTGAGATGTCATGTTAACACCAATACTAACTCCTTGGAGAGCAAGAGCGAGAGGACACAGTCAGAGTTCTGTGCAAGCACCGTAATGAATGTATATTGCCAAGGGAAGCATTGTTGGCTTATGTTTTTATAAAAGCTTTTTTTATACCATTTATAAGTAGAAGAGATGTAGCTAGACTGCACTTTAGCAGAGAGAGGTTCACACCTCTGTTGGTTGGGAAAAGAACACATCTACTTTATGGACAGGCCCAATTTACACAAATTCTTCTGTATTCAGCCTTTAAATCTGGCATTATTTAATCCATTTTACAAGCAAAATTTGGTTCCAGGTAGAAGTTAGTATTCAACAACCTCACAAAAATTTTGATACCTAGAAGAATAGCGCCATTAGGTTCCCATTATTGTATTGCTGAATCTTCCTTTTCATTAATTCCTGGCTCATCTTCTTTTGAATCACACCAAAATTTAACCCGGTGTGAAATTTCATGATGAAGCTGCAAAGCAGAAACATAGCAGGGGGAACTGTCATCAGAATGCAGAAGAGTGTATACAGTCCTGTTCATCTTTTCAGGGACATTTTTGAGTGGTACTTGCCCTGATCCAGCTCTATGCATTGAAGATCAGATGAAAAAAAGCAGAAAACCCCACTTCCTCCATAATTCAGCCTTTGCTTTTCAAACTGTAACTGGCTTGATGCCAAAGACTCACAGTTCTTTTTTGCAAAATTAGATTTCTCAGACTTACAAACCCCACCTGCTTCCCACTGGAGTAATGGTGAATTTTAAGAAATGGTTCTAGTTCCAGCGGAAGAAAGTGTATCCAGGCTGCTGCAAACAATATAACTTACTGCTCTAAGTGTCGTCATAGCTAACTGTTTGCTAAGCCTATCAACAGTGTCTTCTTCCTCTCCTTCTTTCTTCAGCTAAGAATACACAATGATATCTCATCCCAACTGACCACACAGTTTGTATTCCATATGCAAAATGCTTCCCATTTTCAGAGTATTCCTTTGGGCTACCAACGAGCTGAGCAGACTGGCAAGCTTTTTTAATAATTTTCTAGAAATAAAATTTCTAAAAATACAGTCCTGCCAACACTCCTATTTCCTATGTCCTCATTATTTTCTTATTTTGCAATTATGGATAGCTCAAGACACTGTTTTACATGAAGAAAATGAGGCATTGAAATGATGCAAGATGTTAAAAGAAATCAGGGAGAGATCCAGGAACTGAAGTAGGAGGGCAGTCAGCGAATGCAAGAAAAGCAAAGGAAGTGAGGCCCAACAAAAGCAAAATAAAAAAATGCTTATTAGAAGAAATGGAGCATTTTGTCATAGTGGTTTCTTAATATGCTGGAAACCTGAGAAGAAAAAGCACTGGCGACAGCTCCCTTCTCTGACTTCTCTCATGTGGCAGTCTGCAGAAGACCAGTCAAAGGAAGGTGAACCAACATTTCTAACCTGCATGGTAAAACTCTTACCAGTGTGCAGGAGGCTATCCTTTCACAGTAGCATTCTCATTGCCATCTTTTGGATATTTTTTTTATATTTTTTATTGCATAAGTAGCAAGTAAGTTTCCTTGTCTTTAAAAAAGTGACCCCCCATGCCTCCTGCAAATGCAGTGTACAGGCTTCTGCATCGTTCCTGCTCTGATTTCATCTCATCTGCTCCATCTTATCCAGTGAAATTTTAAATAGGCTTTAGCCAAAGAGGTTGAGAGAACCTTACATGAACACATCTCACTGGCTGGGATGCACTCATGGTATATGAGTGTTGTGAGGAGGACATTTGAACTGGAGCTCTCTCTAGATCAAGTAAGTAACTCAAAGAAGAAAGAGTGTTACTCTTCTCCTTTGAAAGGTACCAAAAGCCTTTCTAGCTAAAGGAAAAAAAAAATCTCTGTAGATTCCATGTAGAATTAGGAACTTGCCTGCATCTCCCTGTAGACAGAGTTTATTTTATGTTTGTTCTTTGAACACTGACATCTGTGGCACCACAAAGTGCCTTATTCTCTCTGAAGCTTACGGGGAGAGCCCAGGCAGTACTGAGCATTATGCTAAGTTCTCTGCATGAATATTTCTCTCCCTACAGTTCAATAGAGCCATTTGTCAGAAAATCTAATAAGGATACTCCTTTGCATGCCATTAATCAGTAAAAGCACTAGAAGAAACAGTGTGTGACTTTACTACTGAGTCCCTTCTCAATGAAAACAAGATGGAGGTGGTTGGGTCAGGATCTCCAATGTCACAAATACTGGGACAAAGGTATACATAATAGATAGCTCCTGTTGCAGTACTGCTCACAGTTGCTGTGTTCCTTGTCTTCTTTGTAAAACATAGTTTCTATCGGTCCTTGATGAGAGACAGAAATGTGACTCTTATCATTCACCATGGGAAAGAATATAGATAAGGGCTGGGAACTGGTTTAGTAATTTTTTGATGTGTTTTATCACATTTTCCGTTAAAAGTATCCAAAATCTTCATACGCTTATTTTAAGACTGACAGAGTAGCACATGACAGTGCAAAGCTGTGAGCATCTTTCTAACAGGTGAAAATGCTCATTTTTGGACTTGCAGGATGAACAGAGCTCAAAAGTTAAACTTTGTCTTAATTGGGATGATCTTTGTAGTTTAAGAAGACTGCAGTCTTTTATTTGTCTTGTGTGTGTGAATAAGACATGTTTTCAGTAATGCTAACCAATTTGTTAGTGGTGCTTTCATTGAATTACAAAATTACTGTCTCAAAAGTAAAGATACACCAGGGTGCACACATTTTTGCAGCTGTTAAACACTGGCTTGTGCCCTTTGTGAATCTGTGGTGTGATGTAAGTCTTAAGAAGATTGTTTTTTCCCTTTCTTTCCCCACTGGTCCTGGTGGGAAAAGGGGGAATGGAGTTACTTCCCGTGCAGCTATTTCCTTCTTTGTCATCGTGCTGTTCTGCGAGCCTCTTGCCTTGTTTACTGGTAATTATCCCAGCCTAGCTTGCATGATGTACGTGTTCTCCATGACTCTTTCTGTGTTCCTTGATACGGGTGCTTCAGGAGACTGGATGAATTCCACTTCACCTCATTTTTGTGGGAGAGGGAAGCGGTGTCTTTACTGCAACTGAAATGCAGAGGAACTCAGGGAAAACCTTTCCAGTGTTTTGGGAAGTCCAGCCTGAAACCTCTGCAGTCTGATTTTTTGAGAGCAGCTGACATTAGCAATTCAAAGAATACCTCTTAGTTTTCAGCTGCAGTTTGCAAGAAGCAAGGTATTAATATTCTCTTACAAATTGTGATGATAAAATAATTACAGGCATACACAATTTCAGAATCTGTGGAAATACTTTTTAAAACCAGCCCTGCAACAGTGCATTGATACTTCAGTGACTCAGTTGGCTCCACTAGAGCGTAAAACAGGCATTATACTAAGAAGAAATTGCACCCTTCCTACCACATATTTATAGAAATTTGTTCTTATGCGAGCACAGATAGAACAAGTCTCCAAACTAATAACCAGACTGCTATCATGAAGCTCTCTGACTCTTATGTGCCATGCTGTCTTAGGCTCCATCACACTGATGACAGCTATTTATCTTAGACCTGAGCTCTCCTAGAGACAGGCTAAATTATTTGCCTTTCATGAGACAGGCTTCCCACAAGTGATAAAGAGCAAAAATACGCTGATCAAGTGCAATACACAAGCTGGAACATCCATTATTTAAGTGTATTTCAATTCTTTTAAACATATCACTGCACTAGTTTTTGCTTTCAGTGGCTTGGTCTTGAGATCCTGTTTACTGACTTGAGCAGCTGAGAGCCAACCTTGGGAGGGATTATGGAATTACAGTAGTGTTCATGTGGGGTTTTTTCATTTGTTTGATTTCAAGCGCTTCGCTTGTGTAACTATGTGCACCTTTAACCCTTTTGTCTTTTTTTTTTTCCTTCCTTCTTCCCCATTTTCACCAAAGCCTCTGTTGATTCCTAATGGTTCCAGTGTCAGGAGCTGCTAGTGGAAAATTGTGTAAAAAGATCTTTGACATTTATTTGAGAAATAAGAAAGACTTGTCCTTCCCAGATGCAAACAGCTATGAAAAAGTCCGTCCCACAATAGCCTGAAATCCTCTGGGTAATGTGGACTTCTGGTCAGAAGGCCAGGAGTGAGACATCTTGCCATGAAGAACCTGGTCACAGGCATGTGTGTCAGCTCTCTGGAGTCTTAGGGATCCTGCACAGGCCTTGAGACATTTATTTTTGTTTTTGATGGAAATCCTATGCTGTATTGCCAGCGAATGGAATTAAAAAAAAAAAATCAATCTTACGCCCTTTCATAATGGAACTCTGCTTCTAACACCTTTTTTTTGCAATATTAAGACAAGCAATTGTCACCATTGTCACTTTCTGATCTGTTGTATTTATTTCCAGCCATTTGCAAATAAGGATTTGTTTAGATTATTCCTAGAAATGGTAGGCTTTGTTTCCTTCCTTTTCTTCTCAATTGCTGTGTCCTATATTGTATAAAAGATAGAGTAGCCACTGGATGTAGCCGTTCAGTTCTGTATTTACAGAACCTGCTGGTGAAAATGAGTCTAAAAGCTCCAGACTTCCGGAGACCTTGCTGTTTACACGCCACATCTGGCTACATACCCATCATCATCAGTGAGCTGCGTTATACGAGCTAGGAAGGGACCTTGCAGACTCCACCTTTCTGAGGGAGGGGTTTGGGGGCAGTAGTGAGTGTGCTGTGCCAGCACCCCACTCCTGCAGGCTGCGTACTTGGGGTATGTCCTTGGGCACCGGGAGGCTCAGCCAAGCATGCATGAGGATGCACTTGCAGTCTCACACACAGCCCTCGAGGTTTTGCTCCAATTTCAGGCTGAGCCAAAAAAATATACACCCTCTTTTAACCCTCTAGGCTGGAAGTATCTTGGTTTGGCAAGCTGCTTGGGAGCTAAGCATTCAGAGGATGAGAAAAAATGAAGGAGAGGGGATTCATAGAAATGTAACATCTTCACCACTGGAAGGAAAAAAAAACAACAAAACAAAACCTCCTGGGGCTGGTGAAGAGTCAGAAACAAGAAGTCAAGCAACCCTTGCGATTAATATTATTTTTCCAAAGAAAAGAAGACATCTACCAGTGGCAGGATAGTTTTATTAGTGAGTTGCTTTCCCTCAAGCCCATGGGTTTGCAGCAGCAAAACCAGCTCAGCAAAAAATGCTGCTGTTATGCCAGAGGCGAGATACTATTCAGAAAGGATCATCTGTAAATAAGCAAAGATTTAAAAAAGAAAGGTGTGGTCAGTGGTCAGGTGGTGATGAGCAAAGATTATTGCAACATGACCATGGAAGCAGAACTTTCCAACCCGATTTGCAAAACACTGGGAACACTATTTGTTTCCCCTTGTCTTTATCTCTTATTGCTGCCGAAGAAGGAAATTGTGATTTTGTTGTAATTTTACAAGTTTGAAGTTAATTGGTTAGCAAAATGCATAAAGCCGAGTTGGAAGAAGATTTACGGCGGTGTTTTTAGTTTTGTCCTTACAGGCTGCCATCTAGGGGTAACTCATTAAAACTTCGTCAAAGGTTCAAAGCTTCATCTTGCGTTAAAAAGCAAGCATAAAAATGCTCCACGATCTTGGTACAGATATCAAGGACACTCTTGGGAGTCCATAGGGTAACAACCTTAAAGGTCTCTTCCAACCAAAACGATTCCATGATTAAAAATATAGGAAAAAAGATTGGGAAGAGATTACTACAGGTTACAAAGGAACTAGATTCAGAAAATCATCATTCTTTTGCCTCCACAAACTACTGGGTGTTTCCAGCCAAATCCTCCTGTGCCATCCAAGTGACTGGCATTCATAATTGAACTTATTGTCCAGCTTGTGAGAACAGCTATACGCTTTAAAATCCTAACTCATAAATATGGGGGTTAAATTAATTACAATTAGTTTTCTATTTTCGTTGCTTTGATAGGACAAAAAGGAAATCTATGATTCTTACAAACACATGAGGACATTGGCAACCATATTTAACCATACTGCTGCTTTATTTTGTTAGCCTGTTTTGATCTCCTGTTCTAATTTTACATATTTTTAATCAAGGCATATTTAAAGTAATACGATCAAGTTCACAATTACACTTTTGCCTAACTTTTCCTTTACTTGGCATTGATTGAGTTCACTTAAGGAAGCCTGGTTTTTCTCCTATCTTTCTGGAAATTATGATAGACACCCAAATAAATTCTGAAGGTCTCGAGGCAGCTAATTATGCTGAGATAATCTTATGATGCTTGAATTTCTACCATTATTTAATTTCCTAAAAGAAACTTGCTAAAGAAAAAATTCCATTCTTTTCATTCTTTTAGACAGACTCCTAAAATTATTTTAAGTTTGAAGAAATACTCAGAAGGGCCTGTGCCCTTTGGGCCAACTCTCCTGTCTTCAGGCATGCAGCCACACGCATGCAAGGTCCCTTTTCTCTGCAAGAAACAGCTTTTGTTCCTTCCACCATCCCTCTCTTACCTGTTGCTTTGTCACCTTTTTTTGGCCTAACATAGTCAAAAATCTGTATCTTTGAAATGCTTATCATACAAGGCATTGCATAAAAAAAGTCTATTTAAGTCTAATAAACTTGCTGTATCCCCTCTAGCGTATATAGTTACTAAGTTTTGGGATGAGGAACAGTCTTCAAACTCTGTACAGCTCCTAATCTACTCACAGCTCGGTCTGTGGCTTGGGTTCCTAGAAAACTTCATTCTACTCGCGACATTGATATCATCATTACATCATTATATTCAGTTTGTTTCCTGGGGAGAGCTACAATACGTTAAATCACCTTCTGATACAAAAAGCTGTTCTCATTTTTCCCAGAACTGCACAGTGTTTTTCCTTTACAATGTTGATTTACTAATTTATAAATATTTGATATTTACAGGTACGAATGGAAATAAAAACTGCGTTGGCAAATACATCAATGTCATTCTGTTATTTGGTTGTCCCTGTCACGTATTCCTAGCACCTCTTTCACAAGTAATCTCTGCTCTCTAAATCATATAATTTCAACCAGAGGATAGCAGTCAGTTCCTTATTTTTGCAAGCATGATTTGTAAAAGCGGGGATGGAAATAAATTATAATTACTGGTATCACACTAAGAAAACCAAGATAGACTTGTGATACCTTGAAGAAAACTAGTTGGTAGAAATTGTGTAAATGGTTAACAAGTATTTAGTGTGTCCCTGTTCTGTCCAACACTTTTCACATTACTGAACTGGAAAACTCAAAGAGTTTATGATGCCATTGGGTGAAATTCTTCCTGCTTTCACCTCCTTACAAGTCAGAGTCAGTGTGCATTGTTGCACATACCTAAGTACACATAATACGTAGGTATACCATTACTGAAGCCCAGAAATGATAAAGGATTTTAGTTTTATTTCAAACTGATAGTGAGTGGAATTGGGCTGGGATTTATTTTTTTCCCCAGTAGCTAGCCCTCTAATGCAAGCTTTCCTTCCTCCCATTTCCTGCTTTTAGTAGAGGAGGGTGTTGTTATTTAGGAAGTGGCATTGTCTGCTCTACTCTGTTCTAAACTGAAAAATGCACCAAAATAATAAAAATAGCCCAAAATTGCAATGATAGCACAGCCATTTCCTCCCTTTTTTAAGAACTGCACAAATATGAATAAACCATCCATAATAGCATATGATTATCTTTTACAATATCGACAGTATAAGAGAAATAAAAGCATAAAGAGCTTTAGAAAGGTAACAATGAGTTTTGCAGTGCTTTTTATTTTGTTGTTCAAAGTATATTATACTATATAGAGCAGAACTAATATCTACTATAAGTATATAAAACAAAAAGGGAACCTTAATTTTCCATACTGGATACAACTGAAATATTTATTAATATCATTGTCAATATTCGTTAAATGTTGCCTGGCCAACAACCTTTTTGCTTTGTGGTTTGTTTGTTGTTTGTTGTTGTTTGTTTTTTTTTTCATCTTGGAAGCATTCCAACAATTACAGGATATTTCTCATTCACCCGGCACTAAGTTGCAGTAAAGCAGTGTTTTAATCTGAATAATCTATCATGGAAGAATACTGCACATTGGTAAGCCCCTGTCTCCCTGAAGTACTTTAAGTTAAAATACCACAATGGGAAAATGTATTAGACAAACACCTCTCCACCTGCCAGTAGCTGCTTTGAGTGGAAATCAAGTGATGCAAAGAACCTGAAACAGGGCAAATCCCATCCTGAGTGGGAGACTGGTAGACAGGCATCCTGTGCCTTTCTAATTAGCTCTAGCAGTCACTGTGCCTGTGCTTCAATTAGCACTTTGTAATTGTAATTCCATTCTAACCCTAATTTTGATCTTATATAATGCCTCAAGTCAGCTAAGCCTTTTTTCCTCCTGTCAGAAGGGAGTTACTGGCAGGGAGCTGGAACGGCCCTCCCAGACTTCCCCTGGCAGCTGCTGCTGTGCCCGCTATCTGAAAATGTACATTTCACCCTTCAGCTAGATCTAATTTAGAAATCTTTACGCTCTTAATGATTTCCTATAGTTTGGCCTAATTGAATCTAAATGCTTTTGCATTAAAACTAGAATGCCCAACTGGGCTGAAGCTGAAAACTTGTGACCCTGAAATACAGTTTTAGAAACACGAGCCCTCCTCCGTGTTGACAGTTGTCATCTACTGTGTTGAAGCCACGGCCATCTTCTGTTTCGACCTAGGGCCGAGTTTGCAAAAATAGTCTGGTTCATACCAAAGTCTTCTGCAGAACTGATTTACCACCAACGTATGCAGCAGCTGTGCCATGCAATGAAGCAGCTGCAGCCTGAGGGACTCTCCAGTGTTCCTGCTGCACCGTGTCCCCCTGCAAGGGAAAGGAGCTTTGCTGTGGCTGGGGAATGTGCCACCCTGGGTGGAGGGTGGGTGCCCAAAGCGGAGAGCTGGGCTCTGGAGCGCTCCCTTCACTCTGTGACTTGAGACGCTGCATATGGCTGAGCAGCAAGTCGAAAGATCTACCTCCAGCATGTGCACTGAGGCGTGGAGTGGGAAAGAAACGACTGCTGAGAGCTGTGTTTAAAGGGTTTGGGGAATGTGACTCTGGAGTCAACTGGGTGAGTGCCCCACTGAGGGAGAGATACGAGGGTGGACTTGGTCAAAGCTGCCTGGGCTCCCCCATGCAGATATTCCAGTGGTGTTTGCTGTTGGCTTTTCTCTAAATCTATTAAAGCCAGTAGTGAAATCCTATTAGTTTCCCTAAGAAATTACAGAGAGTCACAGAATAGATAGGGATTGGAAGGGACCTCTGGAGATGGTTCTCACCTTGCAGACTTCTGTAGTAGTGGAACATATACCATCCAGGGTCTATCCATTCTCAGACATTTTTTTTCCCCTCAAATTCTGCTGTTTTCTTCAATGTTTAGGCAGGAATGAGAAATATTTGCATCGTGTCTCTATTCGTAAGCCTCTTCTAAGAACATCATGCAATTAACTACTGCACAGTGCAGCATCTGTTACTGATCTATTAATAATGGTAACAGTAACATTAACTAGTAACTATCAAGCACAGCTACAGAATATGAACCCATGATCTTACCCCCAAGCTAAGAATGATATGAACGACAGTATGAATAATATCTAATAATCATCTAGCTACTAAAATTATATACCCTACAAACCTAAACAGACTTATTTCTTTTATTTTAAAGACAAAGTCTAATTAAGAATACATCTAGGAGGTTGGAAGAGCTTAGGCAATTGCTGTCACACATTCAAAGTAAATCAGACCATTACGGTCTCATATTTACATTTTATAATTTCTGGCTTGCTAAATTGTACTCCCAAAGTAAATATCATTGCAGTATAGGAAATTATTTACAAAAAGAAGAGCTAAGGAAAGCTATTCCATCATTTCTATTTTCATCAAGGTGAAAAACACACTCTTGCAATCATCTTATTGGGCTCAGTCCTATGCTCCATTAGCAGGAAAATTTTCCATTGAAGTCAGCACAGATCTTGCTTTCATAAGAGAATTTTGTATTCTGTAACAGCACCTCATCTTGCTGTCAGTAAATGCAGTGGGAGACAAGCTTCTGAAGGTAACGGTAGTAAAAGATCTTCAGTGGTGTTTCATAATGTTCTACATTGGCAGGAAAAAAAAACATTGATTTTGGGACTCATGGAGGTTTGCATCAAAGAACAGATTTGCTTCTGGCAAAGAAATATGTGGGAGTTGGCCTGAAATTAAGAAACTTCAAAGTAACCTGCACTGCAACATGGAAAGAATGTTAGAACTTACGTGTTTTAATAATCCCCACTAGGACAACTCCATTGATTCACTCAAAGATTTCAGTGTTCCTGTTAATGTCAATATGCATGCAATATAGCACCTTAAATTGCTGATTTTGAATTTTATTTATATTTTTAATCAAACTCCTTTTGTCTTCCCTGGAAATGTCCAAGAAACTAATGAAATCTTGTTGTGTTTTTTTTTTTTTTTCTAAATGAAAGACATTTCATTTAACCAAGGGGCAATACTATTTTGAATTTGTCAGGAAGCAGGAAAATTCTCTGTTTTACCCCAAACAATTTCATTTTTGATCGTGATTTGTTGGCATTTTCCTTCTTTGAACTCTTTCATACATGTTAAGCAAAGTTCATAGGTGACCTTCTGAAATGGAAGTCTGATTTGGCAGCTAGAGACAGCATATAGCTCTAAAAACACATCTTTGGCCCTCATGGGACAGTATGTGAAGTATATCCCTGCTGCTATCATGTACAAAAGCCCTTGGAGCTCTCCCTGGAGATATTCATAATGTGCAATTAACGGGTGGGGGGGTGTGGTGTGGTGCATAGACCTCACCAACTCTTCTGCTTCTGCATATTTCAAACTTACAATATTATCCCTGGACTTAAGCCAGGGAAATAATTTAACTTCTCACAGCAGATAAAGTTTGACTTCGGCATAGTTGATACTCCCTAAATAACTAAAAAAAGATCAGCCTACAAAGCTATTGGCCTAGAAGAAATAAGATATTAATTAAAAGAAGTGTGTTGCATTAATGTTGCTTTTAATGGTTTTAATCACAAAATTCTTCCGCTTCTAAGTCTATCCAGAAAATATATTTTATTCATCTGAGCCGCTACACAATTCCAAACACCCACCTTTTTCATAAATAATTGGCAGAGCAATCTACCAGTTGTTGTGTGCTGCAGACATTCCCAAACACTTATACATTTTATCATAAAATTGGTTGATTTTATAAAATTGATCAATACAAAAAAAATTGCTCATGATTTATTCTTCAGTAAAAAGTGTCACTGCTTTATAAAGCTTCAACCTTCATAAATTTTCAATTCATGAGCTGAATACCAAGATTAAGCATGTAACAACATCGGTTGCTTTCAGGATTCAGCACAGTTTCTTTGCACAGCTTTACTCTCCCCATGACGGCTTAGTGCCAAGCACCCCCTTACTGCCCAGCCCCACAGTAGGGCACTCAGGTGACAGTCAGCACAGGCTGGACATGGCATCCACATCTGGAGTGTTCACATTAAACACACCTCGGCGATATTCCAAGTCATTGTTTAGGTTGTTAAGTTTTTACATGTCTCAAGGCATGGTTTTGCCCTGACCAGGCGCCCAAAGAATCTGTGGGCATGGTTCAGGGGTCAGCACTGGCCATGGATTGATCCGGATATACCAGGTGCGTGTAAACACTCTGCTGTCAACGTCTGCAAGCCCAGTGCTCTGAATGGGATGGTGCTTGTCTTCCCAAGTAACTGTTACGCATGATGGAGCCCTGCTTTCCTGGAGATGGCTGAACACCTGCCTGCTCATGGGAAGAGTGAACGAATTCCTTCTTTTGCTTTAACTGCGTGTGCAGCTTTTGCTTTACCTGTTAAAATGTCTTCATCTCAACCCACAAATTTTCTCCCTTGTTCTCTTCTGATTCCCCTCCCCATCCAAACTGGGGGGAAGTAAGCAAGCAGCTGTGTGATCCTGGTTGCTGGCTGGGACTAAACCATGAAACAAGTTCTGGATCATCTGCCACTTCTAATGGATGTCCTATGGGACTCCAGCTGGAGCGCTAAATCTGGATCTTAACACTGTCAACCACACTACCTTTCCTACAAAAACTTCTCTCCACATTCCACTGGAGGGAAAATCCCACAGGGGATTCAGGATGAGAGTTCCACTGGGTCTTGACGAATGCGTGAGCCAGGGAAAAGGGATCAGCCTGACAAAAGAATCACAGAATCCCAAAATGATATGAGGCTGGAAGGGAGAGACCTCTGGAGGTCGTCTAGTCTAACCCCCCTGCCAAAGCAGGTCCTCCTACAGCAGGTTGTACAGGAACATTTCCAGGCCATGTTTGAATGTCTACAGAGATGGAGACTCCACCACCTCTCTGGGCAGCCTGTTCCAGGGCTCTGCCACCCTCAAAATGAGGAAGTGCCACCCTCAAAATGAGGAAGTTCCTCCTCGTGTTTAGATGGAACTTCTTATGTACAAGTTTGTGCCCATTTCCTCTTGTCCTCTCACTGGGAACCACTGAAAAAAGACTGCCCCCATCCTCTTGACACCCATCCTTTAAGTATTTATAGGTGTTGACCAGATCCACATCCCCCTCTCTCCCCTCCAGCCTTCTCTTCTCCAGTCTAAAAAGACTCAAGTCCCTCAGCCGTTCCTCATAAAAGCGATGCTCCAGGCACAATCATCTTTGTGGTCCTCTGCTGTACCCTCTCCAGTAGTTCCTTGTCCTTCTTGAACTGGGGAGCCCACAAGTGTTTCTAATGGACAACAGTACCCACAGACCAGCGGCCACTGACAGTAGGATTCATGGAGTTGGGAGGTGGAACGACTGAGAAGTAAATCTCAGCAAATTTTACTCATCATCCCTTCTCTTCAGGCTTCTCATGGTTTTTCCCCTCCCAAGCAGAGACTGCTTTGTCCCTTGGCTTCTCAATTATACCTAATTAGAAGTCAGTCACATAAAACAGTCATGCTGTTCTTCCAAGTGTCCATGGCAATCTAGTATACACATCAGAAGCGTGATTCATCAGACCAAGCGTGGACATACACATCTGAACTAGCTGTCTACACTCCATTTATCATTTACTGAAACAGATACTTCTATCAAGTGACTTACCTCATGCTAAAGCTACTCTACGAAATGAATGGTACACCAGAAAGTGCCTATTTCCCTCCATTAATTGTAAAGGGATTTCAAATGTGCTTCAAACATGGTCACAACTCTACAGACACCTCTAGTTAATGATGTGAAGCCCAGTCATTGTTGCTGTATATAAGGAATAAAGAAACCTGTAAATAAGAACATCACAGTCCAAGATGTGTTATAGCTGGATTAATATAATCAAAATTTTATTTATTTGCCATAGAGTGTTTCAGTTTTCATTTCATCGAGTAAATACAGTTCAATGAAATACTAGCATTTGTAGTATCTCTCTTAAGTGTCCACTTAACAAAGCAGGGTGTACCACAACTGGAGCATGAGATGTCACATAGACTTTATGTAATTTCTTTGAAGTTTAACCATCAATTTCCTTAGGAAACACTGTTTAGGCCAATAACCATCCCTTTCAAGTGCAATGAGCTCCGCTTAAGTTACAGGACTAAAGGTTTCTCTTCATTCAAAAATGTTTGCTTATGTAACATTTTAAAATACGGGTCCCGTTTAAACTCTAACTTTTATATCAGCTTTATCTTTGTGATATATATCACTCAGGCCACTACTGTAACACTTGTGAACTGAATAGCAAGACACCTGGTGTGATGGAAGTTACAGACCTGAAACAAGAGCAGAAGAGCACCTGAAACGTGGCATCAGTCACCATGACTCCTACCAGATAAACTGAAGGCAAAACCCCTTTCACCTTGTTGGTTCTGCTGCACAGGAGGTGTAGGCTTGTTTATTTGTCTATTGCTAGAAGTAGATGTCACCTGACTCCTTTCTAGGGATCAGCTAGGCTTCCTTCCCAAGCAGAAAGCTTATAGCCCTTGTAACCCTTTGCTCCCTTACACCTTTTTGGTCTGGGAAGGCTGAGCCAAGCAGCCACTTCCAGCCCCAGCCCCAGAGAAGCAGCAATGGTGAGCAGTTGTGTTCTCCCAACCTTGATTTTTTTCTTCACCACATGAAAAATGCAAGCATGGATACATGTGTCAGCTTTTTGGTTTTCTGGAACAGTACAAATTTACAGGGAAACATACAGAATGCCTACAGATCAAAATCTTCTTTATCCACTTATCCACAGGTACAAAGGACAAGATTTACTGGAGATGCAAGAAACACCCTATGGATCACCCCAATGGTCCCTCCACCCAATATTCTGACCCCATTACGGTAGGAGAATATATATTTACGGTGAATATGTAAGCTTACTATTTTCCACAGTCCATTCCTTCTCATACATCCGCAGAATCGAGTCATTCCATTTGGAAGCTGAAATTTTCCCTAGTGTGGCCTCCTTTCCTTTTCTACTGAGCACTGCAGGGATTTTATCAGAGTGCTTGTTTTCTTGTTGAACTGAGGCAGTTTACCAGGACTGCTTGTACAATAATGGTAGCAATATCAATACAATTATGCTACTACTGTATGAGTCCTGGAATACCTACATGGCATTTAAAGCAACAGAAATGTCTAGATATTTTTTCCTTCACCTGACCTCAAGCCACTCATTACAAGCTTGAAAACAGAGCATCTGACTCAGCTGCTCTTTCTCTACACCAGGAGAAACTGCCTGCCTGCTGATAGCATTCTGTCTCTGTCTCCTTAGGTATCTGTCAGCACCCACAGCCCTCTTTCTAGCCTAGCATCCTCCTCTGGCTTATATCTAGACTTCGAAGAATAAATTGTTCTTAGTCTGCCAGGTATCAGAAAAGGGGATATTCCCAAAGAATTGGTATCCTCATGGCATTTTCAAGGATTTGGGTTGCTTTTCTTTTCTTGCTGGTCCTGTTACATCTTCCATTGACTTAACTCTCTCTGCTGAGGCAAAACAATACCTCATCAGTAATGTGAGTATGCTATTAAAAATATTACACACAATTGTTTTGTTTGTTATAGGTTGCAAGTCTAACAGTGTTCTATACCACGCTCCTCAGGTCTTGGATCTCTAACTAAAGGATCTTGGTTACTGTGAGGATCTTAGCTTTCACTGCAAAAAGGGGGAGTTTCTACCCCTCCTTTTTGCATTGAAAAGCCTGAAAACATTATTTTGGCAACAATAAGAAACTGGAAATCTGGAATCAGTTTATATTCATATAAATATTCATATTTATAATCATATAAAATGCAGGCTCATCATTTTTATGATTATACATCACTTCAGTAGGGGCAGGGGGAAGGGACACTGACTCGTTATTTCTGAATAGTTTGCAGGTGGAAATACTGACTGTGAAAATGCCATCTTTGGGAATGCTTTGTCACCGATGTCCTCACAGCAGTAATAATACCGTTCTCCCATTAGCTCATGTGAATAAGAGGAGTCCTGTGGTCTAATTCTCTCTGCAGCTTCGGACCCTGATCCTGAAAGCTGTATTTTGTACCCATGACAAGTGCTGCAGTGATATGCAGCAGTGGTATGCACAGGTAGGAAGCCCTGTCTGTGCAAGATCATAGCTCTCACAGTTAAGCAAATTGAGTACAAAAACTGGGAGACATTTAGTTTATCTCTATTAAATTTGCCTGTATAGAAATTGCAGTATGTTCAAAGCACTCTATTAAAACAGAAGACAGCGTAATACTGAATTCCTGTTCATTAGTTGTCGTTTTACTTCAAAACTCAAATGATACCTCTCTTCCTACACCTTCCCTCTGCAAGACACACAAATACCACCACAGAAATAAAAAGAAGTATTTTAATGGAAAATATGAAAGGTTGATACCCTTCCTTTCAGTCCCATTAGGTGGAGCTCTCAGACAAGAAGAAACGAATGAAAAAAAGAACCCAGCGGGCACCCTTAGGAATTATTAGTACTGTACTATGCAGGTATTTTTCCCTGCCGAGAGCTCTTTCCTCTTGAAAAAAATTCATTTGTGTCCAACTAGAAAGCTTATTACATGCCTTCAACACTACTATTACTCACCAAACCGCCTGTACGACTAGGTTTTCATTAGCTTAACACATTACCGAGATCAAGCTGCAAACTTTGGAGGTAGCTGGATACTACATCACTGGGGCCAACATAAATAACCAAACTAACAGAGAAATAGTTATGGAAATAGGGAAGCAGAGCAGATGGAGAATTTAAGGGCAATACATAAAAATCAGAACATTCCAGCAAGTGCTTGACCTCGCTTCTATTCATGATAAAAGTCTGCTGACATTAATGGTGCAAGATTCAGTTGAAAGATTGGCCACGCAGACGCAAAGGCATAATACAAACGGAAATGGCAAAGTGTTGGTAACCTGATTTCCTGTGGTTTTCTGGTTCCAGTTTCTACTCTTGTTCTTGTTTTGATTTTGTACTTACTGTATACATTCTTGCAAAGCTTTGGGGTAGCTCTCCCAATTCCTACACAAGGGGAAGGACAAAGATAACCCCGTGTAAAGTACTTCACAAGCAAAGGACAGAACGATGGGTACATATTTTCAAGGCTCTTACAGCAATTGTTCATTATGTGCAGTAACTCAGCAATCTCAATATTTTTGCCAATAAAATGGCTGTGGCTGGCAAAATGGGAAAGAGTAAAACAATGTTGCACAGACAATTAAGGGAATTAACAGAAATTAGCAGAGATTGTCCAGGTATATATGGAAAGAAAGAGTCTGAACTGGTTCCTCTTAGACTCTGCAACGTATTTTAGAGAAACAATTGACTAAATTTAATCAGTCCAACTGTGATTAAACCCTAATAGTTTTATTTTTTATGAAGGCAAACACAACACTTAATCTATCTCCTAGATTTATTCTTGAAACAAAAATATGAATTAAGTGGCTTTTATTTTGTGTTATATCATCTATCCAGTTCCTGGTTTTGCAACAAAACCTTTTGCAGACACTTGAACTGTCTGAAAGTCTGTTCCATTTTCAGACTTTTTGAAACATGTACTCTTTTGTGCTCAAAGTAAGCACTGTTTAGCATCTTGTGCTAAAGTAAATAATGTGAGATGCCTGTAAGACATGAGAACTAGCAACTTCATTTCTGTGTTGAAATCAGTTGGCCTCATTATTTGAGTGTTTCATTTCACACACGACTCTAGATTTGCTTCACCAACATATAAAGAACATTTCTCCTACTAGTACAGACTGCTGCAATGTAAGAAGAGTGTCTCTTCCTCAACACTGAAGATTTCTCCCTCACGTCCATACTCTCCTCACTTCTTTTGCTCTGCACATTTCCCCTTGGAAAGGTTTTGTTATCAGGATGATCTTTTAAGATTTTA
The DNA here is from genome assembly GCA_013400555.1 of Jacana jacana. Taxonomy (NCBI): domain Eukaryota; kingdom Metazoa; phylum Chordata; class Aves; order Charadriiformes; family Jacanidae; genus Jacana; species Jacana jacana. The sequence goes on along the minus strand of VZTM01027862.1, from coordinate 223,264 downwards.
GATTTTCCCACAGGAACTGTTCCAAACCTGCTGCTGACATAAGAAAAGTGTCACAGGTCAAAATCTGACCTTTTCTTCTTGACACTGACACCATGGACCAGGATTGTTCTGGTCATACCGGGCAACATGCGCTGGTTCTGGTGGCTGCAGCTGTAGCTTCTGCAACCTGTTTCAGATGCAGAAGGCATAAAACGCCAGAGCTTCAGGAGCACATCTTATTTTTAACTTCTCCTTGCCTGCCTTCAGCATGGCCTTAATGACTACAGCATGCATACACAATTTTCAGGTTCTGCTATATGAGTCTGTTCCTCTTTCAGATGATACTATATATCTACAGTATGGATATGTGCTGTTCTTTGTCATGTATGGCTACTCATAGCCTCTACTGTACTTATCCTGAGACCCCGAACTATAATGAAGGGAGTTGTTATTATCCCTATTTTACACCCTCAGGCTAAGTGACTCCTTTAGCACTAGCCAGGCAGCCTGCAGCAGAGTTGAAAATTAAACCTGATTCTGGTGTGTCCTACTCTCCTGCTCATTGATCTCCAGGGTGACATTACACAAATGGATTAGCATAGGTCTGATTTAAGCTTCAAGAGAGAGAATGAAGGTTGGGGCGGTCTTACCCCATTTGCCTACATAGCTGAGAGAAGCAAGCAAGAGAAAACTCAAGATGGTGGACAGCTGAAGCACTTGGTGCCACACAGTGAGCCTCTGATAAAGTCCTGCAGGCAGAGAACACAGATGGTAAGGTTCATGTATCTAGGCATCCCAGAACCATCATGCCAATTTCCCCATTGTAAAACAACAAAGCTCTCTTCAAATTTCCATCCAGAACTTGCTTTTAGAACATGACTGTTTTTCAGTGGACATTTTTCAGCAGAAAATTCTCAGCTATCCACTATATTCCCCCCACCAATTCCCCTCCAGCTTCCCAGTGGCCATGCAAGAATGTTCTCTTAGCCATGATTCAGTATTTTGCTAAAGTACAGTCTGGTTAAAAGACAGAAAATCTATCTTAACTGCTGAGATTTCCATAAAGTTCAATTAAAAGTGTCAAGCTATTGTGACTAGCTTTGTCAAGATGTGGGTGACAAGCTCTGTTGTGCAGCAAAACGTGCTCGTTTGACAAAATGCTGGGGTGGAACAGCAGGATGCTGCTTCTCAGGGGCTGCAGCCACATGAACCTTCTGGCTGTAGCTCCTCAGCTTGCATCTGACCCACATGGCCAGAGCTGAGCCACCTCTTGGAGAGGGAGAGCCTGAGAAGACAGCCAGTGCAGGGGCTAAGGGCTCAGAAGGAAAACAGGCTGATCTTGATAAGAAAACTAATAGCATTCACACAGCCAAAAATCCTGATCTCTTACTGATCCTGCTGCACCACTCTCTTTCTTTCGTTCACCTGATTTGGACCTGGTGCTTTGAAGAGAACACAACTGCACTTCTCGTGACTTCTTTGTCTATCCTTTTGGGAAAGTGCTCAGTGCTCATACAGTGTATCCCAATACGGTTTCTTTTTGAATATCTATTTCAGAAAACACACCCCTACTGCAGCACAGTGCAGCCTATAGCAATGAAGAGGAATAATAACACAATCCTTAAAGACAGATCAGGCATTCTAAGTGCTATACTTGGGTCAAACTCGAATCTGAAGGGCTTCTATATTTCATCAAAAATTTATTCTCTCCCAGTCTCACAATAGGTTATAGGATGTTTGAAATTTCTGCTAGTAATTATGTGGGAATAAATTAAATTAGCCAGCTTAATTAGACTTCTTAAAGCCAAACTTTTATTTGCTCTGAATAAACGCAGTCTATTAAGTAATAGTCCCCTCCTATTAAGCTTCATTAAGACCTCAGCCTGACAAATGGCTGCGTTCCACTATTAAGCACAGGTGCTTTGCGAGGCCCCTGCCATGCTGTGCTAAACAAAGCTGCTCAGCTGAGTTACACGCTTCACTCAGGTCTGATCTGCTCAAAACCTGGTAATCCTGCACATTTGTTTAAACAAGTGGTTCTGGCATGACCAGCCCTGACCTACTTTCCCCAGTGCTTTACTTGTTAGACACACGTTGCAGCTTTTCTCCGGCTTCAAACACAGACTGCCTTTTGCTGTCTGGTAGCGAAATGCTCCAAACAAGATGGGCTCAGGTGAGGGAACACCAACACTACTCTGCTGCACAGAGCTGAAAGTGCCGTTTCTTGCCAGCACCCAGCAAAAACAGTGGTCACTTCTCTGCTCTGAATTCCCGAGCTGGGAATTCATGTCCCTTAGCTGGCCAGTTTGACTTTTTATTGCACAGAAACAGAGGAGAAAGTCAAACATAAACATGCAACTCTTGCAAAATGAAGAATTCTGTAGGAGAAAATACACAATTAAAGGGTAACATGCCTAACGTCTCTTTACTAATAGCAAAAGATAGATGGAACACAAAACTAGTTCAGTCCCTGCAGAATACATCTCTCTTCATCTTTTAATAGACCCACAATATAGAGCCTGTTGCTGGTCGTATCGATCCCTTTCACATTGCACATGAGCTATCATTTTTGTTCAGGACATCTTTCTGCTCTTTAAATGACAGCTTGATTGTTGGAACCAATCTCCATCATAGCAAAACTCTGTATCTAGTGGTACTGGTGAGTGGGGCTATTAGTCCTGAAGTCCTGTTGTGTGACCACCAGCCAGACAAAATGATTTTAAGTTGAATGGAGCTGTTTTGATGTCCAATATCCAAATCTTTACCTAAGAAGTGGTTTTCTAAATGTGCATGCAAGAATAGAACGCTTCCCCCTCAGCTCTTCCACTAAACTCATTGTACAATTCGTGTAATTCCTAGATGCAAATGGTTTCCCTCTTATTTTCATTCCCAGCAGAGATTTCTCATTCCAAACCTGTGGTATAAAAGGACAGTTTATACTTCGGTGCAAATAAAAAATCCATAACTCAAGGTTTTGACAGAATGATTGTGTAGGATCGTGTAGGGTGAGTTAAGTGGAAGGGAAGGGAAGGGAAGGGAAGGGAAGGGAAGGGAAGGGTGAGGTCTAATTAATTAACTCAGTTCTCTTTTCCTACACTAAAGGAATGAAAGACTGGTTAGCATATCTGAAATGAGTCAAACAGAAAAATCTTTATTTATTGACTTTGCCACAATTGTACTGGCTAGGAAGGAGAAGACATGAAAATAATTCCTTTTTTTGGAATCTGATGGAAACATCTGAGGTATTTTAACTACCTCTTTGGATGGACATGTGCCGAACATAAGCACTCCTTTGTCCTCTGATCCAAAAGACACATATCAAAATCACTGATGGACAAATAGGTCAGAGGTACCTCCTTTGCCCCTCCTTTTCCTCAACTCACTTGCTGAGTTTATTCCACGTTTTCAAATTCCTGTAGATAAAACTAAAGAACAAAAGTGCAGCTGGGGTTTGCGCAAGTGGCAATTTGAAGAGTACCTTCATTCTCTAAACAGCTTGACTTTTCTCATCAGGGAAGTATATCTGTCAAACCACACATTCCTCCTCCCTGAGCTCCAATAACAGGTGGCTGAAATCTGGAAAGGGATGATATTCAAGAACATGCTGCATTTAGCAAAGTTACGTTCACAACAATACAGCAATGCAATCACATCCACTTTCTACTCCTCTGGGACAGCGGAGTTAAGTAAATCACCCAAACCTGGATAGTGAATCAGTGCTACATGCAGGAGCGGGATTGAACTTTCCTGAGTCCCAACCCCACTGTGTAATCACAGGCCATATAACTTGATCTCATAATCTGTTAAAAACACCGGGAGCCGCTCTAGCGGACAACAAGAAGAATAAATCCATCTGGTACAAGATGAAATTCAGCCTAAGGAAAAGAGTGGACATGGTCCCCATGGCCAGGTCACACCAGTTCCTCTACCATCACATGGACTATCTTCCCTCTTTTTCTGTGATGGGGTGTCAGGTTTGGATTAAGAGAAGCATGAGTTAAAACCCATCAGTAATTGTGTGAGGGAAGAGCTCAAACACCTCCCAAAATGTAATTGCCTGTGCCATGAGCCAGATGTCCTGCAAGATGCCCAAGGGGTCTCTGAGTAAACCCAAAGGCAAACAGAATTGGGCATCTTCTTTTCTCATCTCCAATGGAAAGGTAGGAGGGCTTGTGTCTGCAGCTTCAGAAGAGTATGGGAAAGTAGAGCGACCTGATTTTCTGTTCTGATTTGAGCTTCGATTTGATAAAGATCCATTCTTACAGCCTTGTGTTGTTTTACTCATTTTTCTTTCACCTTTTTTTTCCCAAATGCTCTAACCTGGAAAGTGGAACTCCAGTACCCCAGGAGGGTGTTACTGATGTGATGCAGCATGACAACATCTAACTCCTGTCTCCTTCCTGCTTTTCTACTCTTGGGGATTCTATAAAGAACATAATTTTTTTCAAAGCTGTTTTATGCCGAGGACTTATTTGTTCTGTGGCAATTAAGCTGAGGTTTTTTTCCCCATAAATGACCATGACTCAATCAAGATTCCCTGCTGTGAATCTTTCCAAACTGTAAAGTTTTACACCTCCTTACATTAAGCTGCATCTTCTGAATAATGCAGATGGATTATGAACTCAGATTTTGAGTTTTCTCTTGACTTTAGGTCATCCAAATAGCTGAGCTGAGGGAGGTCCATTAACTGACATCACTGAGACCTTGTTTTATGGCTCCTTCTTTTGAGAGGGAGAGTTGTTTTGCTTGTTTGATTGCTCTTCATGCAGCATGTTCACGTCTGCCCAGGCTTTTATGCTGTGCCCATCATCATGAAACATGAGATGACTGATAACTCTTTTCTAACTCACAGAAGAGATACTGTCTCGGCAGCAGCACATTTTGGCCTAAAAAAGCAGTATTTGAGGCCTGACATATAATCTATGGATTTGTCCAATCTAATTAGTGCCATTTGCATCAGTGTTTTTATGATAAAGACATACATCCACTCAGAAAATCACTGAAGCTACAAAGTCCACTGCCAGGCAGTCTGGTAACTTCTGACTTGAAAGATGCTCTAGAGGTAAAAGGCTCTGAAACTCACCGTCAGCCCCTTGAAACTATATGCTTTCCTGTGACTGTTCATAGTCAAGTACTCTCTTACTAGATTAGACTCCAATTTTCACTAATTTCATTGTACTTTTTTGTAATCAGGTAAAATTCCAGGTTTGTTGAAGTCAGTAATAAAACCTCTAGAACAAAAAATACTGAACATATCTATTTTTAAGACAATAGAATGAGAGTTAGGCTAAATTAATATGCATTGAGCACTGTGCAGTAATGCCAGACGAATTGCCATACTCAAGCTCTCTTGTTGACAGTTGCCTTTAGTATTTCTAACATGTGTGGGCCTCTTCAGTGCAAACACATTCCAGGAACAGTTGGCCATGTGCATTCACTGGGCATCTTAGACATGGTTCTGACATTCCTTCTCCAAGGAATTGTTCTGTGAGTCTCAAAATTATGCTCATAAACCAAAATATACCTCCTTACATTTTTTTGCATCTAGAATTCCCGTGAAACTATTGAAAACCGAGTATGCAATGAAAGATCGTGTATAGAAATGACCAGTCTGATTGAATTTCTGGACTGGAATCTCCTCCAGCTAACACCAACGTAAATCACAAACCTTTTACTGACATCTCCGATGTTATATGAAAAGTAACTACCCTAAAACTGAAAGGGATTAGGGCAGCTGGATGATTTAATTGGTAAAAGAATTAAAAAATGTTATTTATTTCAATCCGAACTCATCAGGCTTCTGCCTGATCTGCCCCTGTCTTCACTGTAAGAAGGAAGTAATGCTGGGTTTGCATTGCTGCCAGGCTCAGGTTAATAGTGGGAGAGGATTAATAGTTACAACTCCTCCAAGCAGCCAACTTGTGTTGGCACAAGCTTTACCCACCACCAAAGACCACTTGTTTTTTCCCCTCTCAAACACGGCAACCCATTCCTGGGGTTTTGATGGCTTCAGATCCCTTCCCAGACCAGGGATGTGCTGTGAGCTGGCAGGATTTGTCCCCATTAGTGAAATCTGTAGTGACATAAACTGGCCAAGCCTGAGAATGAAAAACCCACCTTGCTTTTTCAATAGGTTATAGCTGGTCTGAACAAACACCCTGGCAGGAGGACTGGACAGCCCAGAGGGAGCCGTGGTAATTTCATACTGACTAAGGTTGCCTGTGAATTTAACAAGAAACATCCCGGTCTCCTTGTGCCATCTATGTTGCATAAGCATTTGGTACATTAGCACGGGACTTAATTTGGGTATTTAAAGCCACCTGCATTAGCTTGACTGTGGGTCTTTTCACACATCTTTCGCACCCACTCTTTCTTGCAAACCTGTACCCGCTGCAGCACATTTTCAAAGGGAATTGAGAAATAGAAAACTAAAAGCTACATGTATTAGTATTCCCGTTTAATTTAATATCAGCTTACAAGGTGGAAATTAAAATGATTTTTCTGTCACTGTTATCTCTCTTCACTTGGCAAAGATCGATTTCCCTCTTCCCCGCTGCTTACTAATAAGACATCTGAAAACGAAGAGGTTTTTTATGTTTACTTCCTTGTTTAAATCAGCTTTCTCAACTAAGGACAGCTTTGGCAATACATTTGCTTTTTAACTTGTGATTTCTGTGTTGGCTCAGACTCCGCCAGTGACAGAACATCAAACACAGAGAGGCTATATATTTTTAATTACTCAGGGATGCCCTTGTGCATAAGTACATGCAAATTAAACAAGCAGAATTCAAAACCTGTTCAGGGACAGATTGCACACGTTACACAATCAGTCACATTTTGGGCTCAGAAATGATGGTGCACTATTTTGCTTCTCCTGCTGACAAGTACGGAGGTATCAGACATAGCTCAGCACAGCATCATGCCATTGCTACTGCTGTGTCTGACACTGCGAGGTTTGGTACCACTTTCTCGAGAGCTGGCAAGCCAAGGAAGGAGGATTTCAATGCACGAATGCTCGAGTGTGAGAAACAGCTGAACAACTAGTCTATGTGGAATTAAACCTACCTACGGAGGAAATAATAATGTCCAGCAAGAGGATTAGAAAAATATGATGGTTGTGAGGTCTCAAAGAATCTGATGTAGGCACCTAACTGCCTGCCTCCAAAATCTAGTCCTCCTTTGCAATGGGGAGGATAAACGACTGAGCAAAGTTGTTGCTTGGAGTCCCAACTGCATTTTATGAACTTGGTGCTTGGACCCTTGCAGCATTACAGCTCCAGCCAAGATGTAATTATTTCCAAAGCCAAAAAGAGTTCAGTGAAAATCTCGCAGTGTGAGGCGGTCACACCAAAAGAAAGGAAACATGACCATCTGCCTATCACAGACGAGGAACTAAAACTCTAGAGATCAAGGCAGCGCGGTGGGTATCCCTAAGGAACTGACCATGCATCCTGAACCAAAAAGCTGAGCTTTTTAAAAAACTTGAGTAATGTGTCCTGTAACACATTCACTTGGGATATTATCTTATACCTTCTAGATATTTCACTGTGTCAGAAGTCTCCTTATTTAACAGCCTTGCATTTCATATGTTCTTTCCACTGCCCTTTCTTAAATCCCCATGTTCAGCATTTTTCCTCTAGGGTGTTTATGCCTGGGATACCCATATGGCATTATCTTACCTTCTTCCTCTCAAACTTGATTATCCTTTGTTTATCCAGTGTATATGTATTGAAGTTTTAATCTTTCCTTCTCCCTCTTGATAAAGTAGCTCTTGTCCTTCTTGGGGGGGGGTGAAGCCTCAAGGTTTCTTTCAGCCCTATCTTGCAAGGTTCCATGACTTTCTTCATTGTTTCTATATTTTTGATATTGTTGCACCAGAACTGAAATCCAGCCAGCTCTTCTGTGAAGATACACCTGACTCTTGCCCCTACTTACAGATCCAAGGTGACAACTCCTTGCATTGCACCAGAAGTGGTTTACATGCTGCCTGAGTGCCCTGTGTCCTGCCAAGTGTGTTCTTGCTGGCCATCTGCATGGCTGACCCGAGGCAAGGGTGCCCGCATCTCTGCTAGCCTCCCAGCACAGGGCTGCTCCTGAGGTACCTTGTTGCTTGCCATGGAGGGCAGTTCTGGCCCGCTGTCCTGGGCTGGAAGGCAGCTGTCTGGACACATTTCAGGTGGTGAGTGCCAGGGCTGGCGTGTGTGTGATGTGACACTTGTATGGGTTCCTCTGGTGCCACAGAGATGAAGGCTGTGCCGGAGCTGCTGTTAGGGGGTGAGCATGCAAACGACGGTCTGATTTTCCATCTTCATGTCCTATTTTTGTGCTGTCTGTCCTGTGGCGTCTTTGGTGCCTATACCAAAGGCCACTGAGCCACGAGGGAGTTCTTGGCAGGTTGTGACCCGAGCTGACCTGACAGAGTTAAAAAGCCTTTTAATTTTATCAGGGATGGGAAGGGGTGACCTTTCCACTTAGGAAACAGGGACAAGCCTCGGCCATCCTCCCCACCGCCAGCCCCGGGTCCCGTCGGTCTCCAGTGGGCCGTGGGGATGTTGGAGATGTCAGAATGCAGAAGCAGGGGGTGGACGGGGAAAGGAAAACCCGGTCCTTCGCACCACCCTGCCATTACAACCACAGCACGCACTGGGGCGGCGGGGCTCCCCCGCGACGCGGCGGTGGCGGGGAGGAGGGGGGAGAAGGCGGCGGGTACGCGGGAGGCGGCAG
>VZTM01027862.1:173202-214361 GCA_013400555.1 Jacana jacana | reverse complement strand
GTCGTCTTGTCCACGGCGGCGGCCCGCGGGTGACATGCAGTCCCTCATCTCTCCGGTGACCAAGGCTATCCTAGTGGCTTTGTTCATCTTCGCCATCCTGCTGATCCTCTACGTGATTCTGTGGTACATCTGCCGCGATGTGGATTGCGACCATGGGATCTGAGCGGCGCGGCGGGGCCAAGGCTTAGGAGCCGGGATTCACCCCGCGGGGCCGGGAGCGACAGCGGGGGACCCGCCGGGCGGCAGCCACCGCCACCGCGGCCGGAGCAGGGGAAGGAGAAGGAAAAAAAAGAGGAAAAAAAAAAAGCAACCAAAAGAGAGAGAAAGGGAAGAGCCGAGCCGAAAGCGCCCGGAGGACAACTGCAATCAAGAAACCAACCTGAGCTTGACCTTCAGAGACCAGGGTGACCCGGTGAGTCTCCGCTCTCCGCGGCGCGGGAGATGCGCGGGTGCGGCGGGGCTGTCTCCCTCCTTCCTTCCCTCCTGCTCCGCTCCGCTCTCCTCGCACGCACACACACACACTCTCTCCACACACACTCACACACACACTCATACACTCACACGGATGTGGCACCCTCGCCCCACGCCGCGCACACACACGCACGGAGACAGAGCCCGGCAGATGTGCGTGCCTGAGCGCTCGCTGCGCGCTTGCATGCCTGTGCCCGGGGGACTAGCGGGACCCCTCCTGTTGGCTGGGGTAAATTGTACTTGTCCCCCTCCCCGTGTCCCCCCGCTTTAATGCATCGAGGTGGCAAAGGCGCAAAGGGCAGCACGCCCTCGGGAGCTCCGGGGACGGGCGCGGTGCGGTACGGTACGGTAACGGTGTGGTGCGGTGCGAGAGGGCGGCGGGCGGCGGGCGGCCGCCGCGCTGCCTTTGCGGCCCCACATTGGTATGCAGGCGGTGGCTGCGCCGCCAGGCAGACCGAAAAGGTGAGCCCAGGGGATGGGGGAAAGCCAGCGCTGCATGAGTCCGGGGGCAAAGCGGGGAAGTAACGGAAAATAATGGGGACGATGTCCCCTATCCGGCCGGTCACTGGCAGGCAGACTTCAGGGAAGGGATGCGAAGCAGGATGAGTTTCCCCTTCCCAGGGGCAGGTTGGTGGAAGGAGGTGAGAGAGATGACAGACAAATGTGTGTGGGAAGTTCTGGATGGCAGTGGTCCTTGGCAGATCTCACCGGCACTGGGTTTCCTGCCCACCACTCACTGCAAAAGGGTAAATGCACAAGGGTTAAACACAAGCTGAAGCCTGGCAATGTCAGAAAATGTTGATTAAAAAGTACCGCAATCGATGAACATGTATGTGCTGAGCACGCTGGGACACTCCAGGGGATGTATCCTGCCCGGCTGTTTTCCCACCTGAAAGAATTTGGCGTTGGCTATTTCTGCTCTTACCATTTGGTTGCATTGAATACCGCATGCTGAAGTGGAGAGACAGCAACACATTGTGTCTGAAGTGAAAAAGACCTTCTGAAAGAAAACTGGTCCTAAACACTCGGGCTGTCGATGTTTCTGTCCTTGACAGACAAGCTCCCAGCAAACTCCAGCTGCGTGTGTTATCTCTGGGGGGGGATGGATTCGGACTCCGCAGGGTGCGGGTGTGTGTATGCCGCAGAGAGTAAGAGAAAAATGAAATTTGGCTTTATAGGGAGGGGGAACAGGGACCTAGCCAAGTGTAAAGTGTAATTGTGTGACCGAGGATGATTTGACATTGAGTGTTGGTGACCGAAAGCTCACCTTTGCAACAGGGGTCTGCATTTGGAAGGAAAATGCTCAGAAGTCGATCCTCTTGCCATTTTGGGTTGTGCTTCTGTTCAGATTGTGTTTCGAAGGGCTTTTGACCCGACTAGTTGATCAAACATGACATTACCGTTAACGCACCCTACTAATGTGATTATAGCAGCAGTGACATCAATGTTTCCTTGCCCTGCAACTACAGTAGCAATGCATTTGTTTACTTCCCCTGTGCACACTCTGAAATGTCTGTTACTCAACAGCTCTGAACAGCAAGGGAAGAAGGGAGGAGGAGGGGGAAGCTCTTAAAGGCATTTAAAAATGGCCATAGCTCTCTTTTCTTTATGCATTTAATTATGTAGAAATAAAAGAACCTCCACATCCACTTGCTTGCTTCTTTTTTTTTCTTTTTCAGTTTCACCAGTCAGTAAACTTGTTTTTATCTAAGTGGCAAAAACCTCTTCACACTTTGACATGTCAGGTTGTGTCACATGTTCCTTTCCAAATTAACAGCAGTGCGCACCTTCTGCCCCTCTCCCGGCTGGCAGGAGCTAGCGGGTGACACGGTTTGAAAGGCTTTGCCATTTAGTGTTAATTATTTCACAGGAAACCAGTATTTCGAGTGGTTAGTTATAGAACTGGACGGAACGGGGCAGATTAAAATGCTTTTCATGAAATTTTAAATGTTGACAGATGCGTGTGTTTGTGATTAAATGCTGGAAGTGTTGATATGACCGAACATATTTTATAGTAGCCGTCACAACTAATGTTAATCAGCTTACTATTTGCAGAAACTGTGAAATACTCTATTCAGTTATTGTCTGACCATTAGTGTTCCCAACTGGCTCATTATTATTTTAAGCATATAGTTTCTAGGAGACCAGACGTAAAAAATACTTCTTTTCTAACAGCTTTTATTCTAAGTAAGGTTAATATATATGTGTTTATATATAAATATGTATATACGAATTTGTATAAACACTAAGGGGTATTTTTCAGCCTAACAACTGAAAAGTAAGTGGAGCAATGATTAACAGTATCATATGTGGTTTATATTTGAAGTCACAGGTTCATTGGCGCTGGTCAATATTATGTGTGTTCATTATTGTGTATTAACAAATGCAAAATCCTAAAAATGTGGAACCCCCTTATTCCTATTGCATATAAGAGAATGAAATCCTGGCCTTGCTGAGGCCAGTGTGGAATTTTCAGTTGGTTTTGGCGAGTCAGAACAATATTGGCAGATTTGCATGTGAATTTGAAGCAGCAGGATGTTACTGAAATTGAAAGAGTGATTAAAGCGGTCAACAAAGGCAAATTGGTTACAGTGGAGTGCTTACAAGCCTTATTTTTATATTTATTTACTTGCTTACTCAGAAGTTTGGTGACGATTTTAGTTCTATTTAGTTCTGTTAGGTGCTTCTGTCCCCACTCAATTTTAACCAGCTTGCTCTCTCCTGATGCATTGTAGTGTTTCAGAGTTGATGTCTTGAAATATCATCTGTGACTGAGACAAGCAGTACAGTAGCATCAGGTAGATAAAGATAACCTGTAAGTATTTTTTGCCATAAGATGCAGTGTAACATCATGAGTAGTGTCTTTGTTCAAAGTAAAGGCAACTTGTTATCACGTACCTCCTTGAGCCAAGAGAAATCTTCACCCTATTGCAAAAAATTGGTAATATCATAGGCTGAGAGTATGTTCTTAGTCCAAAACCAATTTAATAGGCTATTCAAGCATCATGTAAAAGGATATTTCAACGCTTTGCCTTTTTGTGTGAAAAAGACTATGAAGAAGGTACCACTGCTTCATCAACAAAAGGGTAATGAAGTTTATGGATTAATTCCTACTGCAAGGCAGCATCTATAGCGTGGTCCCAGGAACCCTGTCACATCTGACTTAGACATGCAGTGTGGTTCTGGATAAGTCATTCTTCACTCAATTCCTAGCCAAGCTAATTCTTTGAAGGTTTATTAAGTATTTTTTGAAAGTGGCACACAGGAGTAACTGGACAATGCATGTTGCATGTTTGCTTGTTTTCTAGTTCCTTCCCCATAAAATGGATTAGTAAAGGTCAGTCTCTTCCTGGCATGCCTTCTGTACATCTTACACCATTTCCCTAAAACAGGCTTAAAATAAGCACTCAGGATCATTCCAGTGTAGGAGGGTCTCTGCAGAGACGTAAGCTTAACCAAGGTCCAAGGATGGTCAGTGCCGTGTCCTCGCATTGTCCTTGTGTCACATGCCTGCTCAGCTGTACTTTTCCCCCTCCAGGTGAGCATAGAGTACCCTTCAGGCTGATGTCAGGCAGGATACATAGATCTGCCTTATGTGGCCCTAGCCCCATTTAGTGCAGGGCTTGATGTAGGAACAATTTTTAACTGCCTGTTATTCGCAAGAGATCAGACACGATGATTTCATAGCGGTTCCTCAGGGCCTTAAAATCTGTGACCCTTTGATTATTGATAACGAGGTCAGCACTAGGTATGACTTATATGTTTGCAAAGGTTTGGAATTGGGATTGTGGGGATTAATTACATGATTTATGCCATGATTACAGCACATGAAACTGGAAGGGCCTTCTAAATGACAAATTATGGGGCTGTGTTAGGGAATACAGCGTCACTGTAACAAGTGTATTAAACTTGCGGCTTGAGCAGGCCATATCTTTTATTCTTTCTTTGCTAGAATAACGATTTTGCATTGATGATGTCAATACAAGCTCAGGTGGTGATGGAATGAGGTTATGAAGAACAGGAGTGTTTGCCCTTCACCTAAAGAGCAGGCTCTGCACACACATTGGGTACGTATATACCATTCAACACTCGCCTGGTGTGCACCCTCCTTCCGGCGCAGCAGCGCTTCAGGGCTGGAATCGGACACTAAACATATGGAGAAGTTCCTTTGCTGTTTCTCAATGGTTTTGCTTCGACACATGAGTGTTTTCTCCTTTTCCTCCTAAGCGTTAATCCTCTGAATGGTGACTATTTAGTGCATAACGCCGTTTGTAGACAAACTGCACGAATTGATTTTCCTGAAGTGGGCTGACAAAATGATGAGTGTATTGGAAAGCAGCACACACTTGCTTATTTGTTGTTCTACATTCAGCTAGGTTTTTCAAGTAAATATCCTTTGAAATATTTATGTATTTTATTTTATTTTCGCTTGCTGCTTTTAATATGCATGGCTAATGTGGTTCATATAGTTGCACAGCGGCATCCGCTCTTGGTAGAGGCACTCCAATAGCTTTCAGGATTTTACCCAAATGAGAAAATTTGAGCTTGAACTTGTAGGGGCTCATAAAACTGGCTGTTGCTGAGAATTACATCCTTATTTTGAATGTTTCGATGTACTACTTTGGAATACTGAAGATTCTTACTGGCGTTTTCACGAGTCACCATTGTATTAAATCATATGTAAAGGATACCAGTCAGGTGACATTCAGAGTTTCTTTGTAGAACATATTATGAATGTGGATTATGGTTGAGAGCAAGATGTGGAAAAGAATTGACTGTGACTGATTAAGAAAGAGAAAGGAATGGAAAAAGAAAGACAGAAGAATGCTACATCAAGATGGAAGAAAAGAGAATCTACAGTATTTGAATTTTAAAAAGTGCAACTAATATGGAGTACAATTCTAAGCTTAAAGGACAAAATTTGACATTTTCCTTTACAGAAAGTGTATATACATATATGTGTAAGTGTATATACATATGTATATATATATACACGTGTGTGTGTGTGTGTATACGTATGTGTACATACATATGTGCAATCTATGTGATTGAATTAGAAATCTGCATCTCTAGAATGAGCTGAGAATCTTTACATGGATGATTTTATTTCTTTATCCTTGGAACCTGCTGCTATTATTGCCCAGTATGCATTTGCTTTAAAATCCGGTAGTGTTGAGGACTTTGTGATCAAACATGAGTGATTTTGTAGACTGGAATTATAAATAAATCATTCTTACAAAGACAATGCTAACACTCTCTTCACTTTAAAAATAAAAATTAGTTCAGGTTTTATAGTCTAGAAGAAATACATTAATAGCAAATAGATTTTATGTCATGTTTTTTTCCACTGACCTCAGAGACAAAGCCCTCACGTACAAGGGAAAAAAGCCTACTAAGTAATTAACCTATTTTGACCAAGAAATATATCTGAGAAAAAAGCATCTCAGAGAGAAGGTAGCAGAATTGTAGTATTTTGGCTAAAACCAGCAATGGCCGACACCTTCTGACAAAGGTACAAATCTTTCATGTAATACAGCTTTTGTTCTTATGTCTTTAAGTGCAAAGGCGGAAAGAAACCCCCTGAAGTTATCAGTGCTAAAACTTACGCAGAGTGAAAACCATTACATGATTACAATGCTTTTTGGGTATTATGGTGTTTTATATAAAGCCTGCCGGAGAGAATGCTTGGGTTTATGTGGACCAGGGGAATGTATGTGGCTGAGGAAAAAAACAACAAAAAAAGCCTTTTGTATGAATAGCCTCTTCCATTTTTATTACGTACTGGGGTAAAACCGGGCAAATGAAGAAAATTTTCTTTGCTATTCAGTGTCCATTTCAGTGGTGAGTTGCATGTGCTGTGGAACCTATTAAATGAAAACCCCAGAAAACTGGTCATCATACCTACAGCAGAAATTAAACAAGGTCTTCATTAAGTTGTGGTCTTTGTGCAAAATATGTGTGAGATAGCTGGCTAACATGAAGGATGTGTTTCGTATGTAGCCATTTCAATTAATGGACTTCCGAACAGATTATCATCACCACCCTTGTGAGATATATATATATGTATATAAATGGGCTTAAAACTAAGTTTGCAGTCAATCTCCATTCTAATGACTTATTTTTATTTTCAACTGTAATACCATTCTGACACGCTTAATGGGGACTATAGCCAAGTGGGAGTTTAATGAGGTCTTGGTATCGGTGAAGATAAAAGGAAGGCACTGTGAGCACACAGAAGACTCTCATAAGTATATGTTTCTAATGACTGATGGAGCATAATTGAACTGTAATGTAAGTTAAGAGCTAAGGAATTTCCATTTATTCATTGATACAATGAAGCAGTGAGATGGACCATTACTGCACCTACCAACCTTTGCCCTCAAGCCACCGCAGCCTGAGTATTCACCTGAGTTTGAGGATTCCACCACAAAAGAGTGTAGGATTTGCAGAAGTCTGAGCACTGCCAACCTGTGAAGTGAGAGCAAGTAAAAACTTCGTAACACATCTTTACAAAGAAATATGAGAATATTCCCTGTAAATTCTTATGAGATCTCTTAACCCCTGCTAGGGAGCAAACTGGTAACCTCAGGAAGCAAGCAAATAGCAATAATGACAGTAACAATTAATGATACCGATGTCTGAACAGAAATTTTCTTCCAAAGTTTTTAGGGTGTCTGCCTTGAGTGTTCTAGATCTACCACCCACATTTCACATATGAAGAAAGCAAGCTATGGGGGGATTCAATGACATTGCTAAGCCACCTTGCAGTTCAGTGACAACATATAGGATAGTCTCCAACACTTGTTTTTCCTCTGCCTCTCAGCCTGTAGAAGGTGACAGAGTGCACTCTTGCTTTTAGCAGGTGATGCTAAGTTGGGGGCACCAGCCAATAGACCCAAGGGCAGAGGTGCCAGTCAGGGAGACCTAGGCAGGCTGGAAGAATGGGCCAACACAAAGCTCATGAAACTCGGCAAAATGATATGTGAGGTCCTGCACCATGGCAGGAAAAGCCTCTGCAACAGGTGGGGATGGATGGGCTGGGGAGAAGCTCTATAGAAGCCCTGGAGTGGTGGTGAGTAGTAAGCTGAATTTAAGCCACCGTTATGCCTTGGAGACAAAGGCCACCAACAGCCTCCAGGGCTGTATGAGCAGAAACATAGCCCATAGATTGAGGGAAGGCACTCTACACAGCACTTGTTAGACCACATCCAGATCCTGTGTGTGATTTTGGTCCTCTCAGCACAGGGTATTTATGGACAAACTAGAGGGGTCTCAGCAGAGGGAGCAGTGGGAGCTGAAGCACTTGCCCTGCAAGGAACACCTGGGGAAAGTGGAATGGGTCAGCCTGGAGAAGGGATGTCTTTGAGGGCACCTACCTAGAAGAGGTCACCGAAGAGGTGGAGCTGGGATCTTGATAGTGGTGCGTTGGGAGAGGAGATAACAGACAATGGTAACAAATTGAAGCAAGGGAGGTTTAGACTGGGTGTAAGGAAAACCATTTTCCCTATGAGTACAGTCAGGCGTGTTTGCTCAGCGAAGTTCTGTTGTCTCCATCCTTGGGTGTGCTCAAGAACCCTTGAGCAATGTGGTCTGTCCTCAAAGTCGGTCCTGCTTTGAGGTCCCTTCCTATTGGAATTATCCTAGGTGTGTTTGATCCTGTGAACCATGTACTCTAGAGAGTCTTCTACTGGAATAAGCACTGGCTTGCTTGCTGTAATGCATGTTGTCCCTTAACTCTTAATGTGTGCTAGCCAGGTAAACCTGGATGGAGGCTCAGAAGTGGGACTGGGTCAGAGTGGGGATCTATTCTCTGTAGTCCTGGCCATCCTTACATTTTACCACCACAGCTCCTTCACAACCCTTCTGGGTATGGTATTGTCTTGAGCTGAAGTTGTACATGGCAATGCATCACTAGAGCAGAATGGCCACAGTGCTGATATGTTTTTTGAAAATGAAGCTATCACAGATAATAGTAGCCTGAAGGTTGAAGAGAAAAATCAGAATGTACTTATAGCCTGTTTAATTCTTACACCTCTGTGGGGACTCTAGCACATTTCTAGGAACTGGAAATTAATTCAGTTACATTGCTCTGACTGTAATATAATCATGCTGGGCAAGCTCTTGTGCACTATAATATTTTTCATAATCTTTTCCAATTTTTATCTTGTGTTTGTCTTCAGCTGTATAAAGCCTGTTATGTTAGCTACAACGTCCATACAGGTAGTTGGTACAGTAGGATTTTCAGGTACTGCCTGGCTTGAAAGCGAACCGCTTTTGAAGGGAAAGACAATCCCATGGGAACCGCACACTTCAGTGTCAAACCTGTCATCCCATGCTTAGGCCACTCACAGTTAATATTTAGGTGGAGAAGAGAATGCTAAGTGAAGAAAAAGGCACTTAATGCAAAAGGCTGTTGTACCTTTTTTTTTCCCCAGGCAGAAAAGACCTTCTTGTCAGTGCTCGGAGCTGTGCCATGACACCTGCCTGCCATACCGGAGGCACTGGTGAGAGCAGGGAAGTTCCACAAGGTGCTAGTGGACCTGCTTTCTTCTGATATTTCAGTGTACACCCAAGTTTATTCCAAAATTACAAGACCAGGCGATCAAGAGTAGCACTTTTCAGTGCAAATCCAAAACTAATGAGAGCTGCAGTTTATCTGTTGTCAGGGGTTCCAACTTTGATTCTCTTGTGTTAGTACACGGACTCACTGCCACCTCTCTTATTAAACTCACGGAAAGCCATATTTGTACACCTCCATTGATCTTTTAACTTGAAGATGTGTCAAATCATGATGAAAGATGTTTTGAACCTAGACAAAAAAAACAAACCCACAACAGACTGGTACAGATTTGAATACATAAACTGCTATTTTGGAGATTTCTGAAGTTGCTTTAATTTTTTCTCTCACTTGGTCTTACAAGCCTGAAGAAGTTTTAAATTAAAGGTAGAAGATAAGAAAAAACTTGCTTTTTAGGTGAGTTTATGAAATCTCTCTTAGTTCTAAAACAAAAAAAAAATCATGTATGAAGCAGCAAGATCCTGCGGGTGTATTAAGTTCACAGGATAATTCCTTTTTTTAAAAATTTTACAGAGTAAAGAGGTGAGTGGTCTAGATATAGATAGTATTGCTTAATGTATTTATTCACGAACTTCTATGAACCTAGGAATTACATGTTTGACTATTCCTGTGCCAGGCACAAGACAGTGAGATCAAATTCATTTAACTTGAGCCCATGTGTTGGATGTGCTGCGGGTTCCAAGCATAAATGGGCGACAGTATTACAAACAAATATTACCATTTTCATCAACCAAAGGTTTCTTCTCTTCATTCTGGCTTTACTAATCAGGTCAGCTGGAAGGTAGAGCACAATAGGGGATGTGGGAACAGGCTTGGAAGACACTGCAGCCGCTATTCTGAGTCATTCTCTTTTAATCACGTAGGCAAAATCCTATGGGCATGTGGGATGATACATAAAGGAAGGCAAAATTTTGCTTGCTGTGGAGGAGCTGTTCATTTGGTACAAACACTCAGCTGACTTCAGTGGAGCGGTGCCAATTTCTGTTAGCAGAGGCTTCGGTTCTGGGAATACATGTATGCATTAATAAATGGCTGAAGTCCTTCTTCAGGCTGCAGACAGTAGCAGTCAAGTATGTGGTGTAGCTGGGATGACATCCCACCACCTTTGTCGCCATGTAGGCAAGTGCCCTTTTGTTTTAACTGATTTGTCAATGTTTGGTGTGATACAAAGACCTCAAAACTAGTAAGGTTTTTTAATAATATGCAACGTGTGTTCTATAGAAGATGTTGCTAAATTAAAAAGCTGCCTCATGAGAAAAACAAGTTCGTGGTATATGGTTGAAAAATATAGCTACATAATGCATGATTTTGGGTCAGTAGATTTCATAGAAGAAAGATAAGCCTGAGTGAAGGATTCATCACTTAGTACATACCAAAAAGAAGTCGTTCATGGATAAACTTGTGGGTATGTTACTGCTATTTTTATGAATGTCAACTAGGCAAACTAAACTTATTACTATACAGTTTTTTTCTCTGGATGATTAGAGAAATCAAGTGGTTCTTGTGATAACTGTAAAAATAACTAAAAGCCTCATGAGATTCAGCCAGGAGTGGTCTAACTGAAAGCCGGCATCCTTGGTGGGGTGTACTGGTGGTAGCTGTGCTTCAGGGAGTGAGAAAAGTTTTGCAAGACATCTCACTGGGAGCTGCGACAAGCAATTAGTATGCGCTGTAGCATGGATGGATGGATGGATGGATGGATGGATGGATGGATGGATGGATGGATGGGTGGATGGATGGCAAATCCTTTGGGAGCTTGCAAACCTCGGGTAAGTCTGGGAATGGCAGGCCTTGTGATGCGTTTCTCACATGGAGATACTTTGAAGACAGGGAAGAGTCTACCCTGACAGGGACTATCCAGTGTCTGGTTAGGAGAGGAGATGCAGAGCCAGACTGACTCCAGGACAAGCTGGGCTGTAAAAGTTACCCTTTGGTACAGGCTTGGAAATGAGCTCAGATGCACATCACTAAATTTATACTGCTGTGCCTTAACAACCCGATGTTGTGACCCAGTGTGGGCATGTATCAATGTGTTTAATGAATATTTTATTAAGTGACATCTTCAACTGTGCAGTAAGATGTATTTCCTATTTGCCATTTTAAAGGTAGGTGTTGGCTGACTTAAGCCCATGAATAACCTGTCTCTTACATTCCTGTGATGCCTGCAGGACTGTAACTTCATTTTTCTTGGCGCTACAGTTTTATAAGTAGAACAGATGCTTGAACTGTGAAATCCATTTATTTTCCTCTTTAAATTTCTGATATATAAATGTTGGAAGAGTGTAGATTTTGCTCTCATAATCAGCTGGATGTTGCCTACTCCTTGATTTCAGTTCTGACACAGTATCTTCATGCTTATTTATCTTCATGTACAGCCCAACGGCTGCCTCCCACCAGAACTATTTTGCTGGAAACCTGTGCTGGATTTCCCATTCAATGCTGAGGCAATGCTTTTTTTATGTTCTGATAGGGGACAGGCTAAAAAATGCCAAATAATCATCACCTTTGAGTGTAATGAGAGGAGAATAAGCTCTTTCAATGCAGAAAGTGACGACATTTTTCCATCTCTTGCTATAATAGTAGCAGATGGCATTTGTGGCCCAGAATACTCTGTCCTTTGAATAATTGATTTTGTTTTTCCATGTGTAAAAAGTTGATTTTTTCCTAATTTAAAAGCACAAGAAAATCTTATTCTTTACCTGCTTTTTGATGTTTGGTTTGGTTTGTTTTTTTTTACCAACCACAATTGTTCAATGTTTTAAATTATTTTCTGTGGTACCTATCACATTATCATTTGAACTACAAGGATTTGTTATCCTGAGTTTAAGGAGATGTTTAGCATATGCAGATATATACATACCAATACACACACGACCAACGAGCAGGTAATGGTGCTTGGAGTAAAAATAGTCCCTTCTCATTTGTCCATTTCCACCAAACAGACCTTTATTTCCTTGTTTTGCTTCATTTTGGGTCACAGGTTATTCGTGGGTCTGGGTCAGTGCCCCAGTAGTGTAGGGTGAGACTTCTTGGTTTGCAAAAGCAACTTCTGGAATTCCCAACAATCTGAAGTTTATATGGCCCTCTGTTATGTTTATGCCAACTTTTAGCGAGAGCAGGAGTCAGAATGAAAATAGACTCCGTCACAAGTTAAAGTTAACTTTCTGGATGGCCTTTACCTCTGGTCAAGATGGTGGCCCATTCATGCCTGTCTCCTTTCCTATGCAACACCTTTGGGCATGGGGGTTCTCTGTTTCCAGAGCATCCTGAGCTTCAGAGCGTAGCCGGGAAATGCCCATCTATCCATGCTGAAGAGCGGTGGGCATTGACAAGGCTTAGATTTGAAAAGTCTGTTCATTTTCACCTGACCTGAACATGCTGAGCTCTTACTTTTTGGTTTTGGATAGTGATTTGTATGTACATCTTCGTATAAAATTTACAGTTTAATATAAATTGTAAAATTCTTATGTAGTTTAATATTAAAAGTCAGTCTAATTATGTATCTATACAGAAATATGTTGGGTAATGTGGAACTGTTTAAGGAGAGGAGAGAGGAAGAGTTAATTAATTTTAGATTGCTTATTTGTTGCAACACTGAAATTCTACACTGCTTTATTATTTAGTTAAGGACAAAATTAGTAAATAAAAACAAAGAATAAACATTATTTCTTGCATTAAGAAAGCTGCTCTTCTCTGTCTCAGCAAGATAACCAAAACATAGAAGTATTTCTGTAAACATCTCATGAAAAATAGTAGCTTCTGCGGGTTTAGCACTATTCCAAGGTTTTTCTGTTTATATTTGAGGATGATGGTTTGTGCCTTTTTACATAGAGCAAGATATACTGGAAAAGGCCTAGTCAATTTGCAGAGAAAATTATTGATTTTCCCATAAGTTTAAGTGCACTGGTGCAGAAAGGATGGTCTTAGACTTGTAAAGCATTTTTCAAAGGTAAGCAGTGGTGGGCTTTGACCAGACTGCATTTGTGTTTGCTCAGGACCCAGCACCCTGGAGGCAGAATGCTGTAGTGGTAGGAATAATATCACTTTAAAAATAGAACAAAAACTGTAATAAGAGGAATAATACTAGACTCTATACTGTAAATATACAAACTACATAGCACCATGATGTCCAGACACCTAACAGAGAAGATGGGGGTCAGGCCCCCTGATTTAAAGGAGAGGAAATCGAAGCCAAGGAGGCTGGGAGGATTTCCCTGAATCCGCCAGCTGGGTTGTGGAAGAACCAGGCTTATAAACCAACTCCACGCATCCCAGTCCAAGAGCTACCCTTGTGAAACTGCTCTGGAATAAGACAGTGATGTCGGTGATTACTGTGTTTTGATCTGAGAATGTAGTGGTAACGGGTAACATATCACTACGCTACCATTTTATGTAATTTTCCAAACATTTATAAATAATTCAAACTTCAGGTTGGATGTGGCATATCAAAGGTATCTTGTCACATCCCCTTGTCTTTTTAAATCAAAGGAGCATTGGAGACAGCACTGACATGTTATAGCCATTAAATAAAATGCAGCAGTTTTAAGTGAATGGCATTTGAGTACCAGACTTCGCCTTATAATGGGAAAGTAAGAGCTTTGCTAATAAATCTGATTAGAGCACTGCCATCCCAAGGACAGTCAGAGTATATTGACACTGGAAGCCTCTGTCATTTTAAAGAAAAACTAAAGAATGGTTCTATGATTCTGACTGTTGTTGACAAGATGAAAGAATGTTGCTGCATAGAGAGGCCAGGGCTCTTGACTGTGACCATTCCTCTTAAATAGCATGTCATTATTTTTAATGACATATTATCCATGCCAGCTTATGCAGAAGTGGGAACCACTGCTTTCAGTTAAAGGAAACTCAAGTTGAAAACAAAAGCAACTCCAAATTTCAGTTTTTATTTTATTAAAATTTAAAACTAGAGATGCTTGAAGATATCTTTGACCTTCAAGGTTTTTTCTTAAGTATGAGAACAACAGATGGTGTTGCTAAGAGTTTAAAGTTGCATGAACGAACACATTTAGAGATGGACCGAGTGCAGACAAAGTCTAGAAATACTTGGGAAGGATTCAAAAGGCAGAACTGCCCAATAAATTAATAAAGCAGCCAGCATAAGCAATGACTTGCTGTGGCACGTTGGCAAAAACCAACACAGCTTGTTATTAGTGACACAGGAATGAAAACAACGCTCATTCTGCATGAAGGCACTTAAAGTACTGTGGGCCTTTTCCTTTTTAAACTCGGAGAGTTGTGTTACAGGCAGGAAAACCAACTTCCCTGGCTGCATGTGAAGGAGGTGTTGCAAACGAAACCAGTATGGAGAACCCTATTAGCGAGTGAAAATACACCCCCTCCTGTGACAGATTTGGAAGGTAACATATGCAATTTCAGGAGGTTTCAATCAATTACAATGTTCGCTTGGAGAGAAATGCCATTTTCAATGAAAGCGAAAGAGATGTTCTGTTTAAACTGTCTGGATATTTTTAATGCAACATGATTGCTTTTTTAGGTATTGTAATAATTTTTGCAGTAAAGGAATGTAGATAAAAGATGGACAGGGATCATTAGTATAATCTATTGAAATGTGCAGTGCTCCACTGCCCTCTTTTGCCTTGTACCTGGAAGAGCAGCAGTCACAGTAATGTGCCCATCACAGCAATGGGCACCTTTCTCTTCCAAGGCAGGTACCTTTTGAAATGGCTTGTGACAGTGACAGACCATGAGTGTTCCTTTGGGAATCTTCTCTTCTTTGCTGCAAAAGGAAGAATGCTGCAAATGGGACTTCTTCTTTTACATACCCGAGGACCAAGTGTTCATCTTTCACTCCTGCAGGTTTTCCACTGAATTCTTAAATGACAATTAAAGTTTGATCTCAGGTGGATTTGTTCAGAAGGTATCACTAAGTGAAATATCTAGTAGGGATCCTGAAGAAGTGGAATTAAAAACTACATTAGGGCTTGCCTTCCACATGCATTCTGCTGGGAACCAGTACAGCCTTGTTAAGAATTGCCTCAGTAAGCTGTTTTGCAAAGGAGAAAATCACCTTAATTGTTTATTAACTGTCTGTCTTGCTTATCAGGAAAAAACGTGTTTAGAAAATTCTGTGCTAACCCTTCAAAGTCTTCCTGTTTGTTCACAGGGCACACTTGAATAATTATGTTTATAGTTATCTTTCTGTTTTTCATGGCTGACAATACCCTCTAGCGGCTTCAAAATTATTTCAGTTTTCCAACCATTTTGACACTGAAATTTGTGCAGAAAAAGAATAGCCTTGGGCTTATGTTGGTGTCTTACTGTCTTGCCCAGGCATTTTTTTGCTTTTGCACAAGCATCACTGACAGTGAAAACACATTTCTTGGAGTAGTTTTTATCTGTTAGGACTCCTGCAAAGACAGTAAAGAATAATAAAGCATCATGAACAAATGAATCCATCCTGAAGCAGAGTTACGTCCCGGGTAATCTTAGCTGGCTGCACTTTTACAGCTAGCACTTTCAGGTTTCATTTTTGTATTTTAAAGGGAAACGACCCTTTTATGCATTAATTATTTGTAAAAACAAAAATATAGGTGGAAACATACAGAAACATATGACATAGAAAATGTTTATTTATGTTACATACATCCTATGACACCATTTTGTTGGAAATTATTAGACTGCAAATTACAAGATCTAGGTTTACAACAGCTAGCCAAAGTTTGCTTTTAATGTGAAGAGGTAATAATTTGAGGATGCTTAATTTTTATTTCTGTTCTTGTCAATAAACTCATTTGTTGAAGTATTTTCAGTGGATATTTTCACAACCTAGCAACTAGCAATCATTGAGAAGTGGATACACTGGTGTTCCCACTACTATATTAAAGTCTGTGAGGAAGGGAGTTGGATGGCAGAAACTGAGAAGGCAGTTGGGGAGGTGAAATAGCATTGCACAGCTTGAGAGAGCTGTTTTGAGGAGGTGGCAAAGCCAGGGGGATTCAGGGTGTACCATAAGAGCATACAGGAGTGCTAGGACATACGGAAATTAGGCTGCTCAGCCCCTTTCTCTCCCTGCTCAGCTCTACGTTTGGCCAAGCTCCAGTGAATTTTCAGCATATATCTTAAGGTGCCCACCTTCCCCTGTCAGACTCTAAGGAGACTGAAGAAGGCGCTGAGGCTGCAGCCCAGCTGAAGCTGTGGCACTGGATATGAACAGGCAGCAGCTGTAACACAACTGCCTGGCAGATGTGTGAAAGTTATCTCACACTTGGCAGCTTTACGATACCAAACGTGTTGAGGTAAGAAATACCATGGAATTCACAGCAAGTAATCTATGGCATGTTTTCTCTGCCTTGCCTTCCCCTGTATGGATGGGAAGCCAATGATGGCTTCACATCATTGAGGGTCTCCAGAAACTTCACCTATAAACTTTGTCTCGTTATGACATTTGGGCAGGTTGTGTACCAGCATCTGAAGCTCCCCGTAATGGGTATTTTATGAGACATTTGATGGGTGCTTTTTATCTGGCAATATCATACACTTGGTAATACTTTATCTCTAAAACTGTATAGCAGTAGCTGTAAAAAGCAAATTTAATTAAGGTTACTATAATGAAAATACTAAAATGTTAATCTTTAGTGTTCCTATAATTTGGGGATTTGTATCAATATAGACATAGATAATTCTGTGATTCTTTACTTTATGAGGCTGTAGCTATAATCTACAAAGTAGTTGGGTACTTGCTGTCAACTCAGATTAGTCCAAAATTTCACTTTGAATTTTTCCATTATATTCTATTTCACTGATCAAAGATGATATTTCAGTGATCAAATTTTTCATGTAGTGTAGTCAAGTATTAGAATTATCTTCTGGATTGCTGTTGTTCCACCAAGTTATTATTTTTATATTACAAATGCACAATGTTTTATGGGTGCAGTTGTGAAAAGATGCAAAGACAGTAGTTGTGCATATCCCATTGAACTTCCAAAGAAACCAATGCCAAAAAGTCAGGATACTTAGGCATTCCAGTATATTGGATGGTAAAAAAGCATCAATAAACACCACATTTTTGAGAATGTAAGTGATATATTTATAGCATCTAACAAATAGAGTAAAGAAGTAGGGTAATCTTGTAATAGCAAACAAACACAAAAACCTGCATAGGATTTTCAGGCTCAAATAGCCTACATGTCAGAATTATGGTCTGATCTTTTACATTGAATTTTGAAAAGTTGTAATCAGTTGGGAAAGAGACAAACGTCTGTATAGCTTCCTAAAGAGATGATAAAACTGTATACTGCTAAGAGAGGTGTAGGGGAGAATGGATGCAATTCTTTAAAACATTGAAGCAAGGAATCCTACCTTTACCATTTAATAAGCTGCATGTTTAGCTATGGTTAATTACTGGTACAAATGATAGAAAAGGATGTATCTGAATATCTGAAGTATGCAAGAATGATGACCAGCACCCATACGAATTTCCAGAGATAAAGTCAAATGAGATAATGTCACATTTTTCTGAGGAGATAAAAAAATATATTAAGAGTTACTAGAGATGCACCATGTCTAGAGTGTAATAAAACATTTGATATTGTGTCTCACAAAGCACTGTGTTGAAAAAGAAAAGATTGGTTTCAGTACAGTGAACATGTGTACCAACACTGACAAACAGCTTACTGAATGACTGTATAAAAGGTGGCAGGTTTTAGGAATTAGAGAAGAACATTTTCAGTGAAAAGAAATTACAGGGTACACTTTATTTAACATCTCATGAATGGTCTGCTCAGGTTACAATTCCTTCGGCCAGGACTCATGTTTCCCTGGTTCGCAGTGGCCTCCCCTTTGGCTACATGGTGGTAACAACATATGGTTAAAAGATTGAGGATGCATTTTGAAAATTTCACTTTCCTCATTTGCAAGAAAAAAAAAATAAAAATTCTGGGTTTCGTTTAGGTTGATCTCTTAATAATGTTTGTGTCGTGGTTTTGACCAATCAGACAGATGATGACCCCTCCCTCCCTCCCGCCTCCCACCCAAGAAAAAGAGAGGAGAGGAAGGGATTAAAGAGATTTAGGAGTTTAGAAAAAAAACCTAAACTACTGTAATGAAAAAATAAATAATACTAATATTATTACTTTATTTTACACATTGTTGGGTTGTGGGTTTTTTGTTTGTTTGTTTTTATTTTTTTCAACATCAATTAATTATTAATTATTTTCCTTCTTTAATTTATTTTTTTCAACATCAATTAATTATCAATTAATTATTTTCCTTCCTTTTACTTCCCCTTCTCCCCAGAGGAACACCAGCAAATGCCAACTTTTCTTCTGAGGTGCATAAAAGTCCCATTGACCTTAGTGACAGCTTAGTACCCTCTAATGAGAGATGTGTCCAATTAAAGAAGCGTCCAAAGAAAGATTCAGTTCATAGAGGAGCTTTCATGAGAGTTACCAGTGAACTGCAATGATTTTTTTCACCCAGTCAGTACTTTGTTATTTCTGAAGCCCAGGGCTTTCAGCGAATGCGTAAAATTCATTAAAAAGCAACATACTAATCAGAGTACTCTTGATTTATGTTAGGTTTTCCTTTTTTGTTGCAGTGCTAGCTGACATTTTACCTGACATTTTAGAACCCAGCTAGGAATTTTTCACTTCTGTTCTTTTGTGCTGAATGCATGTAAATGGTGAAAACCAGTGCTCCATGGTTTTCACCAAAAAAAATGAGGTGGCATGTTGCTGCCCCTGTGAAGAGGGAGACCCTGGGGCTCCGTAGAGTGTTACTGAAGTCGCCAGATCTCTGTGAAAACTCTGGTTCCATCTTTTTCAATTTTCTTTGGATTGTCTGCAAGTTTCTGAAAGCTGTGAGAACCCAATTGTAGCTTCAGAGCTGTGTGAGCAACCTCGGTGTGTGTGGATCCCATCAAAGAACTAGTGAAAAGAAGAAACACAAGCAAATAAAAATGAGACAATGATATAAAATTATAACTAAAATGGCTTGAATGACTAGCCTCTGCATTGGTGAAAATGTGGATAATTTAAAAGGGAAATTGCTGTAAATACCCTGAGTGTTGACAACTGTCATGATTGTGTTTGATTAGATTCTGTTGTTCTCAAAACACTCACCTTTGACTTTATAATTGCATCTGATTACATTAGCCTCCTCATACTTTTAGGAAAAGCATTTGTCTAATGATCAGGATTGTTAAAAATAAAAGACATCTTACTGTACTGACAGATTTTTTTAAAAAACTGATAATCTCCAGCTAATTTTTAAGAATACTATTGTTTTTGAGGCAAAACATGCTATTTTGAGCCAGCCTACTGGTAAAATGCACTAAGATAAATAGAGCTCAACCAAGCCTGATATTCAGATGGCCTGGGGTGGCCGATCCTGCCCAGCAAAGGCTGGTTGGCAAGAGGCAGGAGCCAGGGAAGCCTCCAGAGGGAGGTGCTGCCCAGCAAACTGTGTCTGGATGAGGATAGCCCAGCTCCATAGAGCTTTTCCTGGGCTTCTCAGAGCTCCGGGGATTCAGGTGGAAGCTAGGCTTTAAGTCATGGCCCTCAGCCCTTGGTTCCAGCACTCCCAGTTCATCGGCATCTGTCCTGGTGAATTTTACCCTCAGTGCTTGCGTTCTCATTCTTCCCAGTGCAGTTTGCAAGGAAGTTGGCAATCTAATGATTTTCGTGGTATTGAAAAGGTGTCTAACTGTTACTAAAAGGTGCTAACTGTTACGAAAATCCATCTTTAGTTGGCACTTCTTTGAAGTGGCTGAGTGGCTGAATGAGACTTTAAGGGTAATGCCCGGGCTTGCCAGCAGGAAGGAGACCTCTGCAGCACCTGAGCACAAGAGCAGGAGACGGATGCCCCAGCAGCAGCAGTAACCTGCTGAAGAACATCTTATATTTTTCAGGACTAAGTGTTGGGAATAGGCCATATATGCTGCAATAGGTCCTATATCTGTTACTCTTCAGCACTTGCTCTGGAAGAGGCTGTGTGCTGAAGCTTGTCTGGAAATCAGGAATATTGTCTCCTACTCAGCAATTTGGCAGCACGCTGAAAATCCCACCATCGGCAATCGGCTTTTCAGTGTGAGCATGTCCCTGCTAACTACACTGGCTCAGATAAGCTTGTTAAGAGATGCAGGCTGACATTTGCTCCTGGAGAGAGCTGCCTTTATTTGGGAAAGTTATCAGATATTAGAATGATTCATCTGCTACTTCAGGCTAGACGTTCAGTTTTCCTTCAAGTCAAATCAAAACAGCTGCTGTTGGCATGAAAAACTGGGAAGGCAGGCAGAGTAAGAGAAAGGACACCTTATAATTAAAATCGGGCTTGATCTTATACCTTACTTCATTATACTACTGAAGAAAATGGCAGGGTTTACTTCCAATTATTTAGACACTCAAGCAATATTTGGCCGTAGCAACTCAGCTTTAGACTGAGCGAGAGCTAATATTACAGCAGGAAGATTAGCTAAGTATTTTTAAATGTTCTTAATCCTAAACGGCAACGTAATCTTTGAAGAAACTTCAGTGTGGGCCTCAAAAAAATGGGCATTGGCATAATCATGAAGTGGCAGCTGACCTGCAAGTATGGTGTTGCTTAGCAATCCCTCACCATCAGGCAAATTGGGAAAGTGGGTTAGAGTGATTTATGCCAGGGAAGAGATAAATGCTAATTTTCTTTAGAAGATTCTGGTTTCTGTGGTTATTAGGATGGATATTAGCTCATAACCCCCTCTTCTTCCTTTTTTCTTTTTTATTTTTTTTTTAACAAAATGAATAGGATTTTGAAACAAGTCATCATTTCAAAGAAAAGTCTGTGGGAACACAAGTGCATTTCTTTCCAGAACACTAATTTAACAAACGGTTGATATAACCATTAAGTTTGGAGGGAAAGAATAATAAATAACATGAAGGCAATGCTATTTTAATGCTTCCATGAAAGTTTTTGTAGCCACTTTGATTTCTGGATCAGTTGCCAGAGTCCTGACCCTGCCACAGGGTTCCTGCAGGTGGGATGCTGAACCTGCCTGGAGTTCAGCCGCTTTCAGAGGCTGTGCCAGCCCACCTGAGCTCACCACAGGACCCAGGCCTGAGTTAACTGGGTGTCTAGGTTGAGACGGATGAGGCAGAAAAAGCTCACATGCTGGCTGGCTCAGGTCACTGGGGAGCTCTTGTACCAATGCATCGCAATGGGAAGGAAGTATTTTGAATTTGGAAACTTGGTGGTGGAGGTTGAGAGATTGATGGAGATCAGAAGCTTCATTCTCCTTCCTCCTGTTTTGATGTACGGTCCACTTTTCATGCCTCCATAGCAGCAGATAAGGAAGGGGGAGGCATTTCGCTTCACCCTGGTTGCCTTGTCCTGATAGATCTCTTCCCTGGCTGTGAGCAGTAGAGTTGAAAGCTTTGTCGATCAGACTTTCTGGTTATGCTGTAAGGTGAGAACACATTAACTGTAATGCAAAGACTTGAGATGCAGTGATGCCTTCTGGTGTACTGTGTGGCTGACAGGACATCTTTCCACTGTACGTGATAGAGGTGCTCCCTCTTATTTTTCCTGTATATTTTTCCAGTCTCTTTACCAACCACAAGAAGGATAGCTGTGGTTCCACCTCCTCCCCATCCCTTAAAAACACACCAGGCTATCAGTGCGCCTCCAGAGTGTAAGGGCTATGGGTGTGCCAAGTCTTTTTATATAAAATATACTTTCTCCCACTCAGGTCTGCACAAAGCCCAAACCCAGACCAAGCTCTCACTTCCCAAGGTTTCTATATGGAATTGATGTTGCACCTTAATAAGTTGAGCTTGTAGCACCCTGTAAATATATCCATCCACCCAACTGAGGGGTGCTGCATGTTTGCTATGTGTGACATGTGAGCTGCTCTATAGAAAGATCTTGAGAACTGGGGCATAATATAGGTTAGAGTAGGCGGAATATTCAGAATTATAGTATGTATATCAAGTGGTGGATTTTCATGGAAGGTATTACCAAATGTAGTAGCTGCCCTCAGGAAATAACCACAATAGCTTTTTATTTGATGCTTATTTTAGCACATGGTCAAAGAGTGAAAAGAATTTAATACATCTATCACTTAATCTGGAACTCTGACATTTCTATAGCCAATGACAAATGATTTTCCAGGCACATTTCTGAGTTTATTTAAACTGAGAGGTAGATGTTCTCATTTTGAAATGTCAGAATGCTTGTCTGAGGAATACAGATACTCCTCTCCTTTAAGTGGCATTAAGTATGTGAGAGCAGGATGCACAGGGTCAAATACAGACCCCTTTGTGCAATAAACAACTCCCAAGCCATAAATCATCTCTTTTTATTAGTATCCAAAAAGTTTTCAGCACGTTTTTGTCTTGACCTTTTAACACAGGCAAGTAGTACTTCTGCTTGCTAGGCAACTGATTTTTGCTCATCTCTTGAGAGGTTAAAATGAAATAGCAGTGATTTTTTACCCCTGCTTCAGAGGACTGCAGAAAGAAAATATATTTAATCAGAATGCATAGCCTCAGGAAATTACCAACCACTATTATGAAAATAACTGAAAATATTTCAGAATCTCCAACCGTTACAAATGGGACTGCTCGCCAGTGTACCGTTTTAATGATAATTTTGCGAGGAGACAAAGCCTGACAACAAGTATCATGACAGGGAAATCAGAGCTGCATCCAGAGAGAGCCATTTCAGACAGGAAGCAGTGGGAGACTTTCACAGGTCCTTTGAGATAAGAAACATAAGCAACATACAAATGTGGAAAATAAATTAAAATGCAACGTAAAAACTTATCTCCTGAGTCAGGTAGTGAAGAAAATCCCCCTCAAAATGTACCTAAAACTTGCTGTGGGCATGTGTTTTCCCACCTGTCATCACTGCAGTTTCCTGTGACTTCGACAATAAAAACCAGAACCAAACACTATTAATGATTTAGTAACACTGAGTGAAGTGACTATGCATGTTTTATGAATATTTGCCTTTTGTCTTTCTTAAGATAGGTATTTTTTTATTTTTTTTTTTTGCTAAGATGCCCAAATCATTGATTTCAGGGGGGAGGGCAGGCTCCTTTTTCGATGCCCGAGTAACAGGGAGAAAATGAACTTCTTTACATGTAAGCAATAATAAAACATTTTAATAGAAGTTCATACAAAATCTAATCATATTCCCATCTTCACACAGACTTTGCCTTTGCAGGGTACTGTGCAAGCTTCACATTCTCAGATGAACTGTGCAGAACCACATCCGTTGTATCTGCCTAACAACAAATGCTCCCTGAAGAACCATGAAGATCCTGGCTGTGTTTGCAGGGGCACCCTGTTAGCTTGCACATCTCGTCTGTGCCCTCAGCACCCAATTCTTGTCCATAGCCTGCTTCTTCCCGCTCTCAGCTCTAGCGCTGGGCAGGTTGGTCAAGGCTGCAGAAGCTCTGGCTCTGGGAGTCTGCACTCACTCTTCCCTACCTTCGTCAAGACAGCAGCCAGCTTGCAATGTCATTAGCTACTTGCCTTTCCCCGGCCTGCAAAAGGTACCTATGGAGCAAGATGTGCTTTTGAACTGAAGTGAGAAGGTGGACAACGAAGTGCAGAGTGTTCCTGACTTTGCCAAGAACGTTTTACTTACCAGACGACGCAGGCTTGGTGGGCTGAGAGACCTTTAGCTGAGAGGAACTGTGGAACAGGAAATCTGGGCTCATTTCACTGTGCATGTCAGGCTGCGGCCAAAACCAGAGTAGCTGTACTAACATGTGAAAAGTCATCTGATAAAAGGCTGCTGCCAAAAAGGTACAACCTGGAGGAGGAATAGCCTCAATACCTTCTTTTTCTTGGTTTTGGTTCCAGAAGATGCCTCGGTCTCATGACTGTAATAATGCTCAATCATCATGCTATAATTAAGGGCTTTTCATGTAAGCATCTGTAGAACTGATTACTTTGGGCTATACCCTGCTCATGCTGAGCTTCCTGGCAGAAGTCCCACTGACATCAGTAAGAGAAGGATTGGACCTTTCCTCAACAGTTTACTGCTATTGTTTGACAATACCACGCTTGTGAGACACTTCGCAGCGGAGATTAATTATTTAGACTCTTGATTCTTGGAATATTAAAATGGAACTGTAGAGATTACATGCTCTTTCTCAGAAGCCTGAGTTCGTTCTGGTCATTATTGCTTCTGAGGAGTACAACACCAAGGCAAGGCATGAACAGGTATGGAAAAGATTTTGTCCAAAAAGCTGAAAATGACAGACTCTCAAGGCATGAAAAATAAGAAAGAAGATGAAAGATTTTGTATTGCAGATGATAAAACAGCATTTGCTCGCTTTTTCATGCAGCAAAAAATA
Source organism: Jacana jacana (assembly GCA_013400555.1). Taxonomy (NCBI): domain Eukaryota; kingdom Metazoa; phylum Chordata; class Aves; order Charadriiformes; family Jacanidae; genus Jacana; species Jacana jacana. The sequence continues at coordinate 189,990 of VZTM01027862.1, read as the reverse complement.
ACAACCAATTAAGCAATCAAACCCACTAAAATTGCAAAAGATAATAGACCTACAGATTCATTCCTTATTTTAAGAAAATGTATTTTAATTCTTTTAGCCAATTTTTGCTATTAACTCTGATGGGACTGGGATGCCCAGGAGATTAGTAAGATCTGAAAAAGCATTAGCTGTTTATAGGGATACTCAGAACACACACAACGCTGTCCTCTATAAGCTCTTATTTGTAAAGGTTAAGAGCTTTCTTTTTCAAGTATTGAATATATGTAATTCATTTTGACTTGAGCTGGAGTTCAGGGCGTGCAGCAGTGTACAAGAACAGACCTTAATTTCCTGTCACAAGGGCCAGGTGTCTCTAAATTTGGATATTCTTGCTTTTCATAATTTGCACTGCAGTAGCAATTAAAGGATACCATTATAGACAAGAATCCCATTGTACTGGAAGTAACAGTTGTTCATTACTCTGGAGGCCTTCAACTCTAAAGCCAAGGCAATTATGGGAGACAGTGTACTGAAAAGTGCAAATTCCTGCAGTGCTTATCTTTCAGCACTAAGCTCAGGTGCCTGGATGTGTAGGCTGCTCTGCTGAAGTCCTCTACTTGGCCAGTGCATAGGCAGGTGGTGGCAGAGGTGCCTGAGTGTCGCAGAAGTGACACAGCACCTTTCTCTCTAGGGACCATGTAGGTCAGGGCCAGGGAGACTAGCCCACTCCTGCAGGGAATTGAGCAAGCACCGGATTGTGGAACTGTTGCTCCCACTCTTGGGGAAGAGACATATCCTTGACAAACATTATTCCTCTCTCTTTCTGACTAGGCTTTTGATGCAGTTCCCTGCCAGAAGGAGAACAGCAGGATATTCTGCGCTGCAGCTCAAGTTTTCAATGAACTAGGCATTCGTGAGTGTGGTCATGGGAGCTGGTTGCCTCCTTGGCCAGTTGAGGCATCTTCTAAGAGGGCATCACAGGAGGCATCGTGTCCAAGGGCTCAGTTTCCAGCCATGGAGAAGCAGATGAAAGGGTGACAGATGGGTCAGGGAGTGTGGGAGCACTTCTGTACCTCCCAGTGTCAGCATTACCTTTATGGGTAGATAACGCAGGTGCAACTACGTTGCCCTACACTGTGCTGTGACATAGGGGTGGTATGTTTCCATGGCATCTCGAACACATTTCTTAATGATTAGGTTTCCCAAGTACTTTCAAAAAGATCCAGTCTTACCTATCAGTTACAAAAATATTCCAAATACCATAGATGGTATGTGGATTTTTATGGCTACGTCTGCACTAGCTCAGCAGAAGCAGAAAAAGGAGCTGGTACGCCAGAGTGGGTACCCCAGGGAGTTTCACTTTGGACCAGGTCTGGTTTGATGGTGTGGCCTGAATACCTGCACACCATAGGAGTGTCTCATAGAGGGTCTCTTCTGCTGTAGCCCAGATGGCTCCAGGGTGAGAGCCAGGCAGACTGGTGGGCCAGGCAGGAGCTCTGCCTCTGGAAAAGCCTGCTTTGATCAAATCAAAAAGGCTGGTGAAGAGGCTTCCACATGTACAAATTGTGCTGTCAAAAATACACTGAAATGGAGTTTTACGTGTGGTGCTTCAGCTGGCTGATCTCTTCTCTGACTTTGGTGCACTGAGCCATGTTTCAAGAGACACAGCAATCAGAAGAACAGTGTAAGATCCAGGGTAACATGCACACCTCTCTTTGTCCATCATTCTGTTTGCTAAGTCACCTCACTTGATTACAAGGATTAAATTTTGCACATTAGTCCAGAGATGAGAAGGACTCTAGAGAACTAGAAACTGTAAAAAAAAATATCCAAATACAGTAATAAGGCTTCTTTTCATCAAACTACTGGAAAGGAAGGAAGGAAGCGAGAAGGAAAGGAAGGGAGTGAGAAGGAAAGACAGACAGCTTGATCAGGATATTGTCAAAGCAAAGAAGTGCTGAGAGGTGTCAAAACTTAGCTAGTAAAACAATAATGTGGATAAAAAAGTTAGTGTCAGCAAATATATATTTTTTTCAACATGCAGTACTGAAAATCTCACCCCAACATCTTTGTTCAACATCAAAATATTCTGTTTATGAATTGGAAGTGTTTATTTTTCCTATTCCTTTTATGTTGACTTTGTAATTGTACTAGAATACCAAATTAAATATTACAATATGTTCCTATTAGATGCTGCAGATATTGATATATTTAGGACAGTGTTTTGACAGTATCTGTATTTAATACTTAAGAATCATAATTTTTCTGAATTTTTCTCTGAGAAGAATTTTTTAAAATTCTGATTCAGCATCAAAACAAATGTTGAAATGTTAGCATTTCCCTGAGAGGGAAATTCTTACCAGCTGTAATTATAACTATCCTAAAAATTTTTGTTCCTAAAGCCAAGTAGAGCAATGGTGGCTAGATTATTCAAGCCTACATATTGTCGTCTATTGATATTCACAGCTTATGCTTTCCATTTAAGCAATTTTCCTTAATTTTTATTTTCTTCCTGTGTTTGAGACTTATGCAAGGCACATTTATTCTAAAGTAGCTTTCAGTCATTTAAATCTTTTGCTCTGTTGTTTCTAACATCAAACATCTCAGCGTTGGGATCCTAGCAAAGCATAAATTGTCTCTAATTTTATAAGCTAAGATTTGTTTGACCTATTCCCTTCTTGGTTAGGTTATGAGAATAGAGAAAATTAGACCAATGATATTCAAAGTAATGTATGTATGGAAAGTTTAAGATTTTTCCAGTAAACCGTTCAAGTATGAGCTCAAATCTTTTTTAGTATACAAGACATTTTTTTCTTCAGTACTGCCTCTCTTTGTATGACTATGTCTAGAGATATTCACATCCCTGGGTGAGAGCTGAGAGGATTTAAGGGCAAGAACACACCATCTGGAACATTGTTTTCAGTTTATACATTTACAATGTGATTTAGCCATACCTGTCAGCTCTGCAGCTTGGCTCGGGCTACGCAAGTCAATTGGTGTTTTTCTAGCTGCTGTCCCATGGGATTTATGGTTCTGCTAGCCAAGTCCATCTTCCAGTTACACTTCTGCAACCCCACCAGCAATTAATGGTGTTTTGTATGAAGGTAACTGAGGATATCATTTGGCCGGCAGTTTTGTGGAATCACACGATGCTTTTATTTTTTTTTCCCTAGGATCATTTTCTTGAGCAAAACCACAGCTTAACTACAAGGGGGTTGTGGTCAATAAACAAATCAGAGATTCAAAGGCGGTGTTACAGAGATGAGTGATAAAACAGAACAATCCCAGTTCAGAGGAAAGATTCTCCATAGCATTTACATTTTAGTTATTACTGTTTTTATGGGGGGGTGGGGGGTGGGTTCTTAGGAACCCTGCCTCGAAAGCAGGCTGGCCACTCTGCAGGCTGAAAAGGCCCCCAAGTTATTAGAAAATGGAAGATTGGCTACCAAGTTGCTCAAAGAGACTGCTGGGGAGAAACAAGGCCTTTTTGTTATGATCAATGTAGAGAAATGTTTTTATGTTGGAAGGTGATTTCAGCTGCTGTTTTGTTTTCTGTTTGTCACCTATTGCTATAGACCTGAATGGATGCCTTGTATTTCTTGCTCTTCCTCCCTCCCTCCCTCCCTCCCTTGATATTCTTGAATATTCTTCCCAGCTCTGCCTTTTCTTTTCATTTTGCAGTTGGGTGTTGTGTCCAAAGAGAACCAAAGCCTACTGAGATGTGTTTCACAGGCTTACTAGGCTTTGAGTCTTGCACTTAACGAGCTACTAAAGACAACTTGCAGCACGAGCATTTTATATACCTCTTGTAAAGATAGAAACAGCTGCCAATTAGCTTTTGAAAGAGGAGTTGCAGCCCAGCCAAGGCACCAGTACTTTTGTGGAGATAGTTGGCAGTATCGTCCATGAGACTGTGCAGCCCCTCTCTCCTTCTTTGAGCTGGACTGTACCCGCTGCTGGGGTGTTGCCTCTTGCCCCTCTGTGACACAGAAAACAACAAGCGAAGTTAAAATTTCCTTTGAAGCCTTCAACTTCTCATGTCACTTGACTATACCCTGTAAGAAAAGTGATTAATGATACTGGCTTTGCCCTCCTTGCTCTGCTAGGAGACATAGCAGTGCCTGACAGGGGGTATTCATCTTCATCGCTGGTCTTTTGATTGGAATTGGTGGGTGCAAGGAGACATTAATGGTGCCTTTCAGAATATTTGGAGGAGAAAAAATATGCTTGAGGAACTGGCAGATTATTTGGGGCAGGCAGGGGGAATTGCAGGAAAAAACCATTCTGTTAGAAAACTAATATTTGTTTGCTGACTGTACCCCATAGAGGTTTTCTTCTGTAATTGTCACTGATCTTAATAGATCTATTTATCTCTAGATGCATATTAGGGCTTATTTCTTAGATTTGAATATTTTCAGTGAGTTCCTTCTATAAGCAAATAAAAAGGACACTGACAAATGGCAAAGCCAAAAATTTTGCACATCTACCAAGTGTCATGAAATTATTATGGTAGGATTTCTTCTGCTTTCCAAACTGCTGGAGATCCTGCTGGCACTGGCTGGCAATCAGGAGTGCTTAGCATTCCCGTAATGATCCTCCTCCTTCCCCAGCCAGCTCCTCAGAAGAGTCCCTGCACGGAGACATGAGAGAACAGGTTCAGTTTTCTCTGTAGACATGTCAGAGGCAGCAGCCTTACACTTGAAGTGCGGGTACAAGGCAAAGGAGAAAGATAGACAAAAGCTTTGCAGAGAGTAGATTGAAGCAAGGAAACAATATAATAAATAAATGGCTAGGTAGATGAGGTGCCACGCTTTTATCTTATTTCCAAGCTCTGCCTAGAAAGGCTGGTAAATAAAACCAGTCAATCTGCAGAGTGATTCCTAGACAAGAAAATGAGATAATGTGCAGCAGAGAGTGGTACTGATGAAAGGATACTGTGTGTGCCATCACTACCTGCTAGCTCTTTTTCCCCTGAAACAAATATTTCTTTTTTATCATTAATCATAACTTTTGGAGACGCTGGACAATGGTAATTAAATCACTCCACACTTCAGATGCATGTGGTTTTTAGTTACTAATAACCTGGATTAGTTTTTGATTCATGGTTACAAGTTATCAAGAAATGTGTCTTCAGGGTAGTGAAATCTATTCTTCTCTCTTTTGTAAATGTGGAATAAACGTGAAGTCAGTAGTGTGCCACTGATGCGTAGCAAGCTTAATTGAAGGTGAAATGATTTCTATTTGCAGGCACGATGCTAATACTGAAAGAAGAGTAAAGTTCCCCTTTGTGCAGGAGGCCTGAATGCAGCAAAAAAATGGTTTGTCTGGGAGCACAAAAAAAAACCCCAAGCTAAAGTATATGCACTAAGTAGGACCATCATCCAGTGCAATGATCAGAAAAAACGGCTTGAGGTTATTAAGGCAAAATCACTGAAACTATCAGCCGAGTGCACAGTGAAAAAAGCAAACAAGATAATAGATTGCAATAGATTGCTTTGTGTAAGCCAGAAAATAACAGAGAGCACGTCTGATTCTTGGTATATGGAAAAATGCGGTTTTCTGGGAAAAAAAACCTGAAGCATCTGTACACTCAACAGGTGTGTTTATTTTCACATAGGATGTAGTTTGCAGCTTATAAATCAATATGTACATCAAATGTTTGCTTTTACAAAATCATATTGATTGATTTTTCATCTTTTTAGAAAAAAACATTACAATACATACTAGGAGATAGAGAATGACACAGCAAAAACAAGAGAGAAGTAATCAGCATGGTTTCCTCCCCCAGCAGGAATAAATAGTTATAACTATAAATCAAACAAGTTATTACAGGGCTCAAACAGCCCTGAAACTTCCAAGTAGCAGCAGCAGCAGATAATTAAAGAGGAAAAGTTGAGACCAAGCCTTATATTGAAAATGTTTCAAGAGCTCATTGCAAATGCCTTTATTTTCTTCTTTTCCTCTCTCACTCACTCTCTCAAGTGGCAAACGATACTAATTGGAAAAAGAAAGTGCGGAAAAATGATGACTAACAAATTGTCCTTAGCAGCGTAGCGGCCTAATTGGTGAAGGGGTGATGTGGTCCTGGAGTATGAATGGCACAGATGGAGAACTGTTGTGTACTGATGAGAGAGCAGATGCTATCGAAGGCATTTTGTGGCATTAGACAAGGTTCTGGCTCGCCTCCATCGGCAGTACCGATCTCATTACTCTTGGCACATGAAGAGATTTCACCTTCTAAAGCCAGGGCTGGATGGCTGTAACGAGGTGCGCCAGGGCTGGAGACAGCCAGGAGAGGCTGGGAACAGAATTTTGGGAAAACGTCTAGCACAGTTGTCATCTGTATTTTCACATGATCTCGCAGTAAAAATAAGGAAGAGAGCAGCACGGTATGATAGCCAATTCTGTGCAGGCCTTAACAAGAACAGGTCTTGTCCATGGTTCACTTAATACTCATACTTTAATCTCTGCCTAGTTTACACTTGCAGTTCTACACTGTAAATATATGAAATACCCTTGATACCGGCACCTCTTTCCATATATCATCTCAGTTACATTAATAGACACCCCGTAGTACACTTTGAACAGGAGATGTCTAAATAAAAGTTAACAGATTGTGTTGTATTGTGAACTCCCTCTGAAGAGACATAAAAGATCTTCTACAGTAAACAGGAAATGAGTAAGACAAGAAAGAAGTGTAAGAAATACTAAGTGGTTTAAAGATAGACTGGGAATTTTGCTTTCCTGCCTCATAGTACAGAAATAAAGGGCTATGCAGTGAAATTAGAAGGCTTTAAATTAGAAAACATTAAAATATTTTGTGACTCAACATATACAATCATATACATGAAACGCAGCGCAACTAGAAGAGACTTAATAAAATCCAAAAATAATTTGGAGAATCGTCTGCATATCAAATATACTGAAAGAGACAATTAATGGCAGAAAGACAAAAAGAAAAAGATATGAAATCTTCAGAAATTTTGCCTAAGAGCCATTACTAAATATAAATAAAATAGGTGGGGATTAGAAGGAAAGTGGAGATTACCGTGTGGGAGGTTGTCTGCTGAAAAGATGTTAAACTTCTCTCTGAGATACCTGGTCCTGGTTATTTTAACAGATAGAAATCTGTGGTCATCTTCCATCTCATCCAATGTGTCTGTTCAGTGTTTGATCTGACCCTGAACTACAGATCACACATTCATCCATATGCATTTCTGAAGCCGAGTAAAATTTTCTTTCATAACATGAATGAAATTAATCTTTTGATTAGAGTAGGAACAGTTAATAATTACGTAAAGGGAAAACTAAACCTGCAGGTAAAATACCACATTTCTTTGGGCCTGTCTATGGGCAAATTTATGCCCTTTTGTGTAAATAAACTGTATGTTGATTAAGCAGTCGAGTTCTCTTTCAATTCGTACTCTCCCTATTTAATCAACAACAGCAAGAGAGATAGAATCAGATCCCTGATTGCTACTGATGGCTTATTGTAAACAGTTGGTTGCAAGACAAGGCAAAACAAGGGCATGATTGATATTGTGACAGACAAAAGCCAAGAAAAGCCAGATGCAGAATTTAGTTTTTACCTTGATGCCTCCTTGAAAGAAGGTATATTTAAACACAGTGAATTGACTGTTAGTAATCTCATTATTAGGAAGAAAAACCCCAGTAAAAGACAGGCTGGCCACAAGCAACATGGGTGCAAGACCCAACATGCAAGTTGCAGGAAACCCCCTTGTTTTGCAATTAGAAACCCAGCCAGCAAAATCATCGGCATAAAGGCACTCATTCTGTACGTAAAGTATGGTTTTGGTTGCTTGCTTTTCTTTAATCTGCAACAGTAGTCAAAGCTCCTGGGTTTACACTTCTGGTAGATAAAAACCCGTTTGCTGAGGCTTGCGACTTGAACATGTGGTTACGAGGAGAATTTGCTCTCCACCCATAGTTTTTGTGTAACAAGTGCATGTTATAACCAATAGAACTCTTTTCTGCGTAGTAGTATCCATGCTGTGGATGTAATTTATATAGAAAGAGATTCCTACTGTCTTGAGGAAAGAAGTAACTGTGTAAACCAGCCCATTTAAACACTTCCCTATTAAGTCCTGGGTGCAGGAAATGCCATTCCCCTTTCATGTGCTTAGTGAAATTTCAAAATGTTACTTTATCTGTGTGTACACATAAATGTGCGTATACATTCACAATATATATGTATATGCTGGTTTTTATTGCAACAAGTTGTATAAACTCCCTTTAGTAATCTACACCTTAGATAAATGGGCTTTGAAGTGAAGTCAGCGTAGGAAAACATCTTCTAGTCTGGGACTGAGGATAAAACATTCTGCAATGCTAAAGCATCTTATCCTAAGCTTAACAATGAACAGTCCAGGTGACGTGTACTGGATCAGAGGGTGATGGTCTTTTGTGAGTTCCTAGAAAAAAAACCAACAGTCTAGTTTTAAGAAGTAGATTTAAAGACTGTAACTCTTCACTTGAATGATTGGTTGGACTGGATTAAGGCCTTTTACTAGATGAAAAATACTTGTTATAAAACAGGCTTAAATCTTAATTTTAAAAGCTTCTTATGTGTGTGAACTACCTATGTCATTTTATAATGTCATGCTGGTACTTCAAATCATACTCTTAGACGAAAAAAAAACAACCCCAGACCCAGAAACTAAAAATATGCGTAACCTATAAAGAAGCAGCGGTAGCCGATTCCTTTATGTTAGGCTTATTGTCATTAAATGCTGAATGTAAATGGCTGATATTACTGAAACAGCAGCAACAGATTAGAAAACAATACAAACCCAAGACTAATCCAGAATCTGAAACGCACCATTTCTAACCACTGCACCTCATGGGAATCCGAACATTATCTATCGGGCTTGAGCAATTTCAACTCTCAGGGTAGCCAGCGAACTGAGAAATACCCACTCTGTTACATATTTGTGAGTCTCTAGTGAAAGATTTTTAAAAATGGACGATCTTTCATTCTGCACTGTCTCAGCAGAGTGGGATGTGATGATGATGTTGAATTAAAATGCCGTCTTAATAGACTTGGAAATTGAACTATCATAAGTAATGTATTATGTATAATCAGAACAGTTTATTACCTTTGAAAAATATGAAGGATAATGTTGTATGTATAATCAGAATGAGACATCTTCAGATAATTTTGAAAGTGTATACTCAAAAACTGTCAGGATGAGCCCTTAGCTTTCTCCAGCCTTTATTTTTTATTTTTTTTATCAGCAGAATTAATCGTCTTTGATAATCTCTAGTGCATATATTCTAGTGGATCAAACTACAGTTCTGGAACATTTTATGCTTACTCGCAGACCAATGTTAAAGGAAAAAGCTTAAGGTACGAGCCCAGCTGACTCTTCTCTTAAATTGTTCTTAAGGCAGTTTTGACACTTCGATCACATTATGATTTGCTTCTGTACTGACAAAAATAATATGTAGCATGAAAAATAAAGCTCAGTGTTTAGAGAGACTTGGATCACCCCAGGGACAAGGAATGAGAAATGGGTTTTCAGATGTCTCCTCTTACCTCATCTATGTCATGTGTGAATTTGTCCTCAAGAATAGTTAATTTTTATTTAGCTTTTCCCTTTAAATTTTAAATTCTGAGTCATTAATTTTTTGGCCTTGCTAGCTTTTTATGTGGTTGCTTTGTGCTTAGTAAATTAATATAATGCTATAGAATAGCCAAAATCCAAACCGTCACTACACAAGCCAAACATAAACAAGTTATATAACACTGCAATCATTCATTTATTAAAGTAAGTGGAAAATTCAAGGCGTACGTAATCTTTTTGGACAACTGACAGGCAGGTGTGATCAAGAGACTGGGGAATCCAGTGATTGCAGGCAGATAGAGAGACAGGTTTGTCCGGATGGTTAGAAAGTAAAGTGAAATGGAACTGGCAAAAATGGGAGAGAGCATTGGCTGTCCCAGGACAAGCAGAAGTAACAGGGCAGAGACCACCAGGGGTTTTAGAGGAACCAGCTGTGGCAGTGATGAGCAAGTGTCTGGGGAGATGCGGGGCCCAGGACTCCTTGACAAAGAGGACTGCAAAGCAGCTGTGCCAGAAAAGCGATAAAAAGAACTGCCAGACTCTATCCAATTCTCAACAATTGCTGGGTATATTCAGTATAGAAGGGAAAAAGGTAACACTGGGCTTCAGGTACCTCCCGGCTCAGGTCACTGTATGCATCCCTCCTGTTTGTGGTCAACCTCCCAGCACACCCCATGAGCACATCTCCACCAGGGGTTGGAGCTGATCCCAGCTGCAGCCCAGCCCTTTTGCAGGAAGGATGGCTTTACTGCACCAAGGCTGTAGAGCTCCATTTGCTTTCAGATGTCGTGACATTACAGGCCAGATCAGTTCATGAAACATCACTGTTACTAAAAATTGTTCCTTCCCACTGCATGCCTTGATTTGGGTTAGCAGAGAGCCAGACCATTTTTCAGCAAAGCCAAACCAAAGCCAACTCACCTCCAGTCTTTCCCACAACTCCTGTTTTCTGTTGTCAGCATGTCTTCCTTTGCTTAGCATTTGCATCGCGTTTTGGCCTGATCTTCCCTCCAGCTTGTTCTGTGCATCTCTTTACCCATCACCACATTTGCTCTCTCATATGCCGCAGCCTAGAGACAGGCAGTCGGAAACACCCCAGCCGGTCTTTAACAACAGAAATAAGAGATGCTCTTCCCAACCTAAAGTCGCAGAGCGCTGCGGGCAGGACCTGCCCGCAAGGAGCCCAAGAAATCTGTGCAGTTAAGTACACAAAGCAGCGTGGGTCCTAAAGGCAACACATTATTAGCACCAATCCAAAATGTCAATTGGCAGAGCAGGAATACATGATGGAAAGTATCTCCACACCGGTGTGAGGCACACACAGACAGAAAGGGGCACAAAGTCAGCTCACTTCAAGCTGTATGAAAAGTTCACAACAGGGAAGAATTGCCCTCTTTAGGCAGCAGAAGATGCCTCCCCTGACTGTCCAAAACATGAGCAACAGCCCCGACCACACATGAATTTCTTTCTATCCGCAATCGTTGAGCCTTTGGCCATTTCTCTACTGCTCTGAAGATCCTGATATTCAGACTCCACCTCCCAGCTTCCTTGTCTTGGCCACCCATCCATCATCAGTGAGGGCTCCCTGCTTGTGGTGTGGAGTCCCCTGCTAATCTGTAACGGGTGGGATCTAACAGAGCTGGCATGCTCAAAACCAAGGCTTCCACATATTCGTGGGGTTCAGTCCCACTGTTTCCCAAGGCCGTCTCTGACAGTGGCAAGTGCAGTCTTGAGGGAAGCGCCCACAGATGGTATGGATGAGACCATTGAACTTTGCTACTGAACCTTGGATTCTAACAGCAACGGTGTTGTCATCGCCCCATTTGGCCAAGGGGACGGGCAGGGTTACATGCGCCTGAAAGCTTGTCTGCTGTGTTATCCCCACAAGCCTTACCTTGCGTAATATTATTGTACGTGGTACTCAAGTATTCTTGCAGGCAGCTGCAACAAAAATACAGGTGCAGATCAACTTGAGATATCCAGTTTGTGAGGGGTGATGCTGCTTTTTTATTTCCCTCACATTTGAACGATGCTAACCAAATTTCTGATGAAAGACGTGTTTATCTTACAGTACTGCTAAGGAAGACATCATAAACACATGGAGGATCTGGTGTCATGGAAAACTCTTGCTTTGTACCATGATCATCTTCTTGGCTGTTCACTGAACCCTAACAAAATCCTCTTAGCTATGGGTTGGGCAGTGTGTTGCACAGGGTATGCCAACGCTGCTTGCAGACATCACTATACAAACATTGAAATAGCCACAGGGCAATTATTGACACTAGATATTTTTTTAACACAAATGAACTAACTGTCAACAAATCCATTTCTATAGTAGGCATAATTAATCTCTTTTTTTTTGTTTTTTCTTTTCAATAGCATTATTCTATCAGTGTTGGAATATTACCAGTCTACCTCGCTTGTTTCAATCTGTCTGAAATTTCCCTGCTCCTCTCCAACCTTGACTGATAGAAATAACACCGTGCCATTTTGCTGCAATGGCTTTTCCCTTACCCCATCCAAGACATTGGGGAGCGTATTAGCCAAGGCTGGACGTGGTATGGAACCTCCACACCCTGCTCTTACTTTGCTCTGATTTCCTGATGGATGTCAATCACTTTGTTCCCCTCTCCTCCTGCTGCAGGTTTTTGTTTCTTTTCTTCTGTTTTGTAAATATGCTGGATCTTATCCCCCAATTCTTTGTGTGCAGGATCTTGTCAAAGGGCTTTTGAAACTTTGTGTGTGTTAATCAATCAGTTGATCTACTTCAGGACGTTTTCAAAGAAAGTCCCGGAACTACACGAGGAGTGATTTCTCACCGCTGAAATGCGGTCCTTGCTACATCTAGAATTTCCAGGTGGCTTTTTATTCTTTCAGCCGATCCACCAAGTCAGGTTGCCGAGTACATTCTGTAGGCTGCTAATACCCCTACTCAATCTAAACAGATTTGCCATTTTTAAGTTTTCTATGACAGAAGTTGTTTTTAACGAAAGCTTGTGTATTTTTGCCAGCAGCTGCACCATGTTCCTGCAGAAGTTTTGTAGGTAAACACATGTGTTTGGGGTTTGGTTTGTTGGTTTTTTTTTTTCATTTTTGGGGTTTTATGGTTTTGTTATTGTGTTTTTCTGCATGCCACCCTCTGGCTCTTTAGTCTCTGAATCCTGATTGAACTACAGGGGAGATGCTCTGATCTTACCTGATACAGAATAGGGGTGCTGGGGGAGTGGACACAAACCCAGCCCCAACTACTCATGCTTCAGGCTTTCCAGACCAGACGCCTCCTGAAAATGCAAAATGCACAGAATACTTTATGTACAAATAAAATAGTCACTGCAGGGGTTGTCACTTTGAAAAACCCGAGTGGCAGTAATAAGCTCATTGTGTTTCTTGCATAGCAACTGAATGGTGTGAGCATTTGGCTGAAAAGGGGAACTTGTCCCTATTCCAGGACTCTTTGCACTTATAAGTCCATATTCTTCTCTTGTCTAAAAAGCTTAGGCTCTTCAGGGAATATGGACTGCAACTCAGTTCCCTTGTTCCCATGAATTTAAATGGTAGGCTAGAAAAACCCAGATTTTTTTACTGTGTTCCTAGGCTTCACATCCTTACGCCTACAGCCACACTGGCAAAAGTTAGTTTTTCCTGAGTCTATTTTCTTGAAAGTGAAATATCTGAAAAAGACAGATAGAGATCAAAAGCTGCCCCCCTTCATGGGCAAATACTATAGCACTGGTTCTGTTACGCAAAAGGTTGGACTTCTAGAAATTGTCATCTACTATTTCCCCCAGCGCTGCCAAAGAAAAATAAACACAACCCATTAGCTGATTGCCCACAGCAGAGGAGCCTGCTCTCAGTCCCCAGGACTTCCTAGAGAGTAGCTTGCAGACACCCTTCCTCTTGGCAAAGCTTCTTTCCCCTTCCAGGTAACTGACCCTCCCCCAGCTACTCTGGAGGGTGCCTAAGACCTCACTGCTCCAAAAGGTTCTGCTGTCCTGAAATGCTCAGCATTAGGCAAGATGGTGCCTAGTTTGGGGGTACCAAAAATTACATTTTTTTGCATGGAGGGGGTGGTGGTGAGAGCGTATGCAGCCTGTCAAAATTGTCTGCAGGTGCTCAAAACCCCACATGAATCCCAGACGCAATCCCAACTGACTGTTTCCCAGCACTGCCTAATCTTGTGAGCACCTCCCTACTCAACCTGAAAGCTCCTCAGGCATTTAACTTTATTCACCCACACATGTTAAGGAGATCCTGTTTTGGGAAGATAGGCACTTATCTCTTGCCTCAAGTCCCACTCCAATCCAGCTTAGGAAGACAGGCATTTAAATCCCTTTTAGAAGCCTGAAAAATTAGCAGGAGTCAGAATTATGTCTGGCTTCTTCCGGCATGGGCCACCAGCTTTGACATACGTGCAAAACGTAGAGAGCACGTCTCGAGCTAAGCACGGGAGTAGAAGTGTACATGTTACTGTTTGAGAGGGATTGATGTGACACCATTGACATCTTAGGAGACTGCCCCAGCTATTACACTGTGCTTGAGCAAAAAACCACCAACCTCTCCTACTGAACTTGAACCACCGTGTGGTGGATACCAGGAGTTGTTGGCTCCAGTTCTCATCTCAAGGGAAGCCAAACCCAAGGGAGCCAACTCACACAGCTGGAAAAGATGTGCTGCACAGACGATTGTCATGGAACCAACCAGAAAAATAGGGCATGACCTCCTAACCCTCCACTCCATGCCAGAGAGTGTCTGAACAGCTAAGCTAACCTGGGGTTCACTTTTGTCTGCTCTGATGTGGCCCCGTGCCTCGCGCGTTCCTGGCTGCATAGCCTCTCAGCTGCAACACCTACCATCCATGCTACCTGATGGTTGCTGATTATGCCATTCTGCTGGGAAGTTTGAGCTCAGGGCTTAATTAGAGTCTAGAAACATCACCCACTTCCTTTCTTATGGCTTTATGCATCTTTATGCAAAATGTGGGAGGAAGCACCGTGATCGCGTACTCCTTCATTAGTCCCGGTCCTGCAGGAGGGACAGATAGGTTGGAGCATGTGTGGATGGAGCACTACTAGTGTTTCCGACAGCTTTCCAAGAAGGTATCTGTGCTCTAACTGCAGGCTGCCTGTGCCCGCTGGCACTGTGAGTTCACTTACCCTCAGCAGAATAAAGGAAGCTGTCTAAGCATCTCAAAGGAAGCAGTCATCATCTGCAAGTCTTCAGAAGTGCCTCTCTCTGCCCGCTGCCCATAGAGCAAAGCTAAGGCAAACAGACTGCTCCTTTTGTCCCTTCCAGGGCTCAGACACCTAAAAATGTCATTTAGGTAGTAATGTCTCAAGTGAGGTATCTAAAGCAGATGGACAAGATTCCAGCCTGAATACTCAAGGCTTCACAGTTGATGACCGCAAAAAAAAAAAACAACCCACCCCCAAAATACCAGTAAGAAGTAAAGATGGTGGCTATTGAAAACCAAGGAAAATGAAATATAAATTAAAACTAGGTTGTATTATAAGCCACTATTTGAAAGGAACCAAAGACCTACAGCCTCTTGTTAGTATCTTCATTTCTTCTCCACTTCACGTCCCATCAGACTTTACAAAAAAATAACGTAACATACTGTTGAAATGAATTTTCCTCATCCTTTCTGTGAAGGCACACTCATGAACCATGGAGGGGTGAAAATAATTTTAACACCTTGAGAAGAAGTAGTGGGACTAATAACACCATGATGTTAACCTGTTGGTTCTTCCCCATTTAGTCTAATTCTTTGGAGAGCGTTGTCTGAAAAAAGGCAGAGGAGTATTTATTTCCATGGTTTGACTACTCTTCGATTGCTTTTACTGCACTAGAAAATCTGAGAAAGCATGGTGTATGTATATACAGATGGTGTAAATATACTGTAGGCAAATTTGTTTCATGTTGTAAAGGGCTTTCATTAATGCTGTAGTTCTGAGAAAAGGATGTAAAGCAACATAAAGGAGTTGAGATTTGATTTTTACTGAGATAAGCTGAAAGAATAATTCACCTTTACTAAGTGTCAGTGTTTCTTCTTTCATGTCTTTTTATGTGATGTTCTTTCTACCACTCAGTGCATGCCTGCAAACATTACGAATGAATCCTTCATTGATGTGACTTCATGATGTTCTGCTTATTATTTATGTTTGCATAATTGCATGTGTTAATAAAAAAAAAAATAATTCACCAAAGATACGCAAAATTAAATGGTTGGTTTTCTCCTGGAGCACCTACAGACCACGCGTTTACTTTAGGTATATTTCTTAGAGAAGAAAGTCGGTTCTGCTGAGCCATCTGATCTGACATTGAAAAAGTATATTGTTAATTGTAACTTTTCTAGGAAGTACGGTTATTTTTTTAAAGGGGATGAGATTACATTTTAAATGCACTTCCAGAACTTTGTGTGGCTCCCCATCATCCTCAAAGACAAAACGTTACCATCCAAGGATTTGAAATGGAACGTATAGGATTACGACTCCTATTGCGAGACGACTGTTCATTCTTTTTGTTTTCTATTGATATAGAAAATTCTATTGAATAGATATCAATTTCTATTGATTGAGGTTCATCTGCATTTATGAAACACGGCCAGTTCTGGGAATGAAAACCACAGTGTCAGTGTTGGGCACCGTGTTTCTTGCAGCCGAAACCAGTCACCCGCCAGAAGAACTGGTAGGCAGGATGTGCTCTTCTCTCCCAGGTACTCGGCGTCTTAATAATAAAAAAGGCTGGGAATTTAAAACATGCGACTTCTGAGATAAACCACACGATACGGTAGGTATCGCTGTGAAGAACGCATGGAAGAGGCTGGTATAAAACTTAGGTTCCTGATGTAGAAAGGCTTGGTGTGTCATTGGGAGAAGCTGGTGTTTGCAAGCCAGAACAGGAGAGCAGTGAGCCCGAGGGATGTCGGAGGTGACCGGGCAGTGCCCAGACCGAGCGGTGCCCGTGGGATTCAGCGGCAGCCCCTCATCCCTGGCAGAGAGTAGGGAAGCCGGGAGACAACTCAACGAGCCCTTCCAGCCACAGGACTCCCAGCCACGGAGCCGGCTGCCTCGCCTCCTCTCCGTCCGGACACCTCGGCGGCTGCAGCACACCTGGCTCCAGCTCTCCCTGCAGACAGAAGCCAGCGGGCCGTCAGCCCTCCCCGCCATCCTCCGCTCCCCTCCACCCCTCCCCAGCTCTCCGCCGGGGGCCTAGCCGCCGCCCCGCC
>VZTM01027862.1:97101-172580 GCA_013400555.1 Jacana jacana | reverse complement strand
CAGCCCAGGTAGGTGCCTGGAGGCGGCCGGCAGCTCTCCCGCCGGTCCGGCCGCGGAGCCGGTCGCTATTGCACCCGCTGTGCCGGGGCGGCTGGGACTGCCGGCCGCGGCCTCCCTGTCCCGGGCTGCTCCGGGAGGGGGACGTACCCGCTTTCTGGAAACTTAATTATTTGATAAGCGGCTGTCACTCCTTGACAGCCTGTGAGGTGACAAGTGAGTGTCACTTGTCGTTTTCCCTAAGGGACTTCAGGTTAGTTATCTGCTGGAGAAGTTATGTTTTCGCGCTTTTCCAATTTTGGGTCTACAGCATGTGTAATACCGACTAGAGGAAACTTTGAGTTTGCCAGGAAGCAAAAGATCTCAGTTTCCTCTTTCCCTCACGTTACTCTTGAGGACTTTAAAATGCTTCTGAGTTTATAAACTTCCAGAAAACTACGAGCCTGGTGGGACGCGCAGGGCATCGTCAGAGTGGAGTGTAGAACTGCACGCACATCAGTGCCTTTAACTTTCTCTGCTTAGCAGCGAGCAAGCCTCTGTGGCTCTGTGCGTGGTCTTAACCAGAGAAGCGGTAAAAAAAGTAGTATTAGAGAGGGCTGTTTCGGGAAGGAGTCGGGGCTGAGGAGGAAATTGTTCTAGAGAATATCTCAAGCACTGGGGAGGAGATGGGAACAAGTACACCATATAGTAAGAGCTTATTTGTACATTTCATCACACACGCTGTCCTTGGGTAGCATTTTGTCTACTTTTTATCCATTCCTGATTCTTTGGCGGTAGGCTGGGATTCTCTTTTCTCATTCTCAGAAGGCAGAGATAAAAACCCCAAACAAAGGAGAGAACCCTGGTGACGGAAAGGGCAGATATGCGTATAGTTTGAAGTCATCTGAGCATTTTTCTAGTGTTAGTTTTTCTTGGCAGAGCAACGCTGGGTATTGTGCCCAGGGTGTGTAACACTTTCCGAATCTTTTTTCAAACCACAGAGAAACAGCATGACGAAAATGTGACCGGAGTGTTTTGTTGCAGTCCGATCTTAGCTGCTATTAAGAAAAAAAAAAAAAAAAAGGTGTTGAATTTGGAAATGCAGGAGAAAAGCAGTGAAGATCCAACCTGGGAAATGTCAGCTGCCTGAGCAGGACCAGGGCAGATTTGACAGATGTGGAAAGTTTTCTTTCAGCCTTTACTCAGGGCGATTTCTTCCAAGGACAAGTAGTTTCCTCCTCAGATAGTTTGTGTGCAGTTGCCTCTTGGCAGTTACCTGCTGCCTTCCTTCAACTCTCGCTGTGTCCAGCCATTGCTGAAAAATGTGAATCATCTTGTCAACGGGAAGGTTTTTTTTTTACCCAGACTAGTCTTGTTTCCATAATAACTTCAAAATAGCGACTGCAATGCAACAAAAAGTGAAAGTGTTAGTTAGAACACGCTTAATTAAAGCTTGGGTCAGTAAACTGCTCTTGCTGTAAGAAAAGGCCAAGTAACTTTTCCAGAGGGTAACCTAGGAAAGTGCGTATGTTTAACATTTTCTGTATGTTTTCGGTGGGGTGCCCAGAACTTGTACCAGGGCAGGCATTTGATTGTCGGGGTGCCTTTCTGGGGGAGAGCCTGGAGCGGGGAAGCAGGGCTGGGGCGGGCAGAGTCAGCCCTGCCTCTCATCCCATCACCTTGGTCTTAGTTCCCATGTCAGAGTTCCTACTCTTCATGCGGCAGCGGTGCAGCTCTGCTGTGGAAGAATTGAAACTGAGGGGTGCCCAGTGGCTCGTCCTTGAGCAACGTGGGTGAGCGAAGGGGTCCGGTGTCAGTGCACTCCTTCTGCCTCTGAATTTCCCAAGAAAAACTTGCTTTCTTATGCTTGCCGGGAAGAAGCATTCAGGATTTCAAGCCAAGTAAACCCTATTAGTTTTGTTATTCTTTTTTTCTTCTTTACCCTAACTTAGAGTTGCATGCTCTTGGCACATGTGCTTTCACAAGGCTTTTAAGTCACCATCTATTCTATCCCATCCTACTGGGGCTCATCTAATTTTTATAGAGGGGATTCGAGACAGGGTTTTTTGCGGGGAGAGGGGGAAGAGCGTAGTTTGAGCTCTGAAATCTTGATTCAGTGCAGTAACTTGGAAATTGTTTTGATTTGCAAACTGAAAAGATAGTAATATTTGCCATGGAAATGAAATGAACCTCCTGTCCTGCCCCAATACAGAGTAGGAAATTTGGTCTGAAATTCTGACCTTGAAGCTCAGGGGAGGGACATAGAGAGCTGGGAGGATAAACAGTGTTCAGCCAGTGACTGCTTTACTAACTAAAATCAGTGTGTGGAAGTAAAGGGGAACTTACATTTAACACCTTTTCCAAGCACTAGTTGCATACACGCTGTAACTGCTGATACGTAGTGTGAATTGTGTTAGCGTTCAGAGCTTTAAACAATTACTTGTTTCACTAGAAGTTACTTCATTGGTGTGTTTTTGGTTTGTTTTTTTTTCTATAGTGCCTAATCTTAATTAATTGGAAAAATAAAAAAGCCCTGTGTGACTGCAGATCTTGATATCAAATCATTTTAAAAACAAAAATGTAATCAGTCCATCGATAAGACAAACTAATATTACTTATGAGACCAGGATATTAGCACTGGAAATGTGGTCACTGAAAGTCAGCCTACTGCTAACAAAAGTGATTCTACTACTACTATTTTCTGGTATTTTAAAAGCTTCTCAAGGAATTTATTTGGCATCTTTTTTTCTGATTTTTCTTTTCTATTGTATTCTCTCCTACTTCCTTGAAATTTGGTCGGGGAAGACCTAATGCTGAATACTTTGTGGTTTTGAAGTCTTTATAGTAAATTTTGGTACATGTAGAAAAGTGTCTCTGAGGAAGGTGGGTAGCACAGCTTAAGTTCAGAAGACCGAAAAGCTGATCCCTTGTTCTTCCTAAAAGTGAGTGAGATACTAGTCATATTTTTAATTTCCCCAGATTTCTTGTTAATCACTATCATCATTTGTACTGAGTTTCCTTAGAATTAATTATGAAATATTAAATCAGGAGCATGCATCTCCTAGTTTCAATTCATGTATTGAGGGCTTTTAGTGGGTATGAGTCAAGTGTAATGATACACCCAGCACTTCCTGCTCAAAGCCGTACAAGCTCTAGGTTGTAAGACATCCAGAGAAGCAGAGCAGGTAGAGAAGCAACCAGGTAGGAAGGATTGTCAGCAGGCATAAGATAAAGTCACATCTAAGAATTAATCCCTCTCCCCCGCACACACACCTGGGAGAGTTCTTTAGGTAGTTTCAGAAGTGAGGAAGTGCTCGTTTTCTAGTTGTCCCTGTGCTGGATGAGGCAAGGCTTGTGCGACAACGATACCTACTGTGTAATTAGCAAGGGTGCCATCGCTGTGCATGCACAAGGGGCAGAGCTAAAGTTGCAGGGTGGCTGCATGCCCCACGTTTCCTCACGTCCCTGTGCTCAGTTTCACAATCAGAGTGACTCTTATATGGGGTTTTCAGCCTATTTTCTTCGTCACCAGGGAACCAGAGCCCTGCCTGGTGCAAGGCTGGCATCACTGCCCTCCGCAACGCACATTATCCCTCGTGCTGTGGTCCCAGCCCTGGCCTGGGGAGGGGAGTGTCATGACTTTGTGTTAGGAGGGTGAGGGAGGTGTGAGAGGTGTGAGGAGGCAGCGCAGCCCACCCCAGGGAGAGCAGGGACGAGGTGCTACAGTTCTTCCTTCTGCAGCAGCTGAGTTTGCCGAAAGCCAGCAGAGGAATCCTCTCTGCAGGCTCTTAAAAGCCTTGGCCCTGGTACTGGCTGGTTGTGTTGGCCAGCTGCATGGGGGAGGCGAGGAAAACAACAGCTTCTCTGAAGGTGCGCGCTGTCTCCATGTGGGTGGGAATTCAAGGGAGAAAGGAAGAGGCGCGCTTGTAGCCTTAAGGCTTCTGCGTGCAGAAAAGTTTTCAGCAAACCAAAGTGGCACTAGTTGTTTTATCATGGAAAGTTCGGCAAGCTAAAAAAGAGCGTTTCCACCAGCTGCCTTTGTACAACAAGCTGCAGCACTTGCCAAAGGCAAGGAGGTGCCTCGTTCCCAGTGGATTTCGTTCTGCAGGATGCTGGTGTCTTCAGTTTGGCTTAGAGTTGAAGCTGCTCGTTTTTTTGCCAAACCTAGGCTATGAACACTGTGTTTTCAGCGAATGAGGGAAAAAATACCTCCTCTTAAAGAAAAGTGAGAGATGTTGAGGGTTTTGTTTGGGTTTTTTTTTCTTTTTTTGAGGTTTTAGTTCAGGGTTTGTTTTTTTTTTTTAATTTTGGTTTTTTTTTGTTTTGTTTTGTCTTTATTACAGTGCAAGTTGTGCTTTATAGCACTTGAGGAGAGGCAGGGATGATTAGCAGTTTATACTTGAGCTATTATGACAGCTGAAGTGTGGTTTACAGCATTATAATAAAGGCTCTGTTATGCCGGCATATCCTTAACTGTGCCAGTGCTGCTCTGTGCTTCTATTGCCAAGTGCCAGATCCATCTCCAAATGATGGCAAAGCTGTGACATACATCAAATGAAGGGTGGGGTGAGTCTGTAACACTCCCTTGCTCTAAAATAACTTGTATTTTATCAGTCCATGATGAACTTTTTATGATCCAAGGTGTGTCATACTCATTTTAAATATTAGAGACACATCGACTCTTTTATTAGAGTGCCTTCCTCCTTGCTTTCAGGAACTGCCACGTAACTGCGAAGGAAACTGTAAGATTTCATGAAATACTGGGAGCCTCTATAGTTCCTCAAGACACCGTGTCATGGGTTGAAAGGGAGACATCTAAAAGCACTAGTAATACATGGCCGTATGAAATACTTTGTCAATTCACAGTCTGACGCTACGGCAGGGTTGCGTCACGGCGCATTACACCACTTTGTCTTTCAAAATGGGCGCTTTTTGTGGGATTGCATACCTTGGTGCTGTTGATATGCACATCTCTTGAATTAGGCAGCGTTACCATGTTGAATCAATACCCGGCAGCTTGAAGGGAGGCACGGAGTGAGTCACAGCAGAGGGCATGCTAGCAGTCAGAACATTGCCTCCCCTTGGGGGAAAAAAAGAAAAGCCAAACAAAAAAGGCCTACACCCAGAAGTAAATCTTCAGAACAAATCCAATAAAATCCTTGCCCCGCATCTCTCATTTTGCTTCTGAACAAACATCTTCGTTTAAATAAATATATTTAGTCTTGGTAAACCTGTCTTTGTTTTTTTTTTTTTTTTATTGAAGGCATTCAGGAAGTGCTGCAAACTGCCAGCTATAGGTCAGAGGGCAAAACATCTTTTCTTGGGAATATTCATCAGTAGTGGAAAGCACACCGGAGAAGCTTGCACAGGGGCATTTTGGGGGGGATATTCCCTTGCAGCAATATGAAAAAGTCGGATTGTTTCTTCTTCCCCCAACCAGCCAGTCTTAGCACCCGGGGATTTCTGAGCTTGGGTGCTGGTACAGCTCCCAAGGAGCTGGGAAGGAGCAGTACCATTGCTTTCAGCCTGCCTGCAGAGATGCTTCTGATGTTTCTCTCCTGCTCTCTTCCCCTGGGTTTTTGTGGAGGAGGTAGCATCCATATTTAACTGATGGCTTCCTTCTTCCCGATCTTGGCCAGGCCCCTGGCGAAGGGCTTGTTGCTGTCATGGTGGCTCATCTGGCGGTGTAAAAGTGGAGAAGCATCAGTGTGCAGTCGTGCTTGTGCTGGGGCTTGGCTTTTGAGTGTAGCGAAATCAGCTCTGGCGGGTGCCAGCTGCCAGCGCTGTGCACAGGGACGCTCTAGACCTCAAGTTGTCCTTGCATGTGACTGTTTGCACAAGAAGTGTTTTCCTGTGCAGATATTGACGTAGAGATTGCCAAGTCTTGCCTTATCGCCACACTCATCTCTAGAGTGTCACCCCCTCCTGACTTCTGTAGCCTTTTGAAGAAAGTTCAGCAAAATTATTTTCCAGCTGATGTGGATAATAACATTTATTAGTGCTTCCCTGTCTGCTTTTCCTGTAATTATAATGCACTGTTATTCCAGGAACCGCAATTGTGAACTAGTAGTTCAGGAGATGGCTTTGATTTCAGAAAGACAAGGACAGGAAAGGTGTCAGATGCATATTGTTGATCTGCATGGAGGTTCAAACTCCTTTTCCTTTGATTTCAGCCAGAAAACATCTTTACATTTCAGAGGAGCAGATTAATGCCATCATTTGCATCACAGGTTTTTTTTTTATTAGTGTTTTTTTTAAGGTGAACCCTGAAACAGTTAGATTGAGCTAACAAAATCTCTTTCAAAATAAGCAAACAATAAAACCTTTGCTCCTGTAGTATCAAGTTTCACTTGAAATAAGTGTTAGCAGTGAAATTCAGTAGCTCTCAGGCAGGAGGATGTTGGGCCAGCCCTAACTATAACTTAAGAGACAGGAAAACGCTATAGCAGATAACCAGTTTGTGTGACAGTAATGGATCAGCTCTGTGGTGGTGTGTACGCTTTGTGGACCCAGAATTACGTAATTCCACAAGCAAGATTTACACAGGTCTTCTAGCTCAGTTTCACAGCAGAATGTGATATATTAAAATCCATCTTAATTTTTGATGTTCTGATGGGCTTCTTGTAGGTCACACTTCCTGCAAATCTCATCTTTAAATTTGCAAATGTAATTAGTAAGGTAGGTTTCTTGGTACGTTTGCAGAAACGCTGATTTCACGTAGTTAAGTGTGGTCAAACTTGTGCTTTCTCATTGTATCTTTATCTTACTGCCTTTATCAGGTACTCATTAATGAGTGAAGGATCAAAAGGTGGGACGGTGGCCAAGAAGCAATGGAGAATAAAAGTTTAGAAGGTTCCCCATCAGACCTAAAGTTAGTGGCTCACCCGAGAGCAAAGAGTAAAGTGTGGAAGTACTTCGGGTTCGATACCAATGCAGAAGGATGCATATTGCAGTGGAAGAAGATCTACTGCCGTATTTGCATGGCACAGATCGCCTATTCAGGAAACACGTCCAACCTTTCCTACCACCTGGAGAAGAATCACCCTGACGAGTTCTGTGAATTTGTGAAAAGTAACACTGAGCAAATGAGGGAAGCCTTTGCCACCGCCTTTTCAAAAATCAAGCCGGAGTCGTCGCAGCAGGTCATTCAAGACAGCCTCATCATGAAGACCTACCAGAACTACGAAAACAAAAAGCATCAGGAGCTGACATCTGCAGTCATCAGCCTAATTTGCGAGGGCATGTATCCGGCCTCCATTGTTGATGAGCCCACCTTCAAGGCCCTCTTGAGAACGGCGGACCCCAGGTACGAACTTCCCAGTCGAAAGTACTTCTGTACAAAAGCTATTCCCGAGAAGTACAATGCCATTAGAGAGATTGTGCTGAAAGAGCTCACCGAGGTTCTGTGGTGTGGCATCTCCACGGACATGTGGAGGAGCGAGAACCAGAACAGGTCGTACGTAACCGTCGCGGTTCACTTTCTCAGCAGCAGTCCTGCCAACTGCCTGGCGGTGAACTCGCGGTGTTTAAAAACTTTTGAAGTACCAGAGGATAACACTGCTGAGACTATTACACGAGTCCTTTATGAAACGTTCATCGAATGGGGGATCAATACAAAAGTCTTTGGTGCTACGACAGATTACAGTAAAGACATTGTGAAAGCTTGCTCTCTCTTAGATATTCCCGTGCAGATGCCTTGTTTGGGGCACACTTTCAACGCAGGAATACAACAAGCTTTTCAGCTCCCCAAACTCTGCAGCCTCCTCACCAGGTGCCGCAAGCTGGTGGAGTATTTTCAGCAGTCTACCGTTGCGATGTACATGCTGAGCGAGAAGCAGAAGCAGCAGAATATTCTCCACTGCATGCTGGTGAGCGACCGTGTTTCCTGGTGGGGAAGCACGCTCGCTATGCTGCAGCGCCTCAAGGAGCAGCAGTTTGTCATTGCGGCTGTCCTCGTGGAGGACAGCAACAACCACCACCTCATGCTGGAAGCCAGCGAGTGGAATACAATTGAAGGGCTGGTGGAGCTGTTGCAGCCTTTCAAGCAGGTTGCAGAGATGATGTCTGCTTCAAAGTACCCCACGATAAGTATGGTGAAGCCACTTCTCCACATGCTTCTGAATACTACCCTGAACATCAAAGAGAACGATTTGAAAGAAATCAGCATGGCAAAGGAGGTGATTGCTAAAGAGCTGTCAACCACCTACCAGCACACGCCTGAGATAGACATGTTTCTCAATGTTGCAACTTTCTTGGATCCCCGCTACAAAAAACTGCCTTTTCTCTCGGCCTTTGAGCGGCAGCAGGTTGAAAACAGAGTGGTGGAAGAAGCGAAAAGCCTGCTGGAGAAAGTAAAAGAAAATACCTTTAGGACTGAAGAAAAATTCTTTGCTGTTTCAGAAGAGCCCCCTGTGAAAAAAATCATCATCTCCTCTACTCCTCCTCCTACCAGTGTCATCAACAACATGCTCGCAGAGATCTTCTGCCAGACGGGAGGCGTGGAAGACCAGGAGGAATGGCACGCTCAGATCGTCGAGGAGTTGAGCAACTTCAAGTCACAAAAGGTCCTCGGCTTGAACGAAGACCCGCTGAAGTGGTGGTCTGACAGGCTAGCTCTGTTTCCCGTTTTACCAAAGGTTCTTCAAAAATACTGGTGTATTTTGGCCACGAGGGTCTTCCCTGAACGCCTTTTCGGTTCTTCCGCTAACGTTGTAAGCGCAAAGAGGAACCGGTTAGCCCCAGCTCACGTGGACGAGCAGATCTTTTTGTATGAAAACAGTCGGAATGGGTCCGAGGCAGAACCAGAGGATGAAGACGAAGGAGAGTGGGGTTTGGAACAGGAACAGATTTTTAATTTAAATGACTCAGTAAACGTAAACAACAATTTCTTTAATATCCGAGACAGTGGGTTTGTGTAACAGAACTGCTGCGGTGCGTTTAATAACAAAAACAAAACAAAACAAAAAACCCCAACAAAAAAAGAAAAGGTATTTGTCTTAAGTTACCAAAAATATTTCTGTTTTATGCTATGAATGCTGTAAATATTGAACAGTTGTAACAAACTTGATTTAGCTTCCATTGTCTATGTTTTTCCCACTGTCTTAAAACATGAATGACTTGTGATTAAACAGCACTGAAATGAATGAGGAAATAAATTGGACAAAGACCGTGATTTCTGACTGGGGCCCAGATTTCAGAAAGCACTTACCCATGTGCTGCCTTTCCGCCTGCTTCAGTGGGAGACAAACACATGCTTACGTGCTTTCTATCATAGAAATATTTTCCTGAATTAGGACCCTGAGCAAGGGAGTTGTTAAGATTTATGCCTCCATTTGTAAATCCTGTGTGACTCAGGATGTTAGCTTTAAATTTTGGATTTTAAAACCATATTTTTAAAATCCATAAATCTGAGCAGCAAAGATTTTTAGAGTGTAACGATTGCTATGGAATGAAAAAAGATCTTGAGCCTGATTTTCTTTTTCACTACCTCATGTCTTAGGCCTGGTCTATGCTAGAGAAGTGCAGCTGGTACAATTCTGTCAATTAGGGGACCGATGTGTTACTGTTTTAACTGCTACTGTGCTGGCATAGGCTGTAGTGTGGATGCACTTATATCGGGTTAAGTTATTTTTTCTTTCTAGTGTGGTGTAAATGGTATAAACACTTCCAAACTGGTGTTGCTGTGTCCACGTTAGTCCGGTTTCACCATTTAACTGCAGCAGCTAAATGGCAAACTTTTTTTTGGTTTTTTTTTTTTTTTTTTTTGGTGTCTAGGCAAGCCCTGCCTGACTGTAGTTTCTTCTTGTGTTTTTACAAAGTGGTAACGAAGCACAGGGGGTTGGGCCGGCTTTGTGTTACCTTTGCTTGGTGCAGAGCAGGCGAGGCATCAGGCCTCTTGGCAGTGGAGGGAGGGAAGAAGGAGAAGGCGACGAGACGTGTACGGGCCGTGGGTCTAACAGTCTGTCTGTGTTATAATATCCTTAACCTCTTAATTTAAATGGAGACTTCGTCCAGGGTAGCTAGAAAATTTTTCTTGGCAAGAAAAGCAAAACGGAAAGCTTTAATATTATGTAAATATATTTAAAAGAAGGGGACCCCTCCATTTCCCCCCATGTATTTAGTGAGTCTTTAAGATGGTTTATTATTAAGTTAGCACTTAAAAGCTCTTTTTTTTTTTTACTTTTCCTCTTGTCTTTTTGATTCAGTTGGTAGAGTGGACTTCAGTCCAGTCCAGACTAATGTTTGAGTACTGTTTTCAATTAGTTGTTGTGCATTGTAATTGTTCCCTTTGTGTCTCTACGCCTGAGCGTTCTATGCCCTTTTTTTAGAATTTGGCAAACAGGAAAAAAAAAACAAAAGAAAACCAACCACAAGCCCCCCCATCTCTTATGAAATACTGCAGGTCATAAACAGGATTAGAGTTCACGCTTTGCATGGAGTGGGATGGCAGCCAGCATTTTTCCCTGAGGTGCGGAGGAGGACTCTTGGCATTGTCCAGTTACTGTCAAGGTTTGCTTGTGGTTTTTGTTTCTGTTACTGGTGTCTCGCTCCCCCCACACCCACACCTCAGCACTTAGTCTATGTCGAGGGCAACCTTTCTAGAGCAAGGTTTGTTGAAGATGGGCTGTTAGTGTTCTGGAGGAGGAAAGTTTTGGCTTTTTTCATCACTGTGGTGCCCACAGACGTTTGGTTGCAGAAAAGGAGGAATGTGAAAAAACATGAGAATTGCAGTGGAATTGAATGTACTGCCAAACTGCTTGTTTATGTTTTGGTTTAATAGTTTTTGCAAGTTTGAGGCCTCTGTGTTTTTCTAGGTGGTGGGAAGGGGAGGGTGGGTAGGAAGGACAGAGGTTAGAGTAAAGGGGTAAATAGTAGTGAACTACCCAGGCAGATTTCAGCCCGGGAAAAACAAGTGGTGTGGCCCACGTTTGGCTGTCAGTAAGCCCAGGTTTTCACTCTCCAGCTCCCTGCAGATTAATTTCTGTATGTAAAAAGTACATGCACAGTGCATCCCGTTGGACATTGCTACTCCAAGATGCAAAACTCCCTCAAAGCGTGTGGGTTACCTGTGAGGTAGCAAAGTGGCAGGGAGCGAGATCCCGCAGGTCCCTTTTTGATGTCACCTGAGCTCTTGTGACACCCCTGTCTTGGTTTTTACGTCCACTGAGTGCCAGCTGGCGTCGGTCGTGTCCGCTTGCACCACCTCCACCTGCTGCCACCGCTTGAGGAGCTGCGCAAATGCGAGTGTGCGAGGTGTGTGGGTCCTCTCTGCCACGAGCATAACTTCAAAGCCCTGCCCTCGCAACCAAGGCCGAGCCCCGGAGCACCGCTCTCCCCGTCCGCCGTTCAGCCTAACCCTCCCTCTTGGCAGCATCCGTCTCCCGTGTCC
The DNA here is from genome assembly GCA_013400555.1 of Jacana jacana. Taxonomy (NCBI): domain Eukaryota; kingdom Metazoa; phylum Chordata; class Aves; order Charadriiformes; family Jacanidae; genus Jacana; species Jacana jacana. The sequence continues at coordinate 161,215 of VZTM01027862.1, read as the reverse complement.
ATCCTCGTCCTTCTAGGGCTAAATGTACACCGTGACGCTTACAAGCGGTTTTACTGAGATCAGTGCAACGCACTGCTCTCTTCCTTCCAGCTTCTTTTAATTTTTGGTATCCAAAATCAAACTGTTAGTCGGTTCAATTGATTTGTCAGTGCTTTTTGGGGAAAAAAAAAATACCCAACAACAAAAAAACCCCAAGCCCCAAAAAACCTGAACAAACAAACAAAAAAAACCCAGAAAACCACACAAAGCCGTTGTTAGTCCTACCCATTGTCTGTGAGGTTTTTTATTTAATGTTCTAAGCCTGGAATATTGTTAAATAAACCAGAAAAATAAGTTAGTTACTAGTTTATTTGTCTGATGTGTGTTCATATCTGCAGCACTTTATGACTTTGAACTCTTCTGCAACAAGGGGAGGTTATATTCTAAGGTTTTGAAGCTATGCATTTATTTTCCTTTTGAACCTGTAAGTTATTTTAAAAAAATGCTGTACAAATCTTTTGGATTAAAAAACATATGAAGATGAAAAATGTCAGAAGTTTATAGATGGTTTCTCTCGCTTAAATACGTGTGGTGTTTTTCATTTAATGACATAATTTTCTGTTGTTTAGTTGGGTGGAGGACCAAAGTTACAGAGCTCTTTTAAATATTGCTGCAACGTGAATTAAGCTGTGGTGGTATTGCCAAGGGTGGGCCCAGAACACATTTCCAAATTATGCTATTAAATCAGATTTATGTTCATGTTTCTTGACAGCTAATTTGAATCCACAGCCTGATGTTTCCCTTTCTCTTTGGTACAGCTGAGACATCTTTTTGGAGGGGCAATAGAGGAACTTCAGCTTTTGAGTGCTTTCGTGCTAGAAAAGTAAATCTTTAAATGGGCTCTCAGAGTGCCTACTTTATGTCAAAAGAATTGCCTTTTGCCACCAGCTGAGTGTTTCCAGTTCAGGATTAAAATATGGTGGCCTAGACAAGGTTTCTTAGGGTTAAGAACGCAACTAAGGGGAGTTCTGTGTGACTGACCAACCTCTGCCCACATTGCGCCTCTCTGCCATCAGGGATCACTGCGAAGACAAAAGGAAAACCTTGAACCAAACTCAAGTTGAAAAGGTGAATTTTTCCCACAAACTATGTCTGAGATGCCTCGCTTTAAACAAAGGGAATAAAGTTCTGGATTATTTGTGGAAAGGGTGTAGTATTTTAAATTTCGATTGTAGCAGTCTGATAGATTAATTTGGAGGCTTTTCTTTAATTAATGTCATGGTGGTCCAATTAGCTTTACAGGAGCATTTGTCTGCAGGTGGAAATATTAAAAGCAAAAGAAACACTAATTGGTTATTTGTAATATTTTATAGGAACTCTGAAAACTTAAAAGTGACATGTAGTTCATGATTTTGTCCTTTCTGGGTGAGAGCTCAAAAAGAAGGGGCTGCCTGAGGACATGGTTTCTGAAGCAGGATTGAACACAGAAGTAGTGTATTTTACATATTCCCGGACATCTGGGTAAAAGAAAGTTATACACTGGAAAATTGCATTTTAGTCTCTAGGTGTTGTACTCCTTTCGGTGCTCTCCATTTCTGAGTGTCCTTCTCAGAGGATGATGTCTTTGTGAAGGTCTTGGTGATCCCACTTGGTGGTACAGTGCTCTCTAGTCTAGGCTGTCTTTTTGGCTATGCTGAGAAGACTGTCTTGCTTTGGCTCCTGCTTTTGTTTATGTTTTGTGGCTTTCCCCCCCCCCCCCCCTTTTTTTTTTTTTTTTCCTTTCTGGTGTCTCTGAGTGACAAAAATCTGCCAAATTAATGATATGTTTTATTTTTAGGGGATATAGGCAAACTGCAGATTTTTTTTTCTTTTTTTAATAACATTATTATTTGGTGCTGTAGAGGGAATTTAAAGATACAGTGTGATTTTTACACCTGCCTTAAAAGCACCTCAGCAGAGCATGTCTAATGGCTCGATGTTACTTAAACCGAAATTTCAAAGCTTCCCTACAGTTGTTGTATAACACTGTCATTTTTACATACAAAAGCATTTCCTTTAGGTTGAACAGTAAAAATCAATTAAATAGATTTTTACTCTTTCTGCAGTCGTTTTCAGTGCCCCTGCAGTTGGTTTAAGAAACCACAAGGGAAGTGTGTTTACTGTAACAAAAACCCAAAGGAACAACCACCTAAAACACTGTCTCTCAGCTTACCATGTGTTCTGAAATTTCAAGTCCTAAAACTTGATTTATATCTTAAAAATGCAAAGGCTATTGCAGAAACTGGTTTCAAACTTGAGCCCCTCCGACTCTGAAATGTGAATATTATGATTTTGGAGTATTTATATCGACATGTCTGCACAGGGTGGTATTGATTTCCCTCGCTGCCAGAAGAAAAGGTTCGTGTTCACAGAAGCACTGCTGCCATCTGCAATGCTTTGAAGTGGTGATCTGATGTAATGTTGGGTTTTGGTTTTTTTCAGAGATGTTGAAAAGACTATTACCTGCTGCACGCCTGTGCTGGTTTCCATACGTGACAATTAGGACTTATTTCCAGTGACTTGAATTTGCAAAATCCTTCTTTGTCTGGCTTAACCCCCGTCTGCCCTCTCTCCTCTTCCCTGGTCCTGCCTGGGCAGAGAGCTGGGTAGGAGCAGCAGGGAGGAGGAGCAGCCCTGCTCCCCACTGTGTTTTTCTTCTCTAACAGAGAGATTGTTCTTAGAGAACAGGTTATCTCGGTTTAAAATGAGTTTAAAGTGGGTCTTTATTCCTGTCTGCCAGGGCTACAACGTCTGTGCCGTGCTGCCAGCGGTTCCTCCCCCTGGAGTGACGTACACTTGAACACGTTGCTCACTTGGGCCAAAATTGCCTACATAAGGGGGGAGATGCTGGGGAATCGGGCTCAACACAGCTAGGAAAATAGCACAGTAAGCAATAAGAGTCCTTGCTGCAAGTTGGGGTGGGAACAGGAACTGCTCTGCTCTGGTTGGTTGTGTTTTTAAGGTAAATGTCTTAAAATGATGCTGGTTTGTGCTCTAGGCTGAAGGTGTGCCTGGGAGATGTTGTGATTATTCAAACACTACAATTCCTATTGGATCGATATTTTGGGGGTAACGTTTATAGTGGTTGTACTGTTACAAATCCTTTGGCCGGCGGCACGCATGCACGCAGCTGTCTGAAGCAGCAGGGCAGTCCTCTGTTTAAGTACACCAGCGATAGAAGGGGATACTTTTATTTGAAATAAATTAAGACACACTGCCTTCACTTCAGTGCTTTTAAGTAAAAGAGTAAATAAATGGCATCTGTAAGCGCTTGTGGTAGTATAATCATTTATCTAGATATGTTTGTGGAGCATTAATTCCTTTGGTTTATGTAGTTACACTGAAAGCACGACTCTGTTTGTCCGTAGCTGCGTCTGCGTGCTGTTACACCCAGCAGTGATTCCCCGAGCAACGCAGAGGAATGCACAGGGTTGCTCTTAAAAAGGCAATTTCTTTGATTCCACGTGATTTTCTGAATATGTCATTGTCCCCAAGTAGGTGCACTCGGGAATGAGAAATTAATCTTTTATTTCTTCTTTTAAATTTTAGACATTTTGAGTCTCTGTGTAATCACCCCGTGTTTAGAGACAACTGTGATTGAAAGTGACACTGAGAATCTCTTTTTTTTGTTGTTTCTTTTTAACGTGCTTTTTTTTTTCTTCTCCTCATGAGTCACCAGTGGGGGTTACAGTGGTAGGAATTTAGAGTCATAACAACAAAGATGTCAAGTCAGCATCAGGAAAGCTCGTGCCAGAAACATCCCATCCCGCCTCATGAAGGCTGTGCTCCAAGGGGAAACCTTCATCTTCTCCAACGTGCTTTTCTGATCGAGTGTGCCTGTGTGTGAGAGAAAAACAAAGTGCTTTTCCAACACTGCTCTGTTTTCTGGCTGGCAGTCTAGTTTGCTGTGAGTTTGGGTGCTGGGATGCATACAGGGGTTTGGCCCAAATTCAAGTTTTGTGAGCACACAGCAGGACTTAGACGACCAGAAGACATTTAATAGCAATTAAATCTGCAAAACTGAATTGCTTTGTTGACGAGGGAAGTGGGTCCATCTAGGAAAAATGCTGAAATTGTAACAGGCATCTGCCATTCATTCCTGTCTGAAATCCCCACAGCGTTTAAAAATACTAAATGACTAACCCTCCCGAAATCTGACATTTCAGAACTGTGTAAAACGAGTGCTTTGCACACTTAGTGTTTCCATGCTGCCAGCAGTGAGCTCTGTCGGCTTCAAACCCAGGATAGCTTCAAATAGCCAGAGGGAGTTTTCAGCGATAAGATAGCAGAGAAGAAGGAGTTTGTCATCGTTCTCTAGCAGGGGAAGCCCAGGCTGAAATGGCTGTGTCTCAATGCTCTTTTGACACAGCCTCTTGTGATCTACCATAGACACACGTTCCCATGCAATGCAAGAACTTGCTGCCGATCATTGGGACTGGCAGGTCCCAAGGGAGCCAGTGCTGTGGTGAGAAAGAGCCAGGTTTGGGTGAGCGGGGCCATCTGTACGTCCTATGTGTCTCTTTTAAGACCTGTTTTATTTCGTACTCGGGTAGTATGTATGTGAGCGCTGGTCTTTGCTGTGTTATTTGCTGCGTGGCTTTTAACATCCCGAGTGCAAGAAGAGGAGGATGTTATCTGTGTGCTTTTCACGACGTGGCAAAATTAGGCAGGATCTCACCTGTGCTGTACGTGCCTGGCTGGCTGGTTTGCAGGAGCGGTAGGTTGAGGAGGATAATAATAAACTCAATAGTTTACCCCCACGGGGTTACGAATGCGAGAGCGACATTGCTGCTAGGAGATTTCTGCATGCCTGGTCAGAGAAATGAGGTGAGAAAAGAGCAACCTTCTGCACATGTCCTATCTGAAAGTATGATGCAATCCCCAGGTGAACTGAAAGCGCTCACAGGGGCTAGTTCTTTTGTAGCCTGGCAAACAGACTACCTGCCTTCTTCATGCCCTGCCTGCTCCACACCACCTCCCCTTCATTTCTGTGGGTGATGTTCACAAGGATTTCAGGGTTCTTTTTGGAGAGAGAAATTCACAGATAATGTAAGAAACTGTCTGCTGTTAAGAGCATTGCATATGCTTTTTTGTGCCATTTTTGGCAATGCGTGCTAGAGCTGGTGGAAGATAAAATTCTTTTTCTTTTTACCCAGAGATGGGATCCACAAATATCTAATGTTACTACCAGCAGGGACTGGTAAACTCTTCCTGCATTGATGGGGTCAGCTCAGTCTGCAGTGTTGGTCTGTTGGCTGTGCTTCTGGGCTGTTTAGGAAAGTTGCTAAGCTCTGCGGAGGGAAAACCAATTCCTCCAGAATGTTTTTGCCTGTGTTTCTTTTTGTGTTGCTGAGGCTGCTTTCTGGTCTGCACATACCTGAAGGAAGGGTATGGGCCAGGGTTTTTCCCCTGATCCTGCTCCTTCGCTGGGCTTGTTGACCACCCTGGGAAGAGGATTGTACAGGCAGTAACAACCACGAGGCAATCAGTTTGCAAACACCGAGACTACAAAATGAGTATTTAATTTTATATTTATTTTTAGGCTTTGATTAAAACGAGGCACGATGTGGCCTGAAAAGGAGTCTTCAGACCCTCTGCATTAAGTCCATGAGTTAGGTATCCAAACACAGAGTTAGGGCTTAGTCCCTAAAAGCAATCCATGTTGCCTGCTCTGCCTTCAGAACCACTAAAAATGCTGGTATCACAAGTGTAGCTCTCTAAATATCTTTTAAATAATGGCATTTTGAGGTGAGCTGTGCATGCTGTGCTTTTTTAAATACAAAAGTTTTATAAAATAGAAGTTTTCATTTTCCATGTATCCATTTTGTGTTCAGTTGTGCTTCAGAGGTTAGTATCCATAGATTATTCCATCTAAAGTGAGCTAGTCAAGCACTGGAGGTCCCAAATGTAGGTGGGCTTCAAAAGTAAGAGAATTATTTCCCCCCTCAACTAATAAGCTGGAAGTCTTTATTTTTCTGTTCTTGAGGGAGGCAATTGCAACTGTGTTTTACCAACATACAGGACAATGCAAATTTGAAATAATTACAATTTTTTAGGTAAAATTCTGAGAGTAAAAGGCTTAAGTATAAGCACCCCTTTTTCTGCCGTGGTGCCTGCATCATAGCAATATGGAACTGGACCCACGGTGAGCGTTCAGTGAGCGTACAGGCAAAAGAATAACCGTCTTTTATTTAGTCATTATGCTGCTTGTGAGGATGTTTCAGTTTAGATGATTTCGACTTAACAAGCGTAGTATCAACAGTTTCAGCAGATGTGAACGAGCATTTCTATTGCTTAGTCCTTCCTTCCTTGACAAACAGGAACTTTTGCTCCTCGTTAATGTAGAACAAAGGAAAGGCGGCAAATGGGGTTCCAATATTGTAGGTAGAAGGTTGAGTGTTTGCTTAGTGCTCGTGCAGATGAAGCACCGGTGGATTTCAAAAACCGGGCAACGGATTGTGTTTGTGCCAGTTGGGCATTTGGTAGATGTGCCAGATGGGCAGATGGTATCTTGCAAGGGTTACGTGGCCTTTGCTTTCAGGTCAGCACTACGCCAATAGGTGTGATACTTCACCCCAAGCATTAGCTGGTTGTACAATTAGGAACTGCTGCAGTCACTCACTGTCTCTGCTTTTATGAGGCTGTCTGGAGTAGGATCTGCTTGTTTAGGTGATGGAGCAAACCCTGTGAATGTTAGAGATGCTGTGACTCAAGAAAATGAGCTATAAAATGTAATTGTTCTTTTACATCATAAAAAGAGTTGTTTAACCAAATTTCACTCAGTCACGCTTCGGTTGAAGGCACCGGAGGTTGTAGAAATGCAGCCAAGGAATGTAAAGCTTTACTGCTGGGGCAATTGGGTGGGTGGAGGTCTAGTCATGCAGGACCTCCTGTGGAGTCCACCATCAGGCTGCCTGTGTGGGACAAGTTGCACAACCAGAGATCTTGTCTCAGATGTGAGCACTGAAGCAGCCTCATAAAGTTTTGCAAGGCTGGAGGAAGTAGCCACGAACCCTGTGATGTTATTTTTAGAGATATTTTTGTAGTAGAGTCATAATATGTCAGCTTGCTTAGACCACACAGATACTGTCCCACCACGAATAGGTAAATGGTGGGGCTCCAGTGCTCCTTGCTGGAGTAGTATTGGAGTTAGATGAGCACTGACATGTAATACTTGACTGAATTGGGTTATGGTGAAGCTTTTAGTATACTGAACAAAGAGAGTCTTATGAAATATTTTGCTGTCTCTGTCACTAAGATTATGGGGGTTTTGTCTTGCCTTGCAGACAAGATAAGATTCAAGAGTTGGACAGTTATAGAGCAGAGAAGTCATAATTATATATACACGCGCCCCCCTCTTGGTGTCCTCAGAAACTGTTGCCTGTCAGTTTCAAGCTTCCCATCCTTGCAGTTTCTAAATTACAGATGTCATTACAGACATAGTGATTTTTGAGTTTGTGGCTTTATCATAGTGTATGAATTATTGCATTAATGCTGCAGATGTGGTGGAATATAGCAAGTTCTAAGTGGAGTTATCACCAGCAAGGAAAAAAAAATTGACAGCTACTGTTGCTAAAGCAAATAACCAAAAAGCAGTGGTATTTTCCTTCACATCAGGATTCCTTTGAAGAAAAAAAGAAAGTGCCTTGGTTTTGTAATAAAATTAGTATTTTTTCTTTCATGTCACTGTATTTGTGCACTGCTAGAAGAGTGTTGACACCTCACAGACAATTCATCGGACAAGAAAACTACATCCCCCATCCTACCCAAAACACTGTCTGAGTTGTGTAAGGCTGAGCAGGAGCCCTTGACTCTGATACGCTTCTGCTTTTCGTAGCGTGACTGTTTTCTGCCAGAGTGTGCTTTCTGAGACATGGACATTTCACCGTCTGAGGGAATGCCTAAACAAGATTGTTAACATTGCTCAATGCTTTAAATTAGCCTGGAGAAAAAAAAAAAAAAGAAGGGAGAAAGTTGGACCTAAAAAATGCACTGAGCTTGTTTCTAAAGGAGGACCTTGAGGGAAGAGTGCAAACCTTTCTTTTTTCTTGTTGATACGTTGGTAACATGGTGATGTAACTAAACACACTCTGACTGTGAGGAAACACTGGGCTCCTACAAGCTGAGTTACCTGTGACGTTGGCTTCACCCGTGTGAGAAAACGAAGTCACGCCAGATGAAAGCAAAGCTCCGTCGCCTCCTGACCTCGGATCTCAAACCAGCAATTCTCATATGCACAAACCAGGGATTGAAATTAATGAGCCTTACAAGCGTTCAATGAATTTGGGATTACGTTTTTAATCTGCTACAGTGTGTCTTAAATCAAATGCTGCAGGCAAGGGTTTGATTGCCTCCTCCAGCTGCCTGGGTGCAGTGTGCTGCAATGGGAGGCCGGCGATGCTCCCTGTTAGCAATTTGTACCAAAACAGCTGATATTAGGGCCCATACATCACATTTTTTACAACGTTGACCCAGAGGATGCTTTCTGCCTTTAGTGGGCTATTTTTAAATCTGAAACAGATAGTTCTGCATAACACTCTTTTAACAAATGTGTCAGTCTGTCTGTCCGTGCTAAGGAAATTATGGATGAGGTGGCACCAGACCTCATTCTTTAAAAGAAGTTCAGTGGTACCATTGCAAACAGTTTATAAAGGATACTCTACATATTACACAGAATGAAAGCGACTTTCTAATAAGTTAAAGATTACTGGCACTACATTTTTACAAGCCAGGACCGACACAGTGAAGAGATGAGCTTTTGTAATTTTTTTACAGAGTGTATCCTGGAGAACAAAGTGCCTGCAGAGCAGTAAGTGCTGGCTTTTTGTCAATTGCTTATAGCCCGGATAACTGGAAATGGAATGTTTGTGCTATGAAATGCTTCTTACAACAGATATACAAGGGTTTCTTGGACATATTTTTCAAAAATAACATCTGGTAAATGGATAAAGTGATCCAGTGTCAATACAGATACCATCTACTCTGCCTGTTGGAGTGCTTTAGAGCTAATTAATGCCACCACCTATATGCCAGTCTTACTTGTGCATTCGTAACTGGAATCGTTGCGTTGCACAGTGTACGATTTTAACATTTAAATAGTCTGCTGAAAATTAGTAGGAAAAAGGTCAAGAAATGCAAAATCTGTGTTCTCTTGATGGTTCTGTACTTCCTAATTATATGGTACAGATATTTAAAGAGCAACTAACTCGAGTGAGAAGCGAGTTTCAGGAGCTGCAGACACCGCCAGCAGTGGTGCCTGGTAGGCGCTAGCAGAGCTCTTTGCACTGGGTTGTAGGCATGTAACTTCATTCCTCCTGTGGTTTCTCTTGGGTAGTTTTTTCAGTTGATCTTTTAAAGTCATTATGTGCAATCATCCAACGCTGCAGGAAGGAAGAGGATATTTAAAAATACAGAGAAATGGGTGTGAAACAATGGAGTAGGTAGGCAATGTTGTAGCCTGGATTTCAGCTTGACCATGGCCATTAGGGTAATACTTCAGTGGCATATGGTCTTACTTGTTTATGCACTAATTTAATGATCTCTACTGGGATTTTTGCTATTAAATGTAGCACATCTTCCATCCTTCTCTTCCACTTTAATTTTTAAGTGATTAAAAAAGATCTTATTTATTCAGTAAAACCAATCATAAAATGTTTTAGTGAGACACAAGAGAAAACAATGAACTTTTTCCAGTCTTCTAATCCAATTTTCAAAGTATTTTTCTTCTGTGAAAGAAAAGCATATGCATACCCACATACAGATACAGAAAACCATTGTAATTCAGCGATGAGGTCCAGTTTATTCAGCTCAGATTCTTCCAAGCTGCTACCCTCTGCTGTAACATACAATGTCATCTTTACAAGTGTGGTCCAGCTGACAGCTGGTGGGTGGTTTTGCTGAGGTCTGTGGCAAAGGAGACTGAGGCCAGGAGTTATGGGAGCCACCGTGATGGCTCAGCTGGCAGTGTATGGCCAGCAGCATCTCTGTGGGCATGATCTGTTGCTTGCAAATGCACGGGGATCTGTGTCAAAATGGGTTTGCAGTCTGCTTCTCTGGCTAGGTTGGCAGTGGTTTTGGAGGAAGGGATGCTGAGTCCCTGGTGTGTGCGACAGGAAAAGAACTGGGGATACACACAAAAAGCCCCAGAGAAACATCACTGCTGTCACAGCAGTGTGGGTGGTGTGATCCTGGGGAGTTGTTCTGGGTGTCCCTCTTTGTATTGACATTGCTTCTGTCTGCCTTGGGTTTGACTGTAACTACTGCTTGTTTCCTCAAACACTTGTGTTCCCCAGGCTGAACCTGCGCGGGGCTGGCTTTGCCGGTGTACTGCCGTGCTGGGCAAAGCATTCCCTTATAAAGGCACCACATGCACTAGCAGGGCAACGCTTGCAGAAGCAGCAGCTTATTCAGTAAAACAATGTTTTTCTCTTTCCCCAGGCAAAATAGGGAATGCCAGTAAGCGTGTCTGGAGCAGAGTGTGAGCTTTTGCTGGTACAGCATCCCTGGTCACAGACTGCATCAAGACATTGATTGACCTGTTAGCAGATAGCAGATGTCCTAGCACGCCTTGGGAGGGAAGTGGTACCGTGGCCAAAATGAAGGTGGTGTAACTCTCAGGGCTGCTGGATTTTCTGTATGGAAAGTTGCAAAGCTTCAAATGTAATAAAATAAAATAAATGCTGATGTAAGGACTCAAGTTGCTGCTGGTACAACTTGCAGAGATGGGAGGAGCTCACTTTGCTGGCCCTACAAGGAGCTGTGTACTTTTTTATTTCTCAATTAGCACATTTTTTTCTAAGAGAGTGGTCTTAACTGGTGGCAAAACCCTGCTGGAGGACCAGATGCGAATGGGCTGGCTGCTCAGATTTGTGTCCCATGGGGCTGCCAGAGATGCAAAGCTGGAGTCTGGAACAGCAACTGCATTTTAGGGCCGTATCTTTCAAAGCGCCAAGAAGTCAGTGCCCAGCATAAGGTGTGTATTCGAAATGGAAGCCTTGCATGTTCATGGAAAAAGCCCTGGAGAGAGAAATATTGGAAACAGCAGAGAGCTGCTGAGCAAGCCAGTGCAAGCTCTTAGGCTTTTATTCCTCAAGCTCTTTTTTTTCCCCTGCCCTTGATATGCTTAAACTGCTAAATTCCTTTATGCTTCTCACAAAAAAAAAAAAAAAAAAGCCTCGTTCAAATGATTTTAATTATTTAGCATCAAACAGAAATTAAAAATAGGTGTAACTTTTTACTGTTTAATGTGAGGTGTAGTCTGAGAGCTGTAGATAGGCAATTGCTGTCCATCAGCTTGAAAACACCTGTCCTTTGAGAGGTGGCTCCATATACGTCAGCTGCCCTGGAAGTTGATTATCAGCTTGGTGTGACAAAAATAAGACTGTCATAATAAATAAAGCATCTTTTCCTCAAAAAAGAAAAAGGAAACGTGCCCTTAAAGAATATTTCATCCCAAATGGTCTGTTGCAGGGCCATGCGATTTGAGCTGGATCAACTGGTCAGGTGCAACAGCAAGCAGAGCTGAAGCTTGTTTGTGCTAGTTCTGATCATAGAATGGTAGGGTTTGGAAGGGACCTTCGGAGATTATCTAGTCCAACCCAGCACCATAGCAGAGTCACCTCTAGCAGGTTGCACAGGAACGCATCCAGGTGGGTTTTGAGTATCTCCAGGGAAGTAGACTCCACAACCTCTCCGTGCAGTCCGTTCCAGTGCTGTATCACCCTCAAAGAAAGTACTGTTTTCCTCTTGTTCGGATGGAATTTCCTGTGTTCCAGTTTGTGCCTGTTGCTGCCTGTCCTGTCTCTGGGCACCACTGAAAGGAGTCTGGCCCCATCCTCTTGACACCTGCCCTTTAGATATTTATAAGCATTGGTGAGGTTCCTTCTCAAGTCTTATCCTCTCCAGGCTCAACAGTCCCAGGTCTCTCAGCCTTTCTTCAAAGGAGATGTGCTTCATTCCCTTGATCATCTTCATAGCCTCCACTGGGCTTTCTCCTGTAGTTCCCTGTCCTTCTTGAACTGGGCAGCCTGGAACTGGACACAGTACTCCAGATGCCTGAAAAGTGCTGGTATTTCTGTCTGACTCCCTTAGAAGGACTGAAAGGGCATGCTGTGTCCTGTCAGCCTTTTTGAACTGCTGATGAGTTGAGAGACTTGGTGAGTGAGGTCATAGCTTGGCTGCTCAGAAGGGCTGGTGTCCTCCCTGCAGCCTTCACCTCCCTTCTCAGAAGCAGGATGGTAGGAAGGTATCGGTCAACAACATGTTTCTGTATGAAATGAGCTTTTCCCTTAAAAGTCTGGAGGTATTGGAGGTAATTTAAGGTAGGAGTAAAAATAGAAGGTTTGTGTCATACTGCTGGAGTGTTATCAATAATGGGACTCATTTTGTGAGCAGTTGCGTTTCTTTAGGGGAGAGTGTGACACTCTCTAATTGAAATATTAATAGCAGATAATGACACTGGAATGATGGCCTCCTATATGGAGACATACTTTGAGAGCTTTTAATCTGTGTGGTAACTCTGCATATTAAAAATCTTTGACAATTTTGATGAAGAACAATTACAGAGCATGCACAGTAGCTGCTCTTTCAAGTTAACTATTTCCCTGAGTCCTGTGAGTCTGCATTTGATAATGGCCTATAAAGTTTCATTCAAAAAGTTCTACACTGAGGAATAGAACTGTCTAATGTTTTTTTTAAAAAAAAAACTATTTCAAAACAATTACCTGTCTCTGTTGTAAAGCAGCTACCTTCCTTGTGAAAAAGATGAAAATGGAAAGAAAATGCCTGAGTATGAAGTCACTTCAACATGTGTTAAGAAAGATGATTTTGAAAAGCATTCAGTTTTTTCCTAGCAAAGGACTATCATGAGAGAAGTAGGAAATTACATATAGTACAGTTGAGACCTTCCTGTACTCAGGCTTTCATATTCCATTTGAAGCCTCTGACCTGCTCCTGTTCTCAAACAAGAGAAAAATGAATATAATTCCATCTTTTGAAAACAAATGTTGTAGCTGTCTGGAAGACAAAACATGTGTATGCCCTTTGCATTTTCTTGTTCCAAGTTAGAATTGATTTTCAAGCGGCTTTGCTTACAGAAAAATGGCTCCGTCCAGAAGCTCAGGGGGCTTCAGTAAAACTCCCATCTAAAATCGGAGCTCTCTTTAAAAAAATAAAAACCATCACAAAGCTATCTACCATCATGCATTTGTGCTTCTGGAGGCCAGGTGGTGGCCCTGGGAGGTGGTGTGTGGCAGCAGAGGACTGAGCAGCTCAGAGGCCTGACTGCTGGGGCGTCAAGCTCAGGGATTGCCCCTCATGGGGCAGTTCCCCCCAGGGCTGCACCGCCCCATGAGCATCTGCCTTCCTTGACAGGCTCTTGTCCCATGGATGCAATGTGGACCTTGCTCTCCTTGGAGCCACTGCTTTGGTAGTGTACACTGAGGGGCATATGGGCACCCATATGAGAGATGGACAGCCTTTGCCACTGTCTGGACTCTTCACTGGGTGCCAGCTCGCTGAAGAAATTAATGTATTAGCCAGTGTCTGGTTTGAAAGACGGGAAAGTAGGGCAGAGAGGGAAAGGAAGGGACGTTGAGGCTATTTTCTATCTTTTTTATTAAGTCAGTAGCACCGGAGGGTTATCTCACATTAATGTCGATGCTGTAATGGTTTCTGATCATTAGTTGCTTCTGAAGATTTTAATAATATGGAAATGTGCTTTTTAACATTTTGTATTTTAATTAAATGCAGGTATCTCAGGGTAGCTTTAAGTACCGATTGGTTTATGTGCTACGCTTCCTGTTAACTAGATTTTTCCCAATAATCTCTAATCACCTTGTAGCTGTCTTCCTGATTCTAATTACTGGAGCTTTGTATATAATAACAAGCACTTCAGTTCATAAGTGATTGCACAGTTTTCTGAAGTAAAATACTCCAGAAACTTTCAATTACCTTTTGAGTTCTGTATCAATTCGTGACTTCTGCTTACTTATTTAACTTTCATGGAAATACTGTCACGCTGAAGCCACGGGAAGCAAAGGGGACTCTTTAAGTGGCAGCAGAGCGTCTTGATAGCTGGAAGAGGCAGATCTGAATGTGACCTTCAGGTGGATGCTCTTCAGCTTGATTGGGATATGGAAATTACATTCTCTGTCTGTGGGAAGAGAGGAGATGCAGTTTAAACTACTCTTAATGATCTTGCCAACTTTTTTTTTTTTTCCTTCACAACCCCCCTCCCGCCAAGAATCCAATATAGTAAGGGAATATTTAAAGAATCAACTTTTCCAATGTATTGGTTGCCCGGCTGTATCTCTCCATCTGTGCTCTGAGCAGGAAGGGTTGAAATGATTAACTCAATCTTTTAATAGCGTGTGGTCAGAATAAGAGGTGTTAGAATTCACAAGCAGTAAAAGTAGAAGCTGTAAAGATTATATTGGAGCTTGTGATACAATGCCCTGCACTGTGTAGGAATATAATACTGTCAATACTGCCTTGAAAACTAAAATCAAAATTTTTGGTCTCTTGAAAAGTATAGTTCATAGTACAAAGTATAAATTGTTTTCTGTTGGCTTTTTAATTCCTGTGGTGAGGTGCTAAAAAGCAGGTAACAACAGTTCACTTCTGGTTTCGATTTCCATTTTGACCATAAGTGAGTAGATCAGTCTTTCCAGGTTAAACATAATTAAGGACATCAGTCTTTACTTCATTTTTTGCATATGAAAGTGCTGATGAATATCTGAGTTTCAGCATTTTCTGAGCTGTGGGTAATGTAAATATTCTCCAAACTTGATGCTTTATGACTGAACCTTTCTTTCATGCTGGGGGTGATTTCTGCAGCATTTGGGATTAAATAAAGAGTAGCAGCTGTTTGGTTTGGGTTTGTTTTTTTTTCCCCTTTTGCTTTTTTTGGATATTTTTATTTGTTTGTTTTTCCTGAGGTCTGTTTGCCGTGAAACAGCCAGCCCAGCATTGGCAGTCTTCTGAAATGAGGTTTCTGCATTACAGCCAGTTGTGACCTTTACTTAGTTCATAGTGGAGTAACAGACATGTCACTCTTTGCCGGTTCTTTTTTTCTTTAGCGTTTTAAATTCACCGTCATCACCCTGTTTTTTAGGTCAAAACTATAACCTAGGTGCTAATTTTTCACATTATTTCTGTGAATTCTGTGCCACATTTCATGCAGATAACTGTTTGTCAAGTTTGGTGAGATACCTGGGATGTGGTCTTTTCTGAGAAAAGACAAATTCTGACATTACTTACATTTCACATTGTTTTCTATTTATGGCTACTTAGAAATTGTCCATTGGATTTCTGAGCATGGTATGGAGAATTATTACATTTATTGTGACCTTTTGAGGGAAGGAGAGGTGTCTTTAAAATGGCAAATATTTGGTGAAACTGGAGTTTTCTGCTGTCCTTTCGGGAGTTGTACCCGGAAGACTTTTTTTTTTATGCTCAGGGTATGACTAAGAGCAAGGATTTGAAATGGTTTCTTAAACCCTGAGGGATGTAAACCATTCTAAGGTGGAGCTGCATCTACCTGTTTCCTGCGTGTAGAAGACTGGAGCCTGACAATCTTCAGTTCCAGATACAGAATGAAAAAAAGATTTTCTAATGTCTCTAAGTTTTGCAGGATGGGAAAATTCATTCTGCAGGTACTAGACTATGCAGAGCTATTTCCATTGCCCCTATTTAAATCTCCTGGGATGAGCTCCTCTTTTTCATCTCTTATTTCACAACAGGAAAAAAATATAATTACAAGATGACATGACTTGAAGAGCATTGGGAAGTTTTACATAAAATGACGTTGCCTGAGGGATTGCACAGTTACATTCACCCAGAGGGAGGGAGTATGGGAGTAAGTATCAGTAAATCTTTTCAAAAGATAACCAGATGCTTTTTCTTGATTTAAAGATACACCTGTACATAACTTCCCTATCTTTAGTGTGACTGGAGTGAAAGAGAAGAAAGCCAAAGAGTAATATTTAATAGGTAAATATATAAAAGGAATGAAAGATAAGCAGAGCAGAGAATACATGGCAAATGGAAATATGTCCTTTTCTATTCGTGTGATAGGATTTTCCCATGTAAGAAATGATATGGGTAAATGGGTCCTTTAAATATATGCATATGTAGGGAATGGTTACTTTCTTCTTGGAGCTAGTGTTGAGTTTTTTCTCCCGGTATTTTTAACAAATCCAGTAATCTTTCACATGCAGGCTGTGGCTGTCCAGTGTACTGCAAGGAATTATTGGGATTTCTTCATGTTATTGCAACAATTGTCTTGCCTTTATTTCACAAAAACCCATGTTAGGTTTTTGTGAAGTGCCTTTTATGAGCAAAGCCAGAGGTGCTCACCTATTGATTGCCTCAGCTGAGCCAAATTCACACTGTGCCCTTCAGCCACCACTCCCGTGATAGTGCGGTGGTGACCCATGTGCTTCTCCCATCTGGCTGTACGTCAGCAAAGCCATCTCTTATCTCTTGTCTTCCAAGTGAAGGTGGCGTTTCGTGGCCTCATGTGAGTCCTTAGTTGGCGTCTTTCCCCAAGACAAAATGACTGCATAGTGGATCAAAATATGCCATGACAGGACAAGGGGCAGTGGCTTCAAGCTGGAGAAGAGCAGATTTAGATTGGATATTAGGAATAGGTTCTTTACTCTGAGGGTGGTGGACCACTGGAATAGGTTGCCAAGGGAGGTGGTTGAGGCCCCTTCCCTGGAGATGTTCAAGGTGAGAATCAACGACGCCCTGGTCAACCTAGTCTAGTTGGGGGTGTCCCTGCTGACTGCAGGGAGATCGGACTTAGATGACCCTAAGGTCCCTTCCGGCCTGGACCACTGATTCTATGATTCTATGTGTGGTGTAACCCCAGTGGGTAGTCCTGTGCCAAATACTCTTGCACAAGTTTGTCAATAGGTAGTATCAGCTTTTACCAAAATATCCTTGTCACTTGAGACTAGTGTTTCTCCAGAAAAAAAAAAACCCACAACTGGCTCAAGCCAGAAATAGCAAGGATGTTTAAGATAAGGACTAGCATGTGATGGCAGAAGTTGCTCGATGCCTACCTGGAATTTGCAGTCGTAATTTCACTAATATAATTTATACTTGTACATCAAAGGCAGCTTTTCCATTTCTCATTTCTTTCTCTCTCTCCTTCTGTCTCTCTCTCCTTCCATTCCCTCGCAGGAACGGAGTGCTTTCCTATTCTTACACGTTTGTTTGGGAACTTTACTCCCAGAGCGGATTGTGGGCAAACTCAGATTCCTGATGAATTTTTAACAGATTTTCATAGTGCATTGTGGTATTTCCCAACTGTCTGATTTGTATAATGGTGTGTTCAATCTATCTATTTGGCATTCATAAAAATTAGATTCAAATCTCTTATCTTTAGATGAGTTTTGGCTAAAGGAACAAAGTACCTGAGAATGGCAAACATGGCCAGAAGTGAGATTTTGGACGCGGGAACTGCACCCTCCCTTCTACTTTGGCTTTTTTTTACCTTAGGGCAGCTCCATATTTGTTGGGATCAAATTTCCTAACATCTCTCTGTCAAAATCAGCCTGAACTTGTATTGTAAAAAGATCAGATATATGCTTCATCAAACTGTTATTCAATGCAGCCTTGTTTCCCATTGTCTCAGAGAAACCCAATTCAGAAATGGTGAGAAAACTTCCCAGATTAACCATACTCTTTAGTTTTCTCCATTCCCAGGTTTTTTTCTTCTCTGGGAGGCAATATTCAGCTTTTTTGCATGTGATCAATGAGCGTGATGCAGAAGGTCTGTGTAGGGTTTATTGGAGGAAAATGTTCTTCACAGTCAGAACACAGACAGCTTAAATCAGTTCAGTAAATTGCCATCTATATTGTTTTTGAAAACTGCAATTATCTTTTTCTCTGTGCAGCCCTTCTGACAAGTCTAGCAGCATCGTGAAAGTCCAGGAATAATCTTACTGAGGATCCTATTTGACAAATAAACCAAAAGCATTCAGGCTGCAGGTGAAAGATGTGTGAGAATGAGCTTCCCTTGGCTCTCAAAATCAGGCAGGGCTTCTTCACTTGCAAACAATCCAGTTGTATGCTCTGGAAAACGGCACACTGAAAATTCATGTGCAAGTGCAGAGGAAATGTGTTTTGGATGACTTTGGCAGTAGCCATAGCTTACCTTTCTACCAGTCTGTTCTTACAGTGCCTTAACTTACAGTATCTTCCCTGCATGAAACTGTGGTTGATTTGTATATAGAAGTAGCCATAGACCAAGTGGTCTGTGCAGATCTCCCCCCTGGGTCTTTTTTTTGCCTTGAGAATGATACTGCCACAGAGATTTATGACTGAGATGTAGTGCCATCCCTGGAAGTGTTTAAGGCCAGGCTGGATGGGACTTGGAGCACCCTGCTCTAGTGGGAGGTGTCCCTGACCATGGCAGAGGGGTTGGAACTTTATGATCTTCAAGGTCCATTCCAACTCTAACCATTCTATGATTCTATGGTTCTATAAATTGCATCTCTTTCAAATATTACCTCTTCTTGACAAATAAGCTTTCTTGTTCCTGTGTCTTTGAGAGTCTAATACTCCCTTCTCCTTCCCCTTCCAGACCCTGCCTTCCACACACACTTCTCCCTTTATCTTCATTTATCTTGTCTTTCCAAGAATCACTGGAAGAAAATTCAGATAGGTGTGTCATGCAAATTAAATTTTTAGTGCAGCTTTCCATCCCCCCTTCCCATTGTTGTTAGAGAGATCTCTTATCACAGGACTTGGATTTTTAAGTCCCAAAAGCTGTTTCTCTGAAAAGCTGCCATACGTAGTATATAATTATTTTTCTTTAGCCAAAAAACCCCAAAGTATTTCTTTCAATTCTACAATGCTGGCATCATAATTCTCTTCTTACTACTGTGCCAGTTGATCTTGCATCTTTTTTTAATATGCGGATTTCTTTTGCTCTAGGTAGGTCTTCATGTGGATGCTCATGCTCCAGTGTTATCATACTGAACTCTAGTAATATTGTTGCTATCTAATACTGCCCAAGGCTCCCCAGTGTGTTCATGAGATGAAAAATAAGAGGGAGGAGAAGGTATTGTGCTTATTAATCCTTTGTAGTATGGCTATCCCATGTGTTAATTGAGATGTCTGGAGATGAGTACTGGAGTTGATTTGGGGAACTTCTATATCTGGCTTGTCAACTTGCCTGCAAATGTTATCATTTCATCCCCATAGCTGGCATGCTTGTCAGAAAGCTAAATAAATGCTACAACCTTACAGCAAGATTAAATTTTGGATTATTTTTTTGTTCATCGTTTTCATTGGCAATTAAAAAATTAAATTCATTAGTCTGGCTTGGTAGATATTTGTTGCTACTTCTGAAGATGTTTCACTTGTTCCCATGTTGACAAGTTTGGGAAGAGATGAGAATACACATTAGCTCCTTAGCTGGGTGAGAATGCTGCTTTTCTAGTTGGTGTATCTGCCAACTCTCCTGCTTTTGTATCATTTACTGCCTTGCTACACTTCTGCCATTTGTCCAGGCATGCTGGCTATCTTAGCTAGAGTTGTGGCACTGATTGAGTTCCCAGGTGTTCAGGCAGCACAGGCAAATCACTGCCTCTGGTCCTGCAACTGCCTGTGGTGAACATGTGTGGGAGCTCTGTCTGGTTGTGGAAATGTCCATATCACAGGTCATGGGCTCCACGTGTGTTCCCATGTAGGATATCTCAGGCTGTAATACAGCACTTGGAGCTTTGTGGATTTCCAGCAATGGTAAGCGTGAGTTACTGTTTGTTGGTTCATTGGCATGCCGTATTTTAGGACCCAGGTGTGTCTTGTGCAATGGTTGAACAAGAAACTTGGGTCTTGCAGATGCCACAGGTTTTGCTGTGGTTTTGTGAGTGGTTAACAATCCATCTTCCCTATTGGTGGCCATGTGGGAGGCTTCTTAAATTAGGTCTCCCCCTGGCTACTGAAATTCTTACAGCCATCTGGCTGCTGTTGTTCCATTAATAGCACTTTGAAATACTATGTGTTTGTAGGGTAAGTGACACATTTTCATGGTTTGGTTTCTCCTGCTGTTCTGGTTTTTCAACACCTTTCCCTTCCCATGAGTAACTCCAAGCCAGCCTGTCTCTGGTACCTCTGTTTCCTCATGATTCCTGACTCACTTCTGCAGAAGTAAGGTAAGACAAAAGCTAGGAAGCTTGTCACCTAGCTACTGCAAAATTCCAGTTGTGCTTGGGAACAGATGCTCTGTCTGGGCAAATATATCAACCTTGCACAACACATCCATCGATTTGAGGTACATTGGACCTGTTGGTCATGTGCCAGTGAATCTGCATGTACACATGACAGTTGTTCATGAGCAGAAGGTCTGATGGCTTGCAACTGCTGAAACCAGCAGGATACCTTTTCACAGAAGGACTAGTCAGGCTGGTTGCCACCTACCTGGTTTCCAGCCTTAAAAGCCTTCAATCTAGATTGCATATTGATGCTCCTTAGGAAAGTGATAGGAAGCAGCAGAGGTAGGAAAGATCTTAGTGTGCAAATTTGGGAAGCCCATTTGCATTGGAAAGATCATCTGCACAGGCCTATCACGGGCTTTGGACCCACAACTTTCCTGCTGGTGAAAGCTGGTATCATACAAGAAAATAAAATTTAACAACAACAACAAAAAAGATTGCTGGTTCATTCCTCAGAACTTGGGTACCTGAAATCGTCCTCTGTTAGGATAGTCCTGGCATGACTTTTTATGTCTGGACCCCACTTATTCGATTTCTGCCAAGGGAAAGGTTTACAGAGATAGTATTGGAAGGCTCACGCAAAGGGCTACTGCTGAAAACTGTGTGGATTCTCCAGTGGTCTACTGATTGCCTCTCAGAGTAGCAAATGAGTTATTTTTCTACATCTGCTTTGAAAGGGATATTAACGTCTATAATCTCAGCCCTGCCACAGTGGAAGTGGGTTGGAGTATTTTGGGATAGTAAAAAGTGCTCAGTAATTCGGTGGTAGGCTGCACTCTATGAATTCTTCTAACAACTAGAAAAACTCAATTGTGCCTTGTCCTATTGTATTAGATGAGGACTGACAATTACAGTTTGCCTCCTTTTTCTCACTTGCTGTTGCTATACAGGAACAGCTCCAAACTTGGCACTTGTTATTCTGTCATCAAACTAAATATTCATTGTGGCTTCTTTTCCCTTTTTTCCTTTAATTTTTCCATCTGTGATTCTGCCAGTTACCTTCAGGCATGATATTTGCATGTAAATTATTCAGTTATAGGAAGAAGGAAAAGAAAAAACTGTTAGGATTTGTTTGCAGGGCTTTTTTCAGCACAAATACCACTGAAGTGCCTGTGCTGAGTGCCCGGTTCAGGAGGTGCAGGCAGGTTCCAGTGCGGCGGCTCTCGGGTGGCCTCTCTGACCAGCTTTTTGGATGCCTTCAGCAGTGCTCATCTTTCTTGCTTGATAAGGGCTGGAGACTGATTCAGACAATCTAAATTGTGCCTTTGGCCTTCAATGTCTTTAAAAGAGGGCTTAATGAAGAGATTAATGTAAAGATATTATATTTTAATGTCCACATGACTCCTAATGTTCCACAATGCAGATGCTGGATTAATAGAGTAGGAGATGGAACTTTGTAAAAATTTGATGAAGTTTGCTTTTAATAAACTTCTCATAATCCCTTCTTTCTTTCTTTCTTTCTTTCTTTCTTTCTTTCTTTCTTTCTTTCTTTCTTTCTTTCTTTCTTTCTTTCTTTCTTTCTTTCTTTCTTTCTTTCTTTCTTTCTTTCTTTCTTTCTTTCTTTCCTTCCTTCCTTCCTTCCTTCCTTCCTTCCTTCCTTCCTTCCTTCCTTCCTTCATTCCTTCCTCCCTTCCTTCATTCCTTCCTCCCTTCCTTCATTCCTTCCTCCCTTCCTTCCTTTTTGTGTGTGTGTGTGAGTGAGGGTAGAGAGAGGGACACTCAAACAGACTGTGTGGTAAAGATTACAGAATACCAAAGCAAGTAAATCTTAAGGGGAGCTCTTCTTCTGAGGTTTGCATTGTCTATGTTCACAATCATACATTTCTGCAAAGATGCCTCCGTTTTGATCTGGCTGCTTCAATTACCCCCATCCCTACCCCAGAGCTGAGATTTTGCTGGCAGGAACTGGTCATTGATATGGAAGCAGTCATTTATAAGGGTCTGCAGTCTATTTTATTTCTCTGTGGGCTTGGCAGTTGCAGAGACATCTTGCTCTCTTAAAAGAGTCTTTTGGAAATTTTTAACCATTACAGAATTGCCTTAAATTCTTCATAGTATCAACTATGTGTGGGGATTGCTCTGTACATGAAAGTTATTTCAGATTAAGGAGAAGTGTATTTAGAAGGACAATATTTTTAAATAGCTTCATATCCGGACATATTTATTACAGAGTAAATCTGCCTTGATTTCTTCTTTAGCTTATCCACTTGCAAAATAGACAGGGTTATTCCTTCCACATATGTTGGGATGCAGGCAGAACCTGCAGCATGGGAGATGCCTCCCTCTCCGACTTTGGCGTGATAAAGCAGCACTTAAGGACTGGAGGCTGGTTTCTCTGAGCACAAAAGGAAATCAACAGCTGGTGCTTGATCAGGGGATTTCTTTAGCACCAAGGCTGTATGGTTCTCACGTCCCACGGTGAGATCACTGGCATTATGCCTCTGTAATTGAGATCTGTATCTACATACTTACCAGAAGCAGAGGTAGAGAGAGAGTTGGGATGTTTTAAATGAGGTTTAAATGAAGTGCAAGAAGTTCCAGAGGGAACCTCTCCTGCACGGCAAAGCTGGTGGGTCCCCACTGCCACCTGGCCAGGGGGCTCAGCTCAATCTCTTGCACCAAATAAACCAGTATCTGCTGGAAAACCACGCTGAGCCCAGGTCTGCTTTGAAAGTTTGATGTTGGGTTTCATCATGGAAGAGTTGTTTTCAAACTGAAAAGGTGGGTTTTTCACAAATTCTACCCAGCAGTGGGATTCTGATGGGAACAGGGTACCAATAAACTGCCTTTCACTGTAGTTGCCACTGGCTTAGACATGCAGTCTAGGTTTGATCTTGACTGCTTTTATTGAGTAAGAACCAGCAGTGTCTCATTTTCATAGTAATTAATTTTACATTAAGGTTTCTGTCTTGATGGAAACAGTACACCTTTCTGCAGATTAAAATTAATTTGAAAATAATAAAATCTAATAATTAAATGAGGAGATTATTTTGTTGACGCTTTTGGTTTTGCTTCCCTTCTCCCCCTCAAGATGTGTTTCAGTTTTTCTCTTTATGTATTCCATTTTGGCTAAAGTGAGCTGATCTACTGAGATGTGTCATGCCATGTTGTTTCTATTCAAAACTGTGCTTTGTGGAAGCTGTAAACTCTACCTGCTATAAATAAACGAGATACTGGCCATTTATCCATGTGTCTGCAGCCCTTGTTTCTGCCTCCTTTCTTGTGTCCTTGGAGCTAGCTGCTCCAAACAGGCCCGTTTTAAAGATCTCTGTAGTTTAGGATCTCACTGAATGCATCTCTGCAGTGGAATCTGTCCATCTGTTGTTCATCATTGCAGACTGGTAACGCACCTGACTTGAATTGGGACCAAGAATGGTCCTTTTCTTTGCAGCCCTCATGGACAGGATAGGGTGGGGCATTTTCTTTCCTTGTCCTCTGTTAACCACCATTTCATCGCAGTGATATCTCTTATCACTTTGCTCTTCTGATTTCCTGTTTTTCCTTCATAGAATCATCGAATCATTTTGGTTGGAAAAGACACTTGGGATCATCGAGTCCAACCATCAGCCCTACTCTACAAAGTCCTCCCCTACACCATATCCCTCAAACCACATCTAATCTACTCTTAAACACAGTCAGGGATGGTGACTTCACCACTTCCCTGAGCAGCCGATTCCAGTGACTGACCATTCTTTCTGTGAAGAATTTTTTCCTAATGTCTAGCCTAAACCTACCCTGCTGCAGCTTGCATGTTACTTCATTCCCCAGTCCTGACTTCTTTTTCTCCTTTGTTTTCATTCGTTTTCTTGTAAGTGAATTAATTTTCAGCTAAAATATTGCTTCTTATTCAATAGGTAGACATAGTGGTGCAGTAAAGGACATGAATGGCAGCACCTGTATGCAGCATGCAAAATCCAAATGCCAGGTTGCCAATGTGATGAGAGGGAAGGAAGAAGAGGAGGTGTAGGGAGGCAGAAGGTACACAGGTCCAAAGGAAAGCGACTGCTCCTGAGGAAATTACTTTTCTTGGTATTGGAGTATGTTTTTTTCAGCTATAGTGAAATAAACAGACATGGACATGACTTAATTTTTCTCTTTTCTCTGGATTTTGTAACCAAACGCCCAGGCAAAATGGAATGAAAGATAAATGAGGAAGGAGAGCTCTGGGGAGGAAGTAAGTCTTGCATTTGTGCAACTTGTTCTATCATATGTCAGCAGGATTTTCAATTAGTTTCTAGATTAACTAGTTATGTAATTATGGATTAACTAAATTTTAAAAGAAAATTACATAATGGACTTCAGCTCAGATATTTGTCTGCTAAATGGCATTTTCTTTACAAGCGCATACGCAGTTGCCACATGAAAAATTTGCACATTGCAGCCAGAAAGGCCTTTCCTGCTTTTACGTCAAGGCAATGTCAGTGCTCCCTGTATGGATTTAAGGCTGTTTGAGCCCTCAGGAGAGGCACCACAATGGTCTTGCAGTGTTCTCGACCGAAAGGTGGGGTGTTTGCTTTGCAAGAGTTCATTTTTTAGTCTTAAACTTTTTGGGAAAACAGAAGCTCAAGAAGCCGTTCATTTCAGATTTGCCTGCATTCTAGCAAAGAGTATTGCCCCATTTCTGGTTCTCAGCATGCCTTTAGTAGAAGACAATGTGTTTGTGAGGATTTGAGATTGTATGTCTTTGCCAAATTTCTAGCATATCCGGTCGTGCTGGGACATAAGGGCTGCTCACATGGAGGTGACAACAACTTGTTTCACACTAAGAACATTTATTTTTGTTCCTCTTTAAAATCTTGATTTCCTGACTGTGTTTTCAAAAACTGAGGAAACTCTTTTTTTTTTTTTCCCCCTTTTTCCCCTGCTTCACTGACAGAGAACAGACCAGGAAAACATAATGTAAAAAGGCCAACTCCAATAAGGTATTAAAAAATACTACTCAGATTGGACAATTGAGCCAGGTATTTAGTGTCAAGTCTAAATTTAATTTCTAGGCTTAACTATTGAAAAAAAAACGTGGACATTTTACTTTTGAGTTTGTTCTGAGAAATATTGGTGGTGGAAATTACAGTACAGCTTGTAACTAAACGGAAGCCCTTTAGGAAGGCTGTCAGCAAAGTTTTTATTTAGTTTGAATTATATGTTTTAGGACACCTACATGTATGTTTATCTGTCCAATACGAATTAACGTTCAAATACTTGCAAACTATTCTCACTCTGCATGGATAGAAAGAATCATGTCGTTACCTGAAGAGAACAGAAATTCCTGTTGAATTGTGCTGGAAAGAACCATGTATTTCAGAAAAGGTGAAATCTGGGTCCTTTTTGAAGCTACTATGAAGAAAGCAGCTTGTATCAGCACTGGTTCCATGTTTCATAACCATGTAGAATATGAGCTTGTGTTGTACAACAAAGCAATCCCCTAAAAAGCTAGAAATCAAAATAGAAAGTCCTTTGATAGATTAAAGTCAGCATCTTTTTAACATTTGTTATCTATGACATTGCCTACGGACACTGTGTGGTGGCAAAATGAAATATTCAGTGCCATTTTCCCTGTACAAATACCTAGCAGCTTCTTCTCAAAAGCAAACAGAAATTCACCTCGGTCGCCTGAAGAGCACACAGTGCTTCACAGGGAAGATTAAAAAAAATCATAGTTGATATTTGACCTGATTCACGCCTCCCCAAAGCAGTTTGCTTAAAAGGCCTTGGCTCTCCTTCGACTGGATGCCACCCTCCATCTTGGAGGAGTGCCTTGGGCTGGTGTGAGGCCTTGTGGGTGGGATGGGAGGGGGCTGGAGGGGTCGTTTTTAGGCAAAAAGTTGCCCCCTACTTCCTAGGAACCTGTGATTTTCAATGGGGAGAGCGTGCAGTTACGTAGGCAAGTTGGGTCGGCCATCTCCTGCCCTGTAGCTGCGTCGTCTTTGACTGAGGTGTTTGCCATTTCCTCCACGTTACGGGTAGATGCCTGGCCTTCGCCATTCGAGAAGTTAGCAAGATATCATGCTGCCGATGGAGTTCTTTTCCCCTCTATGTATGGCGTAAACCCCCTGCCCCGAGCTGACTTGTGACAGCCATCGCCTTGCTCCGTAGAAATCAAAGGTGAAAATTTTCGAGGGAGATTAATACAGGATTCCACTGACTGTTTGTCTTTGGAGTCATCAACTCTAGTCCAGTGCAGTAAATAATAGTGGATGCTTCCTAACTCCATACAGAGTTTGTTTTTGAGATTGTTTACTGGCCTGGCCTGAGTGGTGTGTCAAGTGTATGCCTCTTTAAAAGACAACTTCTTAATTGTGTTACTATTGGGAACTAACCTTGTGTTATTTCTTTTTCTCCATATAGTTTTCCCTACACAAAATGGAAAGGTTGCTATAGTGACTGGAGGTGCTAAAGGAATTGGTTACCAAACTGTGAAGCATTTGGCAAGACTTGGCATGCACGTTATAATAGGTAAAGTCATTATTTTCTTCATATACTTTTTTTGCTTCAGAAAGTCATTTTTTTTCTTTTGAGGAGTATTTTATTTCCAGTGCAAGTAAATATATGGCAGGGGAAGGAAGGAGCCGGAAGGAGACAGGGTTGTGGTAGCGTTTAGCGTAAAAGAAGATTTGGGTTGTGTTTTGCTCTGCAAGATTTTGAAAAAATGTAGATGGGATTTTGTTTATGGCAAACTCGAAGGACTTTGACTACCTTACATAAGAAACCAATAAGGTCATGAAAAGGACTGAAAAAAATATAGGTATCACAAAAATATTTTATTATCCTGTTTGTTTATTCTTCAGGTGCACATGTTCATTAAGAGGAAATAATTCCTTGAATGAATATTCCAGTGTTTAGTGGGGGACAATCCATGTAAGAAGGGCAGGGGAACTGTGCATGTAAAATTTGCACAGTTACTTCTTAGTTTGTCACTGTAGGTGGCCTTTGAGGCCAAGCAAGAAAATACATACCCTGACAGGTTCATTGGTGTCAGTCTTGAGACAATTACTTTTTGGAGGTTTCTCTCCACTGAAATCAAGTTTATAAGATGACTGTGTTCGATAGAGATGTCTTTTACACATCTGAAGTTAGGATAGGTGAATTTCTGTGGGAAGTCAAAAAATGTCCCGAGTACAGAATTTCTTCTCTCTACTACGAACAATATTAGTGAGACTTTTTACCTATTTTCTAAAGTTTACTGAACTACATATATAAATAGTAATATTTTTTTTCCAAAACACTACATAACAGAAACTTAATTCCGATTTTCTACAGCTTTCTCTCCCACATACATATATTCTAATGTATTTACTAAATCAGTATGTAACACCATGAACACTTATATTTGAAAACATTTTCCTCCCTTCATCTTTCTTTCACCAGGTTTTTTACCTAAAACACTGTAACTTCTATACCATAAGGTCACTGAAGGTGACCTGGCTAGCTGGTGATGCCATTTTATTTAGCTTTTATACAGAATATGCTCTCTCTAAGGTTTTGTATACACGTCTTAAAAAACCTCACAGCAAACAATAAACAAGAGCATAATAGCCGTGTATTTTTAGTCTAGTGCAGTAACACTAATGGAATTGCCCTGGAATTGTACAGGTGTAATGCAGAATACCATTTACTCATACATGTTTTAATAGATATGTCAAAACGAATCATCTGTAAAAATGCAAACAGATGCTGCTATATGTAGCTAGGGGTAACTAATGTAGCTAGATGTAACTAATGATGCCAGCATTAATATTTCACTATTTCACAGTCTCTTTTCGTGTTTAAGGTAGATTGAGAAAATGTACTCAGTGGGAAAACAAAAAGGCCAATTTTCTTCTCTTTGCATAGTGTTATGGAAACAGAATATTGCTACTTTTGTGAAGCTTGCACTATTTAACACATAGGTTCTTTTGCGTAACAAAATTCGAAGCGACATCTTTGGGAAAGGGCAGGTGATATATATTAACAAAATCTCTAAACAAGCGGATTTTTTTCAATTTCCAGTCACCCTCTCGTAGATCTCATTCACTCACACTCACACCCATACTCTCAAAAGCACCAAGATCTGAGTGCTCAAGCAGTCTGGTGAGTGGCCCTTATGTGCAGTGTGGGAAAATGTACTGCAGCTGCTGAGTCCTTATCCCATCTCTGTGGGTCATGGACAGATCTTTTATACCCTTTAGAAATCACCCGCTCTTAGTAATTTTTCCTATTTTAGAATATATGGGGTACGTCTACAGCTTATTTTCTGGGTGGGCTAACAGGAAAAGTAATGGTATATGCTGCAACCGTGATGTTGTCCTCCTGGTGTCAGGGTGCGTGGTCATCTGCTGGTTAGTCTTCTGTGCTGTGGCCTTGATATAAACAATACAGGAATGGTCTCCTGGAAACATGCCCTTTATTTTCAGTGAGGGACATTCTTTTAACTCTTTGCTCTGCTCTTTCTTCTGGTGCTTACGGGCACACACATTTCCATTCACTCTTCATTTGTATCAATCTTAATATTTGCATTACAAATCTCAACAAATGTAAATTAATGAAATTAATTATAGGAAGCATTTGATGAGTAAGATTTTCAACTGATTCAGTTCTTTCAGGCAAACTCTGACCTAAGCACTGAGCCTGGTGAGTCACAGCCATCTTCTTTGCTTGTGAACTCTTTAGAGCAAAGAAGCCCTGTCAGTAGAATGGACAGGCTCAGGCTTTGTTCCAGCTGCAAGATTAAAAGAGTCTCAAAAACACATTAAATACAATGACCTTCCGTCCCTCTTGGCCCCAATTGTCCAGAGTGTGCCTAAAATACCTGCTGGCTCATTGGCATGCATTAGCACATTTAGTTTAAGGACATGCACGCAAAGAATTAAACCTGGAATAAGGCAGCAAAGCATGCTCAAGCTTTCTACTCTCCAGATGTTTTCACCTCATGTTTGCATAGAGGCATGAACTTAGGTGAAAAAAGTGTGGGTTTTAGTTGAATGTGGGCTTGCAAGAGAGACTTGTGTGTAGCTCACAATCAACCTTTCCCATTCCCTGGATGCTTTTTTCCCATTACAGGGGGTAAGTAATGGGAATATTTAGCCTTAAAGAATGATATCCCTGCAGTGGTCAAATGAGTCAAACCTGAGTGTCTGATGTGAAGATGATTCACCATTCGTGATGGATGTGAATTTGACTCCATTTGACATTTTAGAAGAGTAAGTGTTTGAAGAAATTTACTTTTAAATCCAATCAGCCAATGGAATGAGGAAAACAAATAAGTAGAAAGCATGTTACCTTGTGGAATATGAATAAGCACTGTATGAAGAGGCAGTGTGTTCACTCAGCATTTCCAGCAAGCACTTGCACAGTGCTTCTGCCTCTCCTTCCTTCTGAGTCCCAGCACTGGTGCACAAGACTGCTTTCTCCCTGCAATGGTCTCCCTCTGCAGATCCTGCTCACCCTGCCCTCAATCTCTTGCTGGGAAAAAGATTGGCGTGGATGCTGAAATGCTGAAAGTTATTTTCTATGGGTTTGTTTGATAGATTTTGTTGAGACTTTTTGCCAGGCTGCGATAGTATTACTTACAGCGAGCAGGGCTTTTACTTTGGGACAATCTCATGAGAGACAGCAGATTCCACGGTAGGGAAAACTACCAGCGGTGAGTCTTCAGGGACAAGCCACACCAGGAGCTCCTGCTCCCTCCTATGCAATTTGCTGCTGGATATATAAGCTTACAATTCCATTTTCAGTGAGAGAAGGTAAATGTCACCACTGTTTTTGGTGCTCCTGACCAGTGACTGGCATTGAAAATGGTGTTTTGTGGGCACCTACAAATAAATAGGCTCTTAACGATAGGGAAGTTGAAAATCAAAACAACTTGCCCATTTTTGTGACCCTCAGTCATAAAACCCAGTAGGTTCATCTGTGGTTCACAGTGTTGGCCACAGTTTTGTGAGTCTGAATTTAGACAGATTAGAAGCATAAACTCTTGACATTCCTTCCATCCTTCATCACTGTGGCTTAATTTTAAGAGGATTCTGTGAGTGCATGTTAAAATTGTTGACTTTAAAAAAGAGAGAGCTTCAATTTGATTTTTTCTCCCTCCCCCCCGCCCCGGTATATTAATATAAGAAGAAGGCTGGAAAATAATGGGTGATAATATTAATATAGAAGCTTTGGTGATTCTGGCTGATAATGGTGAATGAAAATCAAAAGACTTCCAGCTTGACATGTTACATATATCCTCCTTGTTATAGAACACTAGGTTCAGAACAGTGTAATCAATTCTTTAGTGTCTGAGTATGTCAGTGTCATGATTTTCTAAGGCAGGCTCACATTCTGAAGGAAACAGTCCCATTACGTTTACATATCTGTACATATAGTCAGGTGACTTATTTAAGCCATGCAATAAATATCGATCCATCACCAGACTCAGCACTTCTGTGTGACCTCTGTAAGCCCTGCAGGAGACCAAGCAAGAGATACCCCTGTCATCTTTTTCATTCACTTTAGTTTCCAATTTTCAAGCTGGACTCTCTGCACTATCCTTATGTTTTATAATACTACAAAGTGACTTTAGAAGGATAATTAAACCCTATCAAGATGGTGTAATTTTTCATTTTCAAAGACAGTTTGGCTTAATTTCCATTACCGAAAATTTATATAGGATACTTCAATATTTATTTTTTTTTTCATTGTACATAGATGTATTACATGCTTGAGTTATAATTTCTTCTAGAAAAGTATTTATCTTCCTAATTTTAGCCAGGTTTTGTTAGGCCTGAATGAGTTAGTCAGAAAGTGTCAAAATGTCCCCAGTCTTTTAAAATTGGGTGTTGGTTTCCTTTCTCTGGTATGAACACTAAGAAAATGTATGAAGATTGCCTTGTCATTGTCATTAAGTTCTGTTTTTAACATATCAGTATACTGTAACCAGGGTTATGAAAAGCATCACTTACAGTGCTGTCTGTTATTTCTATACTATGCGTGTGCACACAGCCACACACAGCCTCCCAAATCAGTAAGAATTTCGTTGAAAACTTTAGTCCTTAGTTTATGTTTGAAGGCTGTCACTGTCCTAGCTTTAAAAATAGTCTTGTCTTTTAAAAAAAAATTGATTTGCTTATGTTTACTTATTTTGATCCTATACAATTTATGATTTTTTTTGTATAATTGGCAGTAGTTTAAGACCACTTCTTTATGAACAAACTCATTACATCATTCCGTGGGACATTTGAAACTGTTACTAAAATAGTGACCAACATCTGAAAAGATAGAGCACAAGAATTCTCTTTTTGGGCAGTAAACTCAAGTAGAAATGTAACTAAATCAACTGTGCAGGTGTATTGCATAGTAAAATACTTTCATTAACTGAGCTCAGCCATCATGTGGATAAGAGAGAGCTTGGTTGATGTGGTTTGTTTGGATTTCTAGAAATCTCAAAGCAAAATTCCTTAAGGCTTTTAAGGACACTACACAGCTCAAAGTGTAACTATGAATGTCATTACATTCATGCAATCACATTCCGTGTTATGACAGAACATAGACGTGTGCATTTTTTTTTAGTAGAAAAGGTGTTATCCCTGGAGTTTGACAGGGAAATGTGTTAGAACCCATGCTTTGAACATACCATTTTAGAGGAGGAGCTAGTGTGATGGAGGAGGAGCTTTGTGATGACTGGTGTCATCACAAGTCCTTCAAATTGTATTAGATTATAATAATAATAAATATTGGTAATAAAGACCAGGGACGTGTGTGAAGAATTGCAGGAAGACCATAAGAAGCTGAGTTTTAAAAAGCTTGTGCATTTCAGTATAGAACAATATGGAGTGATGGACATGAGGTAAACTGGGGACTTGAGGAAAAAAATCTTAAGTCCAGAAAACAAAATGGTGGCTTCTGAGTTGACCATCATCACTTTGGAGGAAGATCTTGGGGCTTCATAGACTGTTCTATGAAAAATTGTTGCTCAATAGCTTGCAAAAACCAGAACAAGTATTAGAAATTGTTAGGAAAGGAACAAATAAAACAGACAGCATGAGTTTGTTACTGTATAATTTCCTTCATGTGCCAGCACTTTAAATGCTTTCTTGACCTCTGATCTGCATATTTCAGAATGTATCGCACAGAAATTGAAATAATTTAGAGGAAAAAAGCCTATCACAGGTATGGAGAAGTATCCTTCTGAGAAGCAACCAAGTGGGCTTGGAGTCTTCAATCTGAAAATGTGGTCAGTGATAGGCAGCCACTGTTCACTCTCTCTTCTAAAAGAAGTATGTAAAATAAACAGCTAAGATGATGCAGTGCTTATGAATAGTATGGAGTTTATTACAAACTCAGTATAAATAAAGTACCACCCATCAGAAAATAAATTAAAACCATCTAAGACAAGCTGCTGTGATTAAAACCAAAATCCCTCAATAACATAAAAGTATTTCTGGACTAGTATTTTCTGCAGAGGACTTTAAATCATCCTTACTGTAGGAGAAACATAAGGTGGCCAAATGTGACTTTTGGGCAGTTTCAGGAAGGACATTTTGCATAGTCCAGTGGGTGTGATCTTTATATTGAAAAAAGTGCCAGACTTTGTAAAAAATACAGAGTTAAATATGTGATGATAAATTTTGGAAGAGTTAGTGCAGTTTTTCTCACGTTTATTGAATTCATTAAGCATTTATTAAATGCTTTGAAGAATTAAACAGCCATGTGAATTAATTTAATCTTGATTTTCAAAAGCTTTTGGCAAGGTTTATGTCAAAAGATTTCAAAGTGGCTAGCTTGTCTTCAGATAAGAGAAAGATCTCTTGTAGATTAGTAACTGATTAGAAGACAGAAAACAACATTTAGGAATTATTTTTCAGCTTTGGGATGGAGCAAAGGGACTGCTGATCTCAGAGACATATGTTCGGTACATTTGTAAAAGATAGATACAAAGAGAAGGGTGAACGGTGAGATGATGCATTTTGCACAAACGTGTTTAGAATAGTCAAATTAATTTGACTACTGATAATTAAGGGATTTGAGCATCTGACATACAAGGGAAGGCTGAGAGCCGGGACTGTTTAGGCTGGTGAGCAGACAGGAAAGAAGATGGAGCCAGGGTCTGTCCAGCGATGCCTGTGACAACACAAGAGGCAATGGGCACAAATAAAAAAAATTAAATAATAGAAAACAATATTTTATTTTTTTTTTACACTGAGGGTGGTCAAACAGGCTGCCCAGAGAAGTTGTGGTGTCTCCATCCTTGAAGATACTCAAATCCTGACCAGACATGGTTCTGGGCAACCAGTTGTAGCAGGGGATGGGACTGAATGGTCTCCAGGGGTGCATTGCATTCTGTGATCCCATGAAATCTTAACTACCATGAAGAACAGGGAAGAGACTCACAATATTGAAGGAATGGATAAATACTGACTACAAGTAACTGCAAATTTTGCATATGAGGAAACCCCCCCCCCCATATATTTATAACAATGGGATCTAAATTAACAACTGCCACTCAAAAAAAGTAATAATTGTGATTTACTATTGAAATCTCTCTGCAGAACATCTTCAATATTCAATGCCAGTAAAAGAGGCAAATAAAATCATATTACTTAGCAGGAAAGAAGATGAAAACAGAAAAGGAAACACTCTTCTTGCTTTGTAAAAAATGTTGGTTTATTCCACTGTGAATACTCAAAATGAGTCTGGTAAAACTGGAAAAAATGAGAGAAGGATGGTGAGGAGGATGGGATGACTCTGTGCTAATGAACAAAGGTTCTTCTGCTTGCAAACAGATGACTGAGGTGTGATGTCATGCAAGTATGAATGGTAGAGAGAAACTTAATGAGAAGAAGTTATTCTCTGTCTTATTGTACACAAAGAAGGTCACAAAAATAATTAAAATAAAAAAAACCACCACTGAAGCACGATGTTTTTAATGTACTTAAGTGTGTCGCTAGATCACAGAGCTTGTTGTCCCAGATCCCTTTGGTGTCCAGGCACTTGAATGAACTGAAAGGTATGAATGAACTATTGGAGGTAGGTTAATTGAGAGGTTATATGTGACTTGATTCAGGAAATCTTTGAAACAACTTGCTACTGGAAGGGTGCATTGGTAACATGCCTCCTACACTTAATGCTGTCACTTATGGTTTTTCCTTAAGCACCTGCCATAGGTTATTGTCTGGATGTGTCTTTGGTTTGATAAACAGAGTAATTTTTAACTGCTCATTGAAACAGCTGTGTTGCTCAAACCTGGGGCAAGAATGAAGATTTCTTTTCTCTCTGCAAACTGTCATCTTCCTTCTTTCTTAGTTTTGCTTCTTTTCTCAAAGGAACAATTCCAATGATATTTTTGCCTTTCATGTCAAAAAGGCATGTATTTAGTGACTGCTGGATGATGAACTGAATGACAAAGGATATGTGGTACCTCTAGACATAGGGAAACTTTGTATCACTTTTTCAGATTTTTATGCCAAGTCACATCCTTATACCTGGCTTTATTGATTAACAAATTCATGACTTACTATGGGCAACACCCCAGACATGTATTACTTTTTTCTACAAAAAAAAAGATTTTTTAAATGGAAGATATTATCAATTTATTTGAAAAACACCCATATTGTACTAAATTCAAATCTTTCATCCTTAGAGCTTTATAGAGGAAGTAGTTTCTCTCTCTTACACACATGCTGGTTTTGTGCAGTGCTGTACAAACTTGCAAAACCATAATACTCATAATACCAGCTTATGGAATCATCACAGAATGGTTTGGGTTGGAAGGGACCTTAAAGATCATTGAGTTCCAACCCCCCTGCCATGGGCAGGTACATCTCCCACTAGAGCAGGTTGCTCAAAGCCCCATCCAGCCTGACGTTGAACACTTCCAGGTATGGGGCACCCACAACTTCTCTGGGGAACCTGTTCCAGTATCTCACCACACTCACAGTAGAGAATTTACTAATAGCTAATCTAAATCCCCCCTCTTTCGATTTCAAATCATAACCCTTTGTCCTATCACTACAGTCTCTGATAAAAAGTCTCTCCTCATCTTTCCTGTAGGCCCCTTCTAGGTACTGGAAGGCTGCTCTAAGGTCTCCCCGAGCCTTCTCTTCTCCAGGCTGAACAACCCCAATTCTCTCAGCCTGTCTTCACAGGAGAGGTGCTCCAGCCCTCTGATCATCCCTGTGGCCTTCCCCTGGACCCACTCCAACAGGTCCATGTCCTTCCTATATTGGGGGCTCCGGAGCTGGACACAGTACCCCAGCTGGGGTCTCACAAGAGGGCAGCAGGAGGGGCAGAATCACCTCTCTTGACCTGCTGGCCATGCTTCTTTTGATGCAGCCCAGGATATGGTTTGCAGACTCCACCTTTTCCTTGAGGCTTTGAGTGCCCTTGCAAGCCTGTCTTCAGGCAACTGTTCCAATGAAATCAGTTCCCCTTTAACCGTAATGAGGATTATGCTACTCTGAGGAGGCACCTTAATTCAAATTTGCAGTCGGAATTTTTCTTATATTCAGTTGCACAAAGGCACCAAACCATCACCCTCTGCAACTCCTTAATCAGATGTTAAATGTTTTTACAGAATTTGTTACCATACAACTGAGCTTCTCCTGATGATACACTTAATACACAGGGTGGCTCTTGGGTTCTAGGCTGGAGGGTTTGGGTGCTTCTCCAGACCACTGCATCCTTGGCGGTTTGCATCTTCTTGGTGTTCATCTCAAAATTTTTTTATTTGTATTTCATTTTGTGTTATCCTGCTGAAAGTTGAGCGGTTCTCCCCTGGCTAACTTTAGTAACCAAGGGCTATTTGGATTTCCGTGTTTATTCTCTCCAGGCAAAGTTAAGCTTTACAGGCTGTATCGTTGTTCATAGACTATTTTAAATTTCTTCATAATGCCTTGCAGTACGTTCCCTTGAAGCATCAAGATTACATATTCCTAGTTTTGCAAAACACAGATTGGAAAATGTGTTGCTTTTTTTTATCAGTATCAGTTTTGTACATAAATTATGAGCCCAAGAAGCACTTATTCTTTTAAAGGGATTTTCACATTCAAAGAAATGAAAAATATTGTACAAGGATTACATATAGAGACATCAGGACCTCTTATCTAGCTGTAGTGTGAATGTTTCCTATGCTGAGTATAGATGGACTGTATTTTTGCCATCGTTATTGTTAGGTCCTGGTCCAATTTTGGGCTCGAGGAGGTTCTCATTCAGCCTGAGCAATCCCCTGTGACAATTCTATTGAATTCCCTGAAATAACTTTCAGAGTTAGGACCTACTGAAGTGATTAAGATGACAGAGGCTGGCCTTTAGGGTAAGATCAAAAGCCTATTGCTGCTGATAAGAATTTTTTTATGTACTTCTGTGGTGGCTTTAAATCAACATGCTTCATCTCATGGTGTTTGTGTAGATGAATGTTGGGGAGAAGAGTAATTTTTTTATTTTATTACTAAAGTTGTATTTAAATCTATTTTCTATATCTTTTTTCAACATGAGTTTCAGTATTCTAATAAGAATGGAATTTTGCATGCCATTAAAATGACATTTTATGCAGGTGCATCCATTCAGACTTGAATTTATTTTTATGTTATTAGTTTTATTTTCAGAATTGATTAGAATCAGCAGTGTTCTTGAATCAGTCTCACCTGAATTTTTCACTACTCTGTGGGGACTTAGTAGAAGAAAAAACAGATAAAGTGCTGAACAGCTTGCATAAACAGTTCTTGAGACAACTATATCTATTTTGAGTTCCCAGAAGACACTTTAAATTAGCATGAACAGCAAGATTATTACGGTTTTGGGTACTTTGATGATCTAAGCTCTCAAGACATTGAATCCTTTTTTCTCAAGGCTTTTGTTCACATTCCCTTACTGCATAAAAAACCCACTGTCTCCTCTTTCTTATCCTTGCCTCCAGACCTAGAATCCAGAGTAGGCAGATCTTATGTTACAGATGCTATAGTGCTTAAAATGGATGAATTCTGACATGGATAAATTCTGACATGGATAAATCCTGGCATGTTGAACATATTAAAATTTTTGGTGAATCATTGGCAAAAAGTCCACCCAGAGGTTTTTCATGTGTATCATGAAGTTTTTAAAAGATTCATTACAAATACCCTACTGAGAATCTAAACCAGCTAATGGTGGTAAGAATTTGACCCTTGTATAGTAAACTGTCCCCCTCCATAGTTTAGGGTGCTGTACTCTTCTTCAGTCTGCTTGAAGGTTGTGCTCTTAAGTGACTCATCTTCATTGAGAAGATAGAAATTATTTTTTGATTTTTTTTTCCAAGCTGAAGCTGATTGTGTTAGCTTGGTGACTTAAAAAGTATTTCTTGAATTTTGAATAATTGAAGTAGCACTTAAAAGGAGGTGGGTTTTTTTCATGCCTACCACCTGCTTTGCTTAGAGGATCCCAGAAGGATGTACTGGGAGAGGAGCGTACAGCAGTGCTTTCCTCCTCCACCCGTCCTCAGTGAGGGCATGCTGATCTCCTTAAGTTAACTCAGAAGCCTAGATTACTCCTCCAGTCTTATGGTATCTTTCTGATACTTGTGTCTTTGAACTTTTCTTAAGGATTTTGGTCATTTGTTCAGTGTCTTTATTCTTTCTTACAGGATTTCTTTCGAAAGAAGTGTTTCAAAAACCTCTATTACAGTAGGTGCTTTCACTGGGATTATTCCAATTTTGTGATACTCCAGGCTCCAGAATCTGTTTTTTCAAACTCTTTGTTATATCAGGTTAGAAGCAGACATTTGAAGTGACTGTTTAGCAAAATAATTTTCTTTCCCAGTGGTCTAGAATGAAAAATATGCAAATATGAATAAAATGAGCTCATTTGGAAGGCACTGAGCTTTAATGAGTAACCATTTATATAACAGCAAAATAAAGCAAATTAAAATTTGTTGTGAAGACAAGGTCTTTTAAAAGAACAAATTAAGTGAACATACTGTGAGTTAAATCAAGACACTGGAGGCTTTACTAAGCCTGTTCGCTGCATGAAGAGCTCTGAATGAAAGAGGAACCAAATAAGACCTTCACAGAATTGGCACCAAAGTATTTTTGTTTCTAACCTAACTCTATCTGTTGTAGTAACACACTGAGTTTGAAATCTTACTCTAGTACATCTCTTGAGGTGAAACAAGTGAGGAAAATTGATCCCTTGCCCATAACTCCTGTGCACAGATTTCCCCAAAAACAGCAGTTTCACTGGAGGGTTTGTTTGTTGACACTGCTTCTATGTCTGGAAATTAGCATCAGGCTGAATGTTTCTGTTCAGCACAAGATTGGATAGTTTTAAAGGAGAAAAAAAAAAAAAAAAGCAATAGTGAGAAGAAAATACTGGAAATATCTGCTTTGGGTGGGTTTGTTTGTTTCTTTGTTTGTTTCTTTGTTTCTTTGGTGTTTTGTTTGTGTGTTTGTTTTTCTTCTTCTTTTCTGTCTTTCTTGGTCTGAGCAATATTATTCCAGAATGTGTGTTAATGGAATGTATGGAGAACAAATCTAGACCAATATGACTCTGTATGACCAATATGACTTGTATCAAGTTTTATGTGAGAATTATTTTCTCTACAGTATCTGGAATGCTAAATGTCTTTATTTTGGCTACATTTCTGTAAATATTGAATCCTCTCGCATATCATGAAAACAAACACGCATTATAAATCATCTTCTTTTACTGCAGATGTACAGCAAAAACTCCATCCTCAAAAGAATGCATTAGTCTGCCTCCTCACAGACATCACACTGTCCCAAAAATCGCCCTTCAGTGCTCTGAGCCTTCAGCTAGTGCAACTGATGGATGACATATGATCTGTCTCAAAGGGCTCACTCCCACTTTTTGAACACATTATCAACGAGATCAAATGAATCCAGTTTAATGCTACTAAAAAGCATGTTCTAACATCTTAAAGTAAATACAGGCACATACCAACTAATGTGAGGAGGCTGAACCAGGTGACCTCCTGATGTTCCTTCCAAACTCAATATATTCTGTGATGCTGTGAATCTTTCTTATCTTAGATTGAAGTGATTCACTGTTACTTAAAAAACAAAACCAAAACCAAAACAAAACAAAAAACAAAAGGGGAAAATATGAAAATTCTGCTTCATAGTTAATAAGTGAGTATGAGGAGAGGACACTTTTAGAGGGGCACAAGATGAAGCCAGTATAGAACACAAGGCAAAGATTTATATAATCAGGAAACAGAGAAGGCAACTTCATTAAAATAATAGGAAATATCAGTATTTATATATGGAAAATGTTCATGGGTAGATAAATAGAATGTTAAACTTCATTAAAAGAATAACTTCTACTACCAAGCACAATATTTTACTTGTTCTTATGTTTTTTCCTTTAATATAAGACACTAGACAACAATTGCCAAACAATTGTCAGACAATTATTAACTGTCCATCTAAGAAGAATGGCACAAAACACATTTATCTGATGTTTTATAACATTTTCTGTTAGTGCTGGTAAAACCTTTTGTGAACATTCAGGCCAGAAGAGCGGGGCCTTTCCTCCAACTGTGAAATTCATTTTGGGAAAAGAGCGAGGGGAGGTCTGCTCTAAACTCTAGTGAAAAATTTGTGGACTCTGGATGTGATATAATTCACTTGGCTCACAGACTGGCATCTCAGTTCAGCTAGTCCAGCCAGCAGATGGTCACATCTTGTAAGAATAAATGAGAGAAACAGGCGGAACTCGGGTGAACAGCTGGGCATTTGTACAGCCCTCTTCAAATACCTCTGCTGACTGACAGTAATGTATCACGCCTTTTCACTTAGAACTTCATCTTGGTTTTACACTGAGGCTAGCCCTTCATAGTGGCATGCTTGTATTCACTGTCTTTCAGTTCATTGCATGGCTAATTTTCCATTTTCTGTATTGTAACAGCTGGAAACAGTGAGAATGAAGGCCAAGAAGCGGTGAGGAAAATACAAGAAGAAACTTTGACTGGAAAAGGTATGATAGTGTATAGTTTTCTTTAAGGAACTCTTTATTACCCTCTTCTTGCTGGTGTCTTCTTTTATACGAGGCCCCCTTGTGTATCGGTAAACTTTTTTTTAGTTTGGAGAAACTAATTATTTAAGTAAATCTGACACAAAGGTCAGATAAGTAGGATATTTAAAAAAAAAAAAATGTTTTCAGTTTTGTTTGACTTCTTCACTGCAGTTGTTGCAAAAGGGCTGCCTGCAAGTTACAGTTTGCCTGTGCCTGTGTATGGGCACAATGATTAAAGAGCTGGGCAGAAAATCAGAACACAAGTAATTTCTGCTAAGGGGAGGATGACAGCAGGTAAGAGTGGGTGTGCTCTTTCTCACTGCTGGTTTTGCCTCTCATCATGGTGTGTAGTCCTATTAAAAAAGTTATTTTGGGGTGGGTAAGAAGTTTCTAAAAGAACAGGGTTCTCCAATTGTGTTATTTGACACATGGGGAGAGTTATAATCCTTCACAAAATAAAAAATGTCTTTCTTAAAAATAGATGGACCAAGATATCAAGCCAAAATTCCTGGATTTTTGTGGTTCTTCTGTTTGTTTTTTCTTTTAATCTGGTGAGTGATCACGTTGGGGGAGGCATAAGGAGAGCATAGCTTGATAACTGTGAGAAAAGGCATGTTGCACTCTATCTGCTGTGTGATTATAATTTGCAGTTTATGATGGAGGTAAGAGCATCTAATATTTCCATCTCTTGGATTCACTGGGTGTAGTTCCTAGTAGTGTGTGATGATTCACTGCTGCTACTTTGATGTATCATTTCTTGGCAAAATAATAGGGCAGTGCTGCTACTCCACCCTCTATTTAGGATCTTCATGGCTTCTTCTGAGATCTCATTCTGGTTTTGTGCCTCTAATAATTACTGTTATGATGATCAAAATGCGTTAATTATTGTGTTAAAAAACCCTTTCATTAAGATTTATCTTTTGACTTAAATAAATGTGCATCCATCATAGCCTCAGGATACATGTATGCTAGTTAAAAGCATCATAAATTAAGGCATAGTCAGAAGGATCATGAAAGGAAAAAGGTAATTATAACATCGTTTAAATCTTTTGCTGGAAGTTTCTGTACAGAGACCAAAACTATTTGGAATTAATTACATCACGTGACCTGTGTGAATCTGAATAAACCAGGGTTTGTCTTATTTTCTCACATCTGTGTGATCACAGGCTTTTCTAGTACCACAGTTTTTCTTGATTTTTTCTGAATGAAGTAAACTCTAGCCTTCAGTTACAGACTTTGACAAGATACAGCTGGCANCAAAACAAAACAAAAAACAAAAGGGGAAAATATGAAAATTCTGCTTCATAGTTAATAAGTGAGTATGAGGAGAGGACACTTTTAGAGGGGCACAAGATGAAGCCAGTATAGAACACAAGGCAAAGATTTATATAATCAGGAAACAGAGAAGGCAACTTCATTAAAATAATAGGAAATATCAGTATTTATATATGGAAAATGTTCATGGGTAGATAAATAGAATGTTAAACTTCATTAAAAGAATAACTTCTACTACCAAGCACAATATTTTACTTGTTCTTATGTTTTTTCCTTTAATATAAGACACTAGACAACAATTGCCAAACAATTGTCAGACAATTATTAACTGTCCATCTAAGAAGAATGGCACAAAACACATTTATCTGATGTTTTATAACATTTTCTGTTAGTGCTGGTAAAACCTTTTGTGAACATTCAGGCCAGAAGAGCGGGGCCTTTCCTCCAACTGTGAAATTCATTTTGGGAAAAGAGCGAGGGGAGGTCTGCTCTAAACTCTAGTGAAAAATTTGTGGACTCTGGATGTGATATAATTCACTTGGCTCACAGACTGGCATCTCAGTTCAGCTAGTCCAGCCAGCAGATGGTCACATCTTGTAAGAATAAATGAGAGAAACAGGCGGAACTCGGGTGAACAGCTGGGCATTTGTACAGCCCTCTTCAAATACCTCTGCTGACTGACAGTAATGTATCACGCCTTTTCACTTAGAACTTCATCTNAGGATGACAGCAGGTAAGAGTGGGTGTGCTCTTTCTCACTGCTGGTTTTGCCTCTCATCATGGTGTGTAGTCCTATTAAAAAAGTTATTTTGGGGTGGGTAAGAAGTTTCTAAAAGAACAGGGTTCTCCAATTGTGTTATTTGACACATGGGGAGAGTTATAATCCTTCACAAAATAAAAAATGTCTTTCTTAAAAATAGATGGACCAAGATATCAAGCCAAAATTCCTGGATTTTTGTGGTTCTTCTGTTTGTTTTTTCTTTTAATCTGGTGAGTGATCACGTTGGGGGAGGCATAAGGAGAGCATAGCTTGATAACTGTGAGAAAAGGCATGTTGCACTCTATCTGCTGTGTGATTATAATTTGCAGTTTATGATGGAGGTAAGAGCATCTAATATTTCCATCTCTTGGATTCACTGGGTGTAGTTCCTAGTAGTGTGTGATGATTCACTGCTGCTACTTTGATGTATCATTTCTTGGCAAAATAATAGGGCAGTGCTGCTACTCCACCCTCTATTTAGGATCTTCATGGCTTCTTCTGAGATCTCATTCTGGTTTTGTGCCTCTAATAATTACTGTTATGATGATCAAAATGCGTTAATTATTGTGTTAAAAAACCCTTTCATTAAGATTTATCTTTTGACTTAAATAAATGTGCATCCATCATAGCCTCAGGATACATGTATGCCAGTTAAAAGCATCATAAATTAAGGCATAGTCAGAAGGATCATGAAAGGAAAAAGGTAATTATAACATCGTTTAAATCTTTTGCTGGAAGTTTCTGTACAGAGACCAAAACTATTTGGAATTAATTACATCACGTGACCTGTGTGAATCTGAATAAACCAGGGTTTGTCTTATTTTCTCACATCTGTGTGATCACAGGCTTTTCTAGTACCACAGTTTTTCTTGATTTTTTCTGAATGAAGTAAACTCTAGCCTTCAGTTACAGACTTTGACAAGATACAGCTGGCAGTTTGAGGAAGTCCCAAGTGTGTCTGAAATTGACTGAAGTTGTTCCTCATTGTAATTACAATGACTGAGGCTTTAGTAATCTCAGGTCCTGGTAGATTTGGCTTAAAAACAAACTGGAAGAGTATTGCCTTTTCAGAATTTCTCACCAATTGAGGGATATTTGTATTTACAAGCACATTATCCTGTACAACTGACATGTGCAGGACTGAGTAGCAGTTCTGTGTGGAATTTGCACTTTGCTTTGTAATGGGATGTGTGTGCAGATACTGTGACCAAGACTAGGCTTTGTGAATATATCACCTTTTTAAAAACTATATTTTGATATCTGTTCATTCACTGCATGAAAACATTATCAGTTGTCTTGGCCTTTCCCTACCCCCACCCGCCCTTTTTTACACACTTTTCA
Organism: Jacana jacana; assembly: GCA_013400555.1. Classification (NCBI taxonomy): domain Eukaryota; kingdom Metazoa; phylum Chordata; class Aves; order Charadriiformes; family Jacanidae; genus Jacana; species Jacana jacana. The sequence continues at coordinate 117,631 of VZTM01027862.1, read as the reverse complement.
TGGCCTGTATGAAAAAACTGCTTACAGAAACTGCCCCCATCTAAAATGTTGGACTCTTGAAGGAGAACTATTTGAAACTATTGCTCAGCAGCCAGTGTGATCAAGGATTCAGACAATATAGCTGTTCTTCTTTTACTGTGGACAAACTGTACAGGTGGGTGCCATCAGTTTGCTATCCAGATTTCAGATCTCTAATAAGAAGGAAAATCTCCTTGCTTGTCAGCCGGCTAGACAGCAAAAGGGAGCAAGAGATCTTGTCCTCTTCTTGTTGCCTGCCTAAGCCATACATACAAACAACCCCAGAGACAGCTCTGGGAAAAGGCCAGGCTTTGTGAATGCATGTAATTAGAGTGTTTTTAATGCGATATCATCCTTCTACATTTTGGCCCACAATCTGTCTGGGGCTCTGTCTGCTTTCTAAGGGTAAGTAGTTCTATTTGACATAATCTACACTTACTTCAGGGAAAAGTGAGATTCAAAGCACGTACATAAGTTATTCCTAGGAAGCAGCTGATGAACAATAATGTTTTAACAGAGAAGGAGAAAGCTTAATAATAAAAAGTCTAGGCACACAAGTGATGCATTTTTTGCAGCAGCATGGCAAGACATAAAGAAAAGACTGACAAAACTTCTGAATACAGGCAGGCAGGAAGCCTGGTTTCCCATGCTAGAGGCATTCAAACAAGATCCAGTGCCAAAAGAAGGTAGGGTGTTACAGAGAAAAGCAGTTGTGTCTGTTTCCCTACAAGGCAGCAGTGCTAAAGGACACAGATAATCTAACCCATGTTTCACATCACCTCTTCCAGTCACCCAGCCTCTACTGTTGTGCTACACCAGAAACCTCCTTGGTTCTTCTCCTTGCTGATTCCAGACTCCTTGGTTTTGGGTCTCTGTGCTGAGTTACTTATTGCCAAGTGTAAAGAGTGAGGAAGGACATGGGCAGTTGAATGGAATAGAATAAGGTCCTCGGGGCATGATAGACCGAATTGCCTTGACCGTCAGATCCTTCTCCATGATAAAGCAATCAAATCCCTCAGATATCCAGAACAGAACAGAAGAAATGCTGCATTGTCATTAAAATTATCACATGGGCACTATTTCCAAAAGACCAAGGGCAACAGATTGCTACGCTCTGAATCATAAAGCTAGGAGAAGCCAGAATGATGCGGACATTTATCTTGCTTCCATTTGTTAAATTGGGAACTTGTGTTGTTAATAGTAGCAATTATATGGCTGGGAAAATTGTTGATGGCTAGGGATTACCACAGAGATATTCTAATTGTGTAAGTCTCTGTAATTCCTGCATAGGGTGTGTCTGTGATAGTGTGTTCATTAGTTAGATCAGGAGAACACTTTTCAGGCAATGCTCAACTGTTGCCCGCTTGCTGAGCATGGGTTCGCATCACAAAGGGCACCACAGGTCCTAACCTGGACTCGCTTTGGGCAGAACAAGTTTGGGAGGTAGCAGTAACAGAGCATTAGTGTGTAGGAGCAATCTGGAGTCCATCTGAACTAAAAAGTCCTGGCAACCTGTAGAAGTGCCTACGTCAGGTGCCCAGCACAAAAAAAAAAAGCTCTAGAGATTGACTTCTGAACCACTTGTTAATGTAGACATAACTGTAGTTACCAGTCCTGAACAAACTACATTGAGTTAGGGAATTGGGAAGTTTCTGTCATGAACTCACCTGTCAATGATAGTAAAAAAAATCATGTCATGTACATAATGGAGTACATCTCCTGACTCAGTTACCCCCAGTTTACATCTCTGCAAATGAAAGCTGGTTTTAGCCTGATGATTACAAACATACAAATGTTGGAAACTAATATATAAACATGAATGAAAACTTCATTCCTTCCATCATAGGTTCATGAATGCCAATGGAATCAGCAATTAGCAAACGTTTATGCATAAATATCACTTAGCAGAGTACCGAGGAAAGGCTCTCACAACTGTGGTGTAGGAGCTGGAGTTGCAAGTAGACTCAAAGAAGAAAAAAATTAAAAGTTAGTGAGAAAACAGGGTGTAAAAGTCATATTAAGCACAGACCTCTTCAAACAGAGAAACCTGTGTTTAATCTCACCCAACATTTTTGTGGCAATTCAAATAAAACCACAATTATAAAACTACGCAGTAAATCCACAACATTCATGAGACTTCCATTTGAAGCCAGGTGAGAAAGGAAGAAGCAACTTTCTCCCTTGGAGTCAGAAGAATGCAGAGGCTAGGATGGTGGCAACCAAATCGTGTCATTTACAGTCTGACCCACACTGAGACAGTGTGGGACAAGCAGTAGGAGGGACAATATCACCTTTAAAACACTGCAGTTCACATGGATTCAACAAGCCTGTCTTTTCCCCAGAGCTTTCTCTTGGGATATTTGTGCTACATATGGCTCAGCCTGGGAATAAGACGGCAAGTTCTCTTGTTGCTTCCTTTTGCAGTATAACCTGCTAACTAGCAAGGAGATTTCCCTTCTTATTAGAGATCTGAAATCGAATAGTTTACCTGAAAAAATAAGGGGTAACTTAACAGATAGGTACCACGCCTAATTGCAGAATAATTTAAGGGTGGTTATTCCACTGACATTTGCTGTATGTCAGGCCCCAGTTCTAACAAAATATGCCATGTTTTTCTGCTTTCTACCAGACTGTTTGTTGTTGGCTTTTCCTGCAGGCTAGAGAAAGCCAGCTGCTGAGATTTCCCATATTCCCAAACTTTTAGATTTTTTTCTGCCCAAGAGTCATATTCCCAGTACGTGGGCCACAGTTGGGTAGGCCTGTTCAGCAAAGACCAATGCCTTGTTAAAATATGCAAAAACCCAGGAACTTTTCTTTGATATGGTATGTCAAAGATACTGTTATGGAATTGATAATTCAGCTGGTAAAAAACCAGTAGAAAATATTTGTGGTTGAGACTTATTTTCTGTAAGTGTGCATAGGCTTGTATGAGTTTCTACTCGCTTTTGTCAGATATGCTTTCCATGATGTAGGCTTGAGGTGTAAAAACGTAACATCCTGAGCTTGTGGCAAGACCTGATGTGGCTACTTTGTCCCTTCTACCACATTCTGCCATCCTCTCCCTACCACTGCTGATGCTGAAAGACCTGTAGGATTGGTTTAAAGAGTTTTCTAGCAATAAGAGTGCAGTTTCCATCTACATGGTTTCTTTTTTCATACTGGTGCATTATCTCCAGTACTTAGCTTTGCTAGGTCAAGGACTGCCCTCAGTTGAAGCTGCACAGCTGAATGTCAGGCTCATGAAGACATCTTGAAAAACAGGGTGGTGGTATGAGTGAGGAGCAAAGAAGTCTCGATCTGACAGTATGCTACTTTGCAGGACCCTGTGTGGCACTGCAGGTCTTCTGCTTTGTCACTTGATGACGGGTATAAGAAGCTTGCCTAAACATTAAGATTTCCTTTCTTTCTGTAGCCTCATCTATGCTTATATCAAGTATATTCAAGTCATATGAAAATATATGAATCTTAAAGAATATTGGATGTGTGAAACTGATTAAGTCTGCAAGTACTGTATCCACCACATGCTCAAGAGATGGAAGACCCCTTTTTAGAATCGAAGAAAGCAATGCAGGGACTAATACACTTTGTTCTCATAGCACTTAAGTTCCTTACATAGTAAAATTGATGACTTTTTGCTCTGTATTAAGCAGGAAAGATTTTAATTCACAGAAAAGTATCTCCAGAGCTCTCTGATAAAATCATATAGGTGAATAATTTGCAAATCAATTGTCCTGCTTTTCTGTTTGTTTTACATAACACTTTGATGCAAAAGCATGGTTAAATTCATTAAGCCTGTTGCTCTTGTCTTTTTTGTTCTCCTTTTGACTGTCAGTGCAACATGTTATAAGATTTTTCCCATCAGTGCTTACAGACATTTAAAACAACAGAGAATGCCCTATTTTATGTGCTTCTTAAGACACCTTAGAAATTGAGTTGTCATGTTAACAGGGTGGCATTTCAGATAGTAAGAGCAATATGAATATGGTTCACAGAGATAAAGATGAGCTGCAGAGCTGGATAGTGAGATGGAGATAAAGTCTTTCAAATATAAAATGTGTTCATAATGCAGGCACAAGCTCTGCCTGTTAGTTTCCTAAATTCCCATTTCCATTGGAAATGTGAAACATATTTCATTAACAGGCTCTGCCACTTGAAAACATGATTTTCTCTTATTTAAATTCTTTCTAATTGAAACTTAGAGACAAAGAAGTGCACAGGTGTAGCTGTAGGCAGAATAACAAAGTCCTTTCAGATGTCTTGAAATTATTTTCTGACTGTAAATCACCAAAGCTTTGTGTGACTAATGGGGCTGGAGCTCCTAGGTTAGGATTTTGATGATTGTCCTGCCCTACTGAAGGCAAACTGCAGGAAGGAAATTTCAAAATGAAATTGCCTCTGCAAGGCCTGAAAAAGCTCTCATTTCACTCTTTTACAGGATTTTAATCCTCTTTTATGTGCTGGTAGAGCCATGATGTCAAGCAGTGGCCAGACAGAGGTGCTCCTGGGTTTGACACCTCCCACAGTATACCATTATTTTTTCCAGCTTGAGCAGCAGTTGCATGCACATTGCATGAGCTAATTTCCAGACCTTGTTGATTCTCAAGAAAATTGCCAGGAAATCCTGAAAGACAAAGCCAAGAAAAAGATGATTTATTTTCTCTCTCATATGCTTTCATATCTCTCTTCCAAAATCTACTTAATATAGTCCTAGCTTCTGTAGGGCTTTCAAAGTTAATTTGCTTTTAACAAGTAGAATATTTTCTGTGCGAATATCATTGGCCTCTGCACTAGGGATCCAGCTGCCAGGAGAACTTGCAGCCTGAAGTAAACATGGGAAAAAACAGAGCCTATATTTGAAGCACTTATGGGCTGTGTGTGTCACCTTCCAGGTGTGAGCTGCACACGAGCCAACAGACTGTGGTGAACCTGAGCGTGTGGGCAGTGCTGGTCTTTCCTTGTCAGCTCCATCTTTGCAGCAGTACATCGAAGCTCAAGAGAGAGCACATCCGGAGAGGAATTTCTGCACCTCTGAAGAGCCAACACTAGTACACCCATGCCTAACTTATGTTTTGAGGTCCATTTTTTAATGCCAAAGAGTCAAGGCTCTGAATAGATGTCCCAATTCTTAAAGGAGTTATGAACTAAGCTCAGTGAAAGGACTAGAGGCAATGGACACAAACTGAAATGCAAGAAATCTCATTTAAAAATATAAAAAGTCTTTTTCTTTTTTAGTGTAAGGGCTGTTGGGCGTTGGCACAGATTGACCAGAGAGTTTGCAGAGTGTCCATTCTGGGACATATTCGAAAGCCACCTGAACATGGTCAAACAGCTCCAGGTGGCCCTTGAGCAGGGGCTGGGAATGGACAATCTCCAGAGCTGGCTTCCAGCCTCAGGAACCCTGTAACTCTGTGAGTCTATGAAATTTTAGCAGCCAAAACCACATGAAACCCTGTCTGCTTTATTTGTCCAGCCCTGAAGACAAATACTCTAACATACACAGATTCCTGGACTTCAGAGTATTCAAGGAATTTTATCAGTGTTCATACAGTGCCCATAATAAGACTCTTCATCACAGATAGTGGTAAGAACAGCAATAATTTGATCATAATGCAATCTTAGGAAATAGGTATCTTAGAAGAGCTTTGGAGCAGTGTAAAAAACTCCATCTGTACAGGTAAAAAGCCCATTCTGTGGAAATAGAGGGAAGGAGTGTAGGTACACTGATGTTGAGAGCAATAATCTGTGTGAAAAGGCTAGGATATGTTGCCCATGACTCTGGAGCAGCTTGCCCTTGTTATTTTTTTCGATGTAGGACATAGATGAATATATTTTACTTTAAGACCTAAATTTTAAAACCCGTTTCACATCAAATGTGTTCAAAATTAGGTGGTGCATGATGTCTCTGCCACATTTTCACAATCTGAATGGAAATTAACATGCTCTTGTGCACTTTGAAACCCTTCTCAGCCTGTTTAAAGGGTTGCAGGAGATGTATAATGCCACAGCATGTTTTATAGTCTTTTCTGCTACTTAGTGCTAGAAAATCTTGCTTGCAAGAAGAAAAGGAAATACTCCTTAGAAGAAGGAAAAACTCTTGACTTAAGCAAAAGATCTAACATGAGAATCCTTAGATGTCTAATAATCATGTCTGGATTTGGATTTTTCCTCCAGAAACAGCATTGCCTCCAGGAAATTATTCTGGTCAAGGTGATGTGAACTGTGATCAGCACCTGATTAATTTCCCCAAGATAATGGTCAGCTGTGTTTCAGCCTTTATTTAGTCTTACTATTATGTTTGCCACTGTCTTCTCTTACCCGTATTATTGCTGACTTCAGGTTGCTTGGAAGGAGTAGCTTGTCACAACTGATGTGACTTGAGGAGACAAAATAAATCAAATCATCTTTCCAACACTTGGTTTGACCTAGTTGAAAAATAATCCTTGCCAGTGTTTTACCTCCCGAGCATGGAAAATATGTAGGCCTTGGTAGGAGAGACATCTCCGTGGCTCTCAGCAAGATTTGCTCTTGTTCTGTTTCCTCTTATTCTACTACAATCTCGCTTAGGCTCACACACTTGTGCTTTTTTTTTTTAATAGTTTACGGCTACTAAACTTCCTGGAACACAGATGTCATTTAAACGGTATGGTGTCTCTACTATCTCTTCAGGAATTTGATAGCATATCAGGGGAAAAAAAAATAAAAATAAAAAAGAGATAAGTATTGCTGGGGAGAAATGGCAAAAATAGTATCAGGAAGAAAGCAGCAGTTTCTCTGTTCAAACCTTTGTCATCGAGGTTGGGGGCTTCTGAACTGGAGGTCAGTGAAAAGTTAATTTTCCAACCTAGAATCTTGCAGGCTTTCTCCTAGCTTGTATTTTACACTTGAAAGTCAGTCTGGGCAATAATCTCAGTGTCCTAATTGGAGTAGTTTTTAATGGAGACTGACTATTTCCTAAAGTTGTCTCTGGTTGTGATGGGAGTGCTTACTGGAGAAAGAGAGGAAAAGTTTTTGCATTGATATCTGCAAAATAAAGCAGGGAAAGTGCGCCTGCCCATAGATGGGATTAATATAATGGAAAATTAACTTAATGGGAAATATGGTAGTTAGTGTTCAGATCAATCCAGATTAAAGGCTTTTCATCCCAACTTGTTGTGGGTTTCTTATGTCCTGGATTATGAAAGCTGATCTTTGTTTTAGAATTTAAACCTCAAAATCTTCTTGAATTAATAAACTGCTACTAATCAATGCTTTGCGTTGATTTGTAAACACATGCTTTAAGGGAATTTTTTAAGGAGAACTTTGCAAAGATTTGGTTTAAAACAAGTTTTTGCTTAAAAATTGCCATAGGAAATGTACTAAGGAAAACAAACACTTATTTCATGTGAGCATGAGCCCAGTTTCCATAATATGTGGGTTTTTTTTCTTTTTTTTTTTTTTCTTTTTTTTTTGCTTGGAGATGACAGAAAATTAATTGCTCAGTCACAGGCCAAGTAAAGTCTTCAAATGGGATAACCTTCAAGACTTTGTTTCTGAATGTAAGAGGCAGAGTGTATCTCCAGTGCCAGGAAAGTCTTATGCTTTGAAACCATAGACCATAGATGATAATAGAGAAAGATGTCAAAAAATCTGCTTCTTTGGTGTAGAACCAGCACATGTCTTACAAGGCTGACATAGTGAACAGTTCTGCTTAGAATCTAACTTGGGCTCTTCTTCCAGTTAAGATGATTTCAAATAGATGGCTGAAGACCGCTGTCTTAGAACATATATGAAATGGTTTTTTAGTTTGGAATCAAAACCCTGTAGTTTCCTTGACAACTACTGGTGATATATAACTACATTGTGTTTGCCTCTCCAGATGCCCTTTCAGCCAGTCCTGTGGACTTTTTAATTTTTTTAAATATTTTTTTAATGCTTGAATCATATCTCTGGAAACGTGCTATTCAGAAAGCGGCATTCTTTTTCTGTGTATCCTCTTAGCAGGATAAAATAGTGTATTTGCCTTTGCTTGCAAAAAAAAGAGAACAGTTTGCAGCAGTGTTCACATTTTATGCAATTAACAGCCAAACAGTGACTTTTTGTATAAATCTGAAATTTAAATTGGCATGCTTGTGTTAAACAAGCTGGGTCTTAAGTCTGAATATAATATCTCGAGTTTCAAGTAATGAAAACGACATCACCAAGGTTGTAAGTTGACCTCCTCCCACCTCAAGTGTCGTGGTTGATCAGAACATACAGTGTACACTGTGTGCTACCAGAGGGAGGGCATCACAGAATAGCACTTTACATTTGCTGTGTAGGGCAGAGTGGAGTTGTGTGGACTTTATCTTCATCTCAGTGCAGTAAAGGTAGAGAATTAAACTGCATGTTGGCATTTATTGGTGGGAATTCAGGCCCTGAGGTACATCAGTCATCCAGTAACTCTGCTGGCTCCCACTGGCTATTCTGGCAGCATGTACGTATGGAGACAGGCAGGACAATGTAGCCACAGCAGCTTTGGGGAGCCAGACAGAACTGAGCTGAGAGGTCCTTTATCCCCTCTGGGCTCTCAGGTCTGTCTCTAGCCTCCTCACTGGCAGGCTGTCCAGGCAGCAGCCTGTGACCCAGGGACACAGCCTTTAGTAGGTGTCTGTGGTAGTGATTTTAGCTAGTCATTTTTCTGTTCAGATGAAGAATTACTCATCAGGTGATGTAAATTTGTGGTGCGAAAGTTAACTTCATGAGTAGCCCAGAAATAACATTCTTATGCTGTTTGAAAATCTGTCATCTGTATCCTCAGTCACTTAAACGTAGTTTTACCTTCTTCTCTGAAGACAATATTTTGAAATAAAGCCATGCTTTTGTGCTTCCAAAGAGTTTGAATGGAGTTTATTTTCAGAGGCTGGATGCAAGAGGGCTGATCTCTTCCTTCAGCTAGAAGAGTGTTGCCAACCAGCCCCACGTTTAGGGATTTATAAGGCAGCAGAATGAGGCCAGGACAGGGAATTTTATTAATTTCCTTCAGCTCTCAGTAAGAAGCGCGTGCCATGGGGAGCCTGGGTCCAGAGCAGCGTGGGGATGCACGGGAGTCAGTTGTGTAAGGAGTAGGTTGGAGCTGAAAGGAAAGAGAGCAGCTGTAGGTCTGTTCCTGCCTGCTGCCTGTCGTGTACAGCTTGGCAGGGGGTGGACAATGAGCAGTGCTTATCCCACTACCTGGCTTCATCACAGCTGCCCAAAGAGACCTTTTAAAACACACCATCTTCTGGTAGTCACAGAGGATAAAAAATAGCAATGTTTTTCCTTCAATTTCTTTTTAGCATCAGGTGAGATTATATGTAACTAATGATGTAAGAGTTCAGTCTCAGAGGGATTGTATAAATTTACACTACTAGCAGTAAATTATTTATTGACTTGAAAAATAGATCTCTTTATTAATCCTTTTTATTTTTAAAACAGTATGACAATTTCTTATTTTCCAGATTTATTTCAGATTTTGCGGAGTAATTCCAGATAATAATTTTTCTATACTGTTCATTCTTTCAATTAATTAAAAATCAGCATCCTATGCAATGGATGCTATAGAAAGGAATATATATATGTATGTGTTCAAAAAGCAGATGAATTGGACAGGTAAAATGGGAGAAAATGGGGAGAGGAGGGTGGAAAGGTGAACGAAAACAGGACAGAATAATGGGAGGAAAAATCACAACATAAATACCTCCTTTTTAAAATGGAACAGTATGATTTGTTATTCTGTAAATTTCATCCAGTATGATAAGTTTTATTTCTCTTTAGCTGGCTTCTGAGGTGCAGGCATAAACCTACGGCCCAACCAGGGAAAACAAGCTCCTTCTGTGATTTTATGTAGGAATGGAAGAGTACATGGGTGGTCTGGATTGCATGATATCTTTTATCTGGAAACCATTCTGTTAAATTAGTTTCAAGGCTGTCAAATTAAAAACCACAAAGTAAGAGTGACATGTTATGTCCAGTGGGTCTTTGTGTCCCAGGAAGAGGGATCATGCTAGCCTTGGGAAAAGCCTAAAAGATAGCTTCCGTTGTTATTCAGCCGAAAAACAGAAAAAGAATGACTGAATCATCAAGATAATTTTCTCTGAATGGGACGAAATAACTTGCGATGGATTTTTCTCTCTTTTTATGCTTCTCTTCCTTCCCTCTTTGTCTCAGTGTCTGCCTGGCTTCTCCCGGCTTCTCCGTTCCCAATGAACCGTCCTTTCCCCAAACCTTTATTCTCAAGTCCCAATTGTATGTTTTTCTAACTATTTCTTGCTTCTAATTTTTTAAGTCTCAGAACTGCAGATTCTTAGTCTGACTGCCAAAGGCAGGGCAGATATAGGTGTAAGTGGGTACACACAGAAATTTAAAGGTGTGAACTTAACCTCAATTTATCCATCTATGTCATTTCATCACTGCTCCTAACCAGTTCCTCTGCAATGTGGATCTCTTTTTGCCTTTGATATGAGAGCTCTTCAGTCACCCATTGCTGGCTGTCTTGACTGGCACTGATACAGTCAGGCAAGTTAACAAGGAGAGCTCTTGAGGAATGCTGCAAGAAAGCAACAGTGGGAAGGCTGCCTTGGCTGGAGGGCCTGGGGTTTTGAAGCCCCTGAGCCCTGTGTGTGCTGACTATACTTGGAGGAGCAGCAATCCACACAAATTACTGTTTGAGAGTGTGCACCTGCACTCTGCCAGCTGCTGAGGAAATGCTGATGGTACAGAAGTGCCTACTCCACGTGCAGCCAGATAGCTACATTAACGGCTGATGATAAAGGCCATCAGCTTAGGTATATGGGTCTCCTACCTCTCAGAAATGCTGAAGCATCTTAAAAGAGCAGAACACTGTCAGGAATGTACACAACGCTTGCTCAGGAGAGAAGGACACCTGAGGGCCGTTGTAGCTCTATCCCATTGCACGGTGAAACAGAAGTTCCCCGTGCTACCTAGGGTCTGAAGGCTCACACCACTCAGTGCATTTTGTAAAATCAGAATCTGAAAGGGCATTACGCTACTGAAGTTTTGAAGCCCTTTTCATTCTTCCCCCCGATCTTCTATAGCAGGTGCTGGTGTATGCATGTATGCATTTGAAGTGCTTCTGTCAGCATATATTGACCCAGTTCTTAAATGTTATTGAAATCCATGAAGTTCTTCTGATGCTTTCATTTGGTGCTGAACATGAACAGCAAGCAGAAAGAAACCTGTGAAGCCACATTGGGCATTTAGGAAGACAGAATAAAAAGAACACCTTAATTGTCTAGGTTGGAAGAGCATTTTAAGATCATCTCATCCAACCAGTTGTCATCGGGGTGTTAGTGTTACAGTTTCTTTCTTGACTTCTTTTTTTAAAAATTTATTTATTCAGTGGACTTGCATCCCTCCCTGTTAGGGGCCAACAAACTCAAAAGCACCTCGTTAAAAAGTAAGCATTAAAGGAAGATACATATATACATATATATATATGTGTGTATATACACTAATATGGCCACAGCAGAAGTTGGTATTTACATAGAGCTAAGTAGAAATGTCAAGGATTCTTCACCTAAACTGTTTGTATGGTTATATTCAATAAACATGAATTATAAAGCTACTTGATGATTGCATCTAAGTATTTCTAACCCCCCTTTTTTGGAGTATTATAGACTTCTAAATAATGGGGCCTGGGACTTTAATTCCATTTCACTCTTGAAAAGAATGGTAAAATTTCCATTGACTTGAATGCAGGCAGGGTCTCTACCTCATCATTTCAAACAGCACGTATATTTCTGTTTCTTTCAGTATACTGCCTTAATTTGAGGCTTGCCCCAGATTTATCAGGAAAGTGACAATTCCAACAATTCACCTGGACAATAACTCGGAGGTGGCCCAGGAAGGCCAGAATTTTTATCCCACTTTGCCACAAATTTGTGCTGGGAGGCATCAACTCTCATGGCCCTTCAAATCTGCATCACAAAAGCTGTGCATGCAGGTGCTGTTCCCATCCATTTATGCATTTCCTACTTAAAAACCCCACAACCTAAATTTCTCTGTTTCTTCTGTCAATAAGAGCTGTAATTCAGCTACACATTTTAAAATGCGTGCCTTGTAATATTTTTGTTTTCAATGAATTTACAGTTAATTGCAAGGGTTTTTCAAAGGCTTCTAAACCCTTATTTAGCCTGTATAGCTCTGAATAGTGGTGTGATTTATGTATGTGCTAGAGTTCATATATGCTAATCAGTCTGCTTAGAAAACACTGTGTAGCAATGGCCTCCAATGTGCAGCAATAGTAGCCTGTAGAGGTTGGCCATTAGCTGAGTTCAGTTGCCTTTCATCTACACGTTTCCCGGCAAAGAGCTGAAATCTCTGTATCTTCCATTCCCAGGGCAATAAATCTGAACCAGACTTTTCTGTATTAAGGATGAATTTAAGCCAAAAATATTCTCTGTAACTGCTGTTACCTTTTATGCATGGTAGTTACAGATGATTCAAAGATCTTACTTTATACTTTGTCCCCCGCAAGTTTCAGGCATTTTGCAGTCTTTCCTTTACTGAACTTCTTATTTTGAAGAGGTCACACTCATCCAGAACGTTGTTTATTTTTCTCAGCTCTCCTGCAACACCTTGCACTTACCTGCAATCATTCCTCTGTTAAGTGTTGCCTAATTGCGTGCTTTTGCTTGGTCTTCTGGGAAATCTCTAAGATGCTCTCAAGCCTTGGTTAAGCTAAATGTTTCTGTATTGTCAGGAGCTTTCACCACCTGTCCATTCAGCCTGTTTTACAGAAAATTCATAACACCTGGCACCTACCACTTATTTGGACACAAAGCAAACCAACCACTACATTTCTTTTGAGAGCACTCAGAATTGGTAGTGGGTAGAGGTAACAGCTCTGCTCCTGATGAATGGAGCTATTAGTTAGCCCTTAGACTCAGGTGCATAGGGAGGGGTTCTTCTTGGGACCCAGACAAACCTGAAACTGAAAACCAGGGCTGGTTTGTTTTGGTGGTGTGGGTTTTTTTGGTTGTTTTGTTTGTTTGGTTTTTTTTTTCCATTCCAGTGGGGTGTATGTGCAGAACAGCAAATGTTCAAATAAAACAAGCAAGCATGATTTAGAAATGGCCAGTGCCTTTGCCTCAAATCAAGACCATCTTATAATAACAGTTGTACTGAACTTTGTGGAACTGAAGAATGAAGTTTGCAGGTTGTGAAAGCAAGGTGCTGGAGGCACCAAGAAGGCTGCAGGCTCAGATGCAAGCTGCTGCTGTGTATCATCTTGGGACGGGACATATTTTATCTGGGAGCCCTCCCGTCTATTACCTACCTCAGTGTGTGGGTGTCAATCCCACTAAGAAGGTGGAAGAGCAAGTGGTTAGACACAGAGCAATGGGAATGCTGCATTTACTGACCAGAAACTGTGCCTAGAAAGTGAAACTAACTTTTAAGTGAATACAGTAAGTAAATATAAGGAAAAAGATGGATAAATTAGGATAATTTTTTTTTTTTATTTTCTTGTTGGAGTAAGAGAAGGAATCAGGGAAACATGAGTTGCCAGCAAGAACATCTGAAAGGCCTTTTGTAAAGGCCTGTGTTAGTACTGTGACATGTCTTTAACCTAGATATAATGAACTGAAAGTGGTGCAGATACTAGCATGAGCATAGAATGCTAGATAAATGCAAGACTTTTCCACTTGCTCTTTCATAGGACACATAAATTTCATCTCACAAGGGAGAGTTTTAAGAAACAGATCCAAGCCTTGAGAAGCAGTATTGGTGAAGAGCTAGCAATAGGTGAAGGATAACTGAGATGCCAACTGCATTAACTGTATAAACACTGGTCCTTCACCTTGCTTAGTATGATAAATAAACAGTAGTCTCAAGAGGGATTTAAAATGTTGACTAAAAGGTCATTTTAGTGTCTGGTACACTTTGTGAAAGACTCAAAAAGCAGAGGAGAAGAGTGGATGAGAGATACAGGAACGGTTTCTAAAGATGAGCAAAGGCTGGACTTTTAAATTACAGTCAGTTCACCTTCTGAATGCATGAGTATGCGTTGCGCTTTGGACTTTTTTCATTATACTGTTTATTGTTACAGTGGAGATCTAAAAGCTTCATTTCACTAAGTGACTCAGGAAGAACTATAAAGCAAGATTTGTTTTGGCTAGAAATTAATCTTTTCTTATGTAAGGCAAAAGTAAACATTCATGAAGCGAATAATATTTTGTTTCTTCAGTAACATGTCAATAACAGCTTGTCTCTGGGATTTTCAGCCTTTCCAAATTCAATTTCAGCAGTCTTATGTTTTTACTTACCTGTTTTAATTAAAGATTGGCAGGAGTAAAAGAAGAAAAATTACTTGTTTCTGAGCTGATATGATCTTAATTGAGAATGCCTGGCTCTCACATTGTCATTGATCACTTTCGTGAATTATATCAATGCCCGCATAAGGAATACGTAATATTCCCCATGGCAATATCCAGCAGAAGGAGCTGAGAGTACCCAGGTGTTTTAATACAGTGGTTTGAAAAAGGTCCAAAAATAGTATGTGGTTTTGGAATCTTTGGAGGAGCCAGACGACAGCTGTCCAAGCACCTGGGCTCCTTGATGCACCTGTAGGATAAGCTGTCCTGCTGCAGACATTGCAGCATGCTAATTGTCTTTGCCATGCTTGAACAATGCCCATCTTTTCATGGTGCAGCTTCAGAACAAAGGCACAATGTTTCTGCCTGGACCTCGTGCCCTGGAAAACTTATGCTTCCCTGCCGCCTTGTTTCTGTCAGATTTGCAGAAAGACTTTGAAGGGCAGGAGTCTGAAGGAAATGGGAAATAAGATGTTTTAATATGCTTTAGAGTTTCTGTGTCCTTATGTGTACTCCCTCCAATGTCACTCACAGAGAGAAAAGTACAGATGCTTTCCTAAGTAATGGTCTGATTTTTAACTAAAATGTAGTTTCTAAATAGAGCCTTTCAAACTGTGCAGTAGTAACAGATCAGACGTAAGCTGTGAGATGTTAACATATATAATGACAGAAGTGGAGATTTAGGTACATTTTTTTCTGCTTTCCCACTCATCAATATCTAATGAGTAGGGCTAAAATGTGACAGGATATTGAGCAATGTAGAGACATGTAAGATAAGATATAAGCAAATAGATAGATTTTAAGGATATTTAAGCAAAAAATAATTCATCTGATACATTGAAATTGTTGAAGCCAATGAGATGTAATATAAAGTGGTCAGCAAACATTTCAGTAGAGCTTTACGGAAAGAGGGGGGAAAAAAGCCTCAGAACTATGTCTGATGCAATTTAGGAACAATCTATCACATGCATTATTAAGTGGCTAATTTTTTACCACTATTAAGAGTTTTCCTGCTGTCGCTAGGCTTAATTTCAGCTTTTTGAAGGGCCTAACTTCTATTTTTGAAACATATTGCTGTTTTATCTCCCAGATCAAAGAGTCTTGGACCTATTTAGAAATATTTAGACTCTATTAGGCTCATGTAAGGTGCCTATTATGTAGTATCTGTCCATGTCATGACTTTGGGTGATATATTTACATGGTCTTTTTGAAACTGAGAAATCTGTCTTGGGTTTTTTGGAGAGATGTGGAGCACCTGGTGCAGTAAGGTTGAACATTGCCTTTGTTTTGGCAGAAAGTCTGGATACTCCAGAAGTCTAAGTTCTGGACAATTATGCAAATCTACAGAATGGTCTCACCAAATTTTTTGGATTGGAAATGACTTGAACTTGGTTGTTCTAGCAATAAATATAAGCAAGGGCCTCTCTGCAGACCATTCCTTGGGATAATCAGGCCTTATCGCTGTGAGCATGAACAGTTTTCTGAACAATGTGCTGTTAATCCCAGAGTTCAGTTAGTTAGAAGAGGCACAGCTAAAAAAAGTAAAATTGTAAAACAGAAAATTGGTTTGTTTTACCTCAAACCAGGACAAGATATGTTTCACAAAATGTTCTTGAGAGCCTTGATTTTCTGAAATTTTAGGGTGGTGCTCAAGATGGGGGAAAAAAATCATCATATTAGTGTTATGAAAGCTGGAGATTTCTAGAGCTAGCCAGTTGGTTCTTGAGGAAGATTAATATTCTAAAGGTTTGTACAAGGCTTCTTATCCACCCTTCTGCATCAAAGACTTAGTTTCATCTGTTCTAAAGACTATAAACAAGATCTTCCGGATACAGCTTTTAGGTGGCTTTGTTCCCAAGATATCAGGAAACAGATAGCATGGATCCCCAGACTATGCCATTCATTTAGAGACAGATCCTTTTGCAAAGAAGGAACTCGAGCATACTTCATGCAATTTTTATTCCTTGAAAGGAGCAAGGCTTTTCATTACTCAGCACAATATCTCCTTTGTGAGAAATAGTCCTTCAGGATAACTAATGCTGGGCACGCTGGGGTTTGCTGTCTAACCTCATCTACACTATTGCTTAAACCCAGTGACTGAGAAAGCTTTTGTGGACTGTGTTGAGTAACTTGAGGTTCTTCTCACTTACTGCAATATCTCTGAGGCAAGCTTGGACAGTTAACATCTCTAAACCACTGGTGCCTGGGAACCGATGGGAAATGCTGTGGGAAGCAGCAACAACTGATGGGCCATATGAGCCCTCCTTGTGCTTGGTTTGGGCAGTGACCCACCGTGCTGAAAGCAGCTCCTCTGTGTCACTGTCTTGCACATATTTATTGCAGCTGACTGTTAGACGAGACTCATCAGTCCTAGGGAACTGGTGCACCTTTTGGCAGGCCACAAAGAAATAAGGAAACTGGCAATTGCTGCTGCCAGTCAGGATGAGGTTATGGGCTCTTCTACTCCTGTGTGGTGCTCCCTGGTGTTAATGTGACTCACCTGGCCAACCTCAGCCATTTGAGAGTTGGTTGTATCCTCAAATTCTTCATCCAAATACTTTCACTAGTGAAGGTAAGAGTAGAAGAGAGAGACTGGCACATGTAAAAGGCAACTTTCTCCATTTCAGACATCTGTTTTAAGGATGGCAACATAAATGACTGTCTGGAGCAAGGCAGCTAACATCTAGGTAGTGATAATTAACTGAGATCACCCCTCTTTCTGTTCCTTTGCTGTCATGCATAATTCATTCCTTTATAGGGAAGACAAACGTTTGTTGGAATCAGTGAAACAACAGTTTAAAGGCTTCCAGGAAGATATATATGTATTAAAGCATTTCAAACTGCTGCATAGCAACTTCTGTCTGGTTTTGTTTGTTTGTTTTTTCTTTTTAACATGAGATAAGAAAGAGAGTAATTTAACAAATAATACACCTACCACTTCTGGACAAACTCAGGAGAAGTGTATGTTATGGTAGCTGGCCTCAGTCCAGCAAAGCCATTAGCCATGGGTGGATAACAAAAAGAAATCTGCTTAGATCAGCAGATCCCCCTCCTTATGCTTTTTAAGGCATTGATCCTGTGTGTTGATCCATTTAGCCCATTGGGATGGAATATTTGAGGACCTGCAAGGGAAGGGCCACAATCTGGTTCAAGGTTATGTTTACCAGTACTCCTGCCCCAATCCAAAACCAGCCAAGCATTTTTTTTCCCAACTCCAAGCTCAAAGCGGTTTCCTGTTCTGCATTTCCTGTGTGTTACATGTCAGCCCTCATCTAGTCCTTTGTCCTCTAGGCGTGAGTGAAATTTGTAGGGACTCAGATGTGTCAGCCAGGATTCACACCCAAACTCAACACAGTTATCATTCACAAAAAAAGAGATAGCAGGTTTCTCTGGTGGTAACACTGCTGGGTCTTCCAGAGCATGAGCATTATTCATCACAAACACAGAAGGGCAGGCATAATGTTTGTAATGTTAAGATTTTCTTTTATAGTTTCTATTTTACTTCAGGGGTGGAAGGAACTTGGATCAATGAAACACAGTAAAGGGCATGAAATCAGTGGTGCTATTTTTGGAGTAAATGGTTGAGATAAGGACCCCTCAGAATGTTTCTATAGCTTTGCCAGTTTTAAATCTCTGTAGCAGGAACACACCAGTGGGTTCTGGGATTGTTTCTCCTGAATACGTTGGAATTTTGCACTGCATTTTATATTTCTCTGTGTTTCTGGTGAACACTTTTAGCTCCCTAGAGGACTTCTGAAATTAGCCTTTTCTTTTCTCTGTGGTGTTGGTTGGCATAAACATGCTAGGGTACATGATCTGGGAGTTAAGACCTTCATTGAAGCTCTGAAGGTTGAGGTTTGATATTTGTTTTAAGGCCAGGCATGAACAAGGGCATTTATTTTTTTTCTGTTCCTCTTCATGTGTATTTTTAAGCTATAGACACAGTAAAATCTTTGGGCTCCCAAACTGTCCTCTAGTTGTCCTGAATAGTTGTTATGCATCAGTAAGATGACTTTCTATATGGGGCTTTGGAGAAGTGCTTATAGGTAAACTGAAAAGAAAAGGCAAAAATTTCAAGAGTTACTTTTATGGTTGGTCTGTTTGTCTACCTANCTATTACACTGCCTTTATCTTAACCCACTAGTTGTTGGTTTTTTTTCTCCATTTCCCCTCTTTTTTTTTTTTCCTCCATTCCCACCCCAGCCTTATTGGGGGGTAGAGAAGAAGGGTGGTGTGNTTTGAGAGTTGGTTGTATCCTCAAATTCTTCATCCAAATACTTTCACTAGTGAAGGTAAGAGTAGAAGAGAGAGACTGGCACATGTAAAAGGCAACTTTCTCCATTTCAGACATCTGTTTTAAGGATGGCAGCATAAATGACTGTCTGGAGCAAGGCAGCTAACATCTAGGTAGTGATAATTAACTGAGATCACCCCTCTTTCTGTTCCTTTGCTGTCATGCATAATTCATTCCTTTATAGGGAAGACAAACGTTTGTTGGAATCAGTGAAACAACAGTTTAAAGGCTTCCAGGAAGATATATATGTATTAAAGCATTTCAAACTGCTGCATAGCAACTTCTGTCTGGTTTTGTTTGTTTGTTTTTTCTTTTTAACATGAGATAAGAAAGAGAGTAATTTAACAAATAATACACCTACCACTTCTGGACAAACTCAGGAGAAGTGTATGTTATGGTAGCTGGCCTCAGTCCAGCAAAGCCATTAGCCATGGGTAACTAACAAAAAGAAATCTGCTTAGCTCCCCCTCCTTATGCTTTTTAAGGCATTGATCCTGTGTGTTGATCCATTTAGCCCATTGGGATGGAATATTTGAGGACCTGCAAGGGAAGGGCCACAATCTGGTTCAAGGTTATGTTTACCAGTACTCCTGCCCCAATCCAAAACCAGCCAAGCATTTTTTTTCCCAACTCCAAGCTCAAAGCGGTTTCCTGTTCTGCATTTCCTGTGTGTTACATGTCAGCCCTCATCTAGTCCTTTGTCCTCTAGGCGTGAGTGAAATTTGTAGGGACTCAGATGTGTCAGCCAGGATTCACACCCAAACTCAACACAGTTATCATTCACAAAAAAAGAGATAGCAGGTTTCTCTGGTGGTAACACTGCTGGGTCTTCCAGAGCATGAGCATTATTCATCACAAACACAGAAGGGCAGGCATAATGTTTGTAATGTTAAGATTTTCTTTTATAGTTTCTATTTTACTTCAGGGGTGGAAGGAACTTGGATCAATGAAACACAGTAAAGGGCATGAAATCAGTGGTGCTATTTTTGGAGTAAATGGTTGAGATAAGGACCCCTCAGAATGTTTCTATAGCTTTGCCAGTTTTAAATCTCTGTAGCAGGAACACACCAGTGGGTTCTGGGATTGTTTCTCCTGAATACGTTGGAATTTTGCACTGCATTTTATATTTCTCTGTGTTTCTGGTGAACACTTTTAGCTCCCTAGAGGACTTCTGAAATTAGCCTTTTCTTTTCTCTGTGGTGTTGGTTGGCATAAACATGCTAGGGTACATGATCTGGGAGTTAAGACCTTCATTGAAGCTCTGAAGGTTGAGGTTTGATATTTGTTTTAAGGCCAGGCATGAACAAGGGCATTTATTTTTTTTCTGTTCCTCTTCATGTGTATTTTTAAGCTATAGACACAGTAAAATCTTTGGGCTCCCAAACTGTCCTCTAGTTGTCCTGAATAGTTGTTATGCATCAGTAAGATGACTTTCTATATGGGGCTTTGGAGAAGTGCTTATAGGTAAACTGAAAAGAAAAGGCAAAAATTTCAAGAGTTACTTTTATGGTTGGTCTGTTTGTCTACCTATGTCCTGGTTTTAGCTGGGAAAGAGTTAATTTTCTTTCTAGTGATTGCTGTGAAAGAATTGTCAATAATACCTATTTTTTTTTAGTTGTTGCTAAGTGATATTTACAGTATTCAAGGACTTATTTTCAGCTTCCCATAGACATGTAGACAGACCAATGGAATGACCAATGAAATATTCCATACCATAGAAGTCATGCTCAGAGTATAAATGAGGATTAACTGGGAGACAGCTGGAATCCATGAACACTGCTCTGGATGGTGCTAATTCACCAGGCAGTGAGAGTGACCTGTGTCATTATTATTATTATTATGGTTAATTTTTCTTTTCTGTTATCGTTCCTATTACACTGCCTTTATC